>VXBC01010289.1:0-53694 GCA_013399945.1 Ploceus nigricollis | reverse complement strand
CCCACCCCCCCCCCCCCCCCCCATGATGATTCAGGACAGTTTTCACTGTCCCTATGCCTCGACTGAAGACCTCGGACTGCGAAGAACTGAAGAGTTGTGCTGCCTCTGACAGAGCCAGGCAGTGTGAGCAGGTTCCCCATTACCTGCCCAGAGGGTTTGCAGCTGGGACCTGTCCACAAGGACAGCTCTGATGGGCTCCAGACAGCCCCTCTGAAAGCCTCCCGTGCGCTGTCTCCTCCCCACGGCTCAGCGAGGCCGGGTGGGGGCTGCACAGAGGCACTTGACACAGGGCTGGGAGCGCCTGCTGTCCTCAGCTGTGTGTGGACAGCGTTAAAAACGGGACCACACTCCCGTACTAAAAGTGATTTCAGCAGTTATTATAAAAAAAGAAACGCCTAAAGCATGGGGGCCCGCGGTTCGAGCAGGAGCATTCCCATCGAGGATGCTGCAGCGCCGGGAGTGGGTCTTCTGAGCAGCGATGTCCCCGATGTTCCAGGTGGAGCGGCACGGATTCACTGGGTCGGATGCCCCCTGTTTTNCCCGCTGCCCTGCCGGCTCCCGCTGCCCTGCCGGCTCCCGCTGCCCTGCCGGCTCCCGAGGCTCAGCTGCTCCCGCAGCCCTCCCGGATCCCGCAGCCCTCCCGCTCTGAGGAGGAGCGGCTCCTCCGCGCCGCTGCGGAGCGGGCAGCCGCGGTGCGCCGTCCCCCGCTGCCCCTTGTCAGCCGGCGCGCTCTGAGCGTGGATCGGTAAGGAGCCGTTTCGCTGCTTTGTGAGCTTGGATCCCGGAGGCTCAGTGTGTCAGGGGTGAAGGAAATAGAGAGGGAAATAAGACCGGAGAGTAGTTTGGCAGCTGAGTGAGAAGTCTCCTTTCAGAAGTGTGGAGGTGATGCGCTCTTAGNACAACAGTTTCTAACCTATTTTTGGCAGACAGTTCAGCTTCACAATGCTTCCCCCAGAAGGCACACGCCAAGTGATCTGTATCAAGGGACAAAGAACCGGCAGTGAAAATCCCTGGGCAGTGAAAATCCCTTTCTCGCAGCCCGCTCCGTGCCGGGAAGGCGGCGCAGGGCGACTCCGAGTTTCACTTTCTGTNGCTTCCTTCCCCTCAAGGGTGGGTCGTCGCACTGAGTCTCTGCTGGAGCCAGCACCTAAGAGGAACCATAGAAACATAGAATAGTTTGGGTTGGAAGGGACCTTGAAATCATCTAGTTCCAAGCCCCGTGCTGAGGGCAGGGACACCTTCCTCAGAAGGTGAATAGATTATTCTACTAGAATAGATTGCTCAGAGCCCCATCCAGCCTGGCCTCCCTGCTGCAGCCTCCACCTGCCTTAGCATCATCGGCACCCCAAGATTCCCAGGAAGGAAAAGGAGCTGAGAGGGAAGGGACAGCAAGTGCCAGAGGTGGGAGCCCTTCTCGGGCACAGGGAGCGAGGGGACAGCTCGGGGTTTGTCGTGAGAAGCCAGTGTCTTGGGAGGGCGGATGGGGACTGGAGCAGGCCAGGGAGGAAGGGAGGGCGCTGGGCTGGCTGAGGGAGAGGAGTGTGAGGGTAGACGATTATGGGCTGGAGGGTACGAGGAGGGTATCGCTGCTCCCTGATCTCTGCCCAGTGCTGATGCACTGAGGTACCGAGTCCTACCCCTGACCTGCAAAGGAAACCGAGGAGCAACGCTGCTCCTCCAGCGAGAGAGGAGAAGTGGGGGGCAGGAGGAGAGCCTGCTGCTCAGTTCCTTGCCTCACTCACCAGCTGTTTTATGTACCTGTGCAGGGAGAAAAGGAGGTCAATGCAAGTCTTAGGAAGGCTGTATTTCTGATAGCCGAAACGAGGAGGTTCCAAGGGTTGGGAAATTCTGTTTGTGTCCCTGCTCTCACAACAGGATCCCTGATAGTGGTGACAGGGAGAAAATTTCATGGAACCAGAGACACAAATCCTCCTGTATTCCCCTGCACCTTCCTGCCCTAAGATCCCTGAGATCTTTCTACCTTTTCCTCAAGTCGCCCAAAGCCATTCCGGCCCATGCTTGCTCTTTAATCCCAATCTTAGTCCTCCCTTTCCTGACAAAACCTGTGTCTTGCAGGTTTTCTTTATCCCCAGTACATCCCTAGCTATGTTTAGCTACCTCTGCCCTGCCTGCCCCTCTCCTTTCTGTCTCTTTTGACATCCCCACTACTACTGGAAGCATCTCTTACGTCCTGGCTGGCTCTACACCAGCTAAACCCACCAGCCTGAGACGGGCTCTCACTCCAGCTCAGCTTTCAGAAACGTGAACGTGTCATTAAATCATCTCCAGGAAAACAGGCAGTCTGTGTTCAGTCTCTATTTTGGCAAGAGAGAAATCAGATGAATTTTATCTTTTCCTGCGTAGCTGTTCTAATCACCAGGTTTGGGTATAAAAAGTAATGGTCTTGAATTTGGCTTTCAGAGTTGTGGTTTTTTTTTTGTTGTTGTTGTTTTTTTGGGTTTTTTTTCCAAAAAAACTTCTCAGCAAATTCAACAATATTTGGTGAATCGTAGTGTGTGACACTTCGAGATCAAAAGTAATCTTTGAAAGTACAGTTGGAAATAAGTATACTTAAACTTAAAGGTAATAATCAGGGAAAAAAAATCCATTTCTAGCTTTTCTGCCTGAATCTTCAGTAACTTTGATATTTTACTCTATTAGGCATAGTTAACCCAAAAACATGCTTTTAAAGCAAAGATTTTCTTTTTTTTTTTATGAAAGGCAGAACCAGGATTTTGCTTATTTCCCTTTCTTAGTAGCTTTTCTTCATTCTTTCAGTGCTTGGCCTTAGGTTGATTTTGTGCACTGTTTAATATTTGTAGAATAATAATTTCTGAGCATTTTTTGGGTCTCCACCCCCCCTTCCCTGTGAATATCCGCTCTTTTCTGATTCTGTCTCCATGTTGGCTTGTAGAAAGTTTCATTTTTGCAGAGCTGCATTTGAACTTTTATCAGATTGTTTTGTTTGTGTATTTTTATTTTGCTTTAGTAGCTGAGTCCTGGGAGACTGTCAGAGCAATGGGCTGTTGAATACTCCCTTAAAAATCAAGGCATTATAAAGGTTCTCTTGCATGAACAGTTACTTTGCCTGTGATCACTTGAAGGAACAGAAAAAGAAACTGATCTGTTGGTACTTAAATGTGTTTCAAAATTACAGTCCAAAGTGTCATAGCAGTGCTGTGACTCAGGAGCTTCAAACCAATGCAGGGAGCCCAGTACAGAAACCAAATGTGCTTACCTGGTCAGAAGAGAAGGTGAAGCTTGACCTTTTCAATACTTGGGCTACTTTTTTTTTTTTGATAAAAGATTGCTTTTTCCAAACAGAGGAGTTTTGCAACATCTGCTCTTGGGCAATTTAAATCATCTTATTTACCAAATCTTTCCGAACAGGGATATGTGGAGTTCCTTGGCTAGACGGAGCTATTTTTGTGGAACTGAAGGCTCATTTCTTTATTTATTTAGCCACAAGAGGAAGACAGGATGAGCAATAGTCGTCAGACTCCGTTTCTGTTCCCTTAGCAATAGCCTGCATGCCTCAACACCCATGTTAATTCAAATATCCCACATGCTGTTGCAGTAATCTTAGTTCTTTTATTGATATTCCAGGCCAGGCTGGATGGGGCCCTGAGCAACCTGACCTAGTGGGTGACACTAGAGGGTTTAAATTAGGTTATCTTCAAGGTTCCTTTCCAACCCAAACCATTCCATGTTTTTTTATTTCACTTTTTTCATAATGAAAAGGTCTCTCCTGTCCTTGAGCAATATTGTTGATGGGACAAACAAGTGGACGTCAAGAAAGAAGCAAGAGACCAGAGGTGGCACCAAGCGAGATCATGGAGGCAGAAATTGAAGTACAAAATAATAAAGAGGAAATCAAAGAGGTGAAGGCTAAAAACCAGAAGCTGACACCAGTCTTTGGTCTGGCAGACTTAAAAAATGGTAATAATGTTTTGCCTATTCTTTACTGTCATATTTTCTATTTCTTGTGCCTGCTGTTCCATTCTCTGTCCATAGGCTTAATTTTCTCCTATTCCTTATCTCTTCACTGCAGATAATTCTCATTTTGCCTTGCCAAGTAACCATTTTGAGTTTTTTCAGAATGGAATACATGAACATCTCAGAGCTCTTTCTCTATTTAAGTCCTCAAATTGGCCATTGCAGCCTAAAAGGCCTAGTTGCTGGCTCTGTCTCTCTCCAAACACAGCCAGCATTGCTGGATTTGCTAAACCATGGACGAGGCCCTGGTTATTCTCCTCATACAAGCAGCCTTTGCCTCCTGTTGTTCTATTTTATGTTTAGGTGTGTTATGAAAGGACTGAAAATAGAGGAATTGGGAGAAATCTGAGTATCATTAGCCAGATTTACTTGGATTTTTTCTGTCAGTTGCCAAACAAAACCAAATTTTATCTGCTTGAGCAACAGAAGAATAGACTGAACACTTTTTCAGCTCTGACCAAGATGCTGAGCCTATACACTGAATTACTGAATGCGCACAAGAAGAGTTTGCCGCTTTCAAATAACTTTCACTTTCTTTTCTTGTACCTATCCCCAGGCCTCACTTTGTCTTTTTCTCCCCTGCAGAAGCTATTGGGCTGTACAACCTTGGGCAGAGCTGCTGTCTGAACTCTCTGCTCCAGGTGTTCCTCATGAACATACGCTTCACAAGGATACTCCGAAGGTACCTCCTGTGTGACCTCCCTGAGATATTTCCATTGCTGCACTGTTGTCTCCACTCCTCCTTTTATATGGGATGTACATCTGAAGGTTTGGATCGTTGAGGTGCTATCAGGATGCTTTTGGTCCCTTAGAAAGGTCTGTCATGCACTGACAGGCCCTGCAAAGGTAGAAGTTGCAGTGTTCGGACTTGTTAATCGTCTCTGATTCATGTCCTGAACTGAGTCTTCATGGCTTGTATCTCTCTCCTTTCTCTAACAGGATATAACTTTGTTCCAGGTTATAATAAAGGGTGTGTCACGTGTAGCCATATCCACTATTAAAATTTTCACTTGAAGCATGTAAACATAAACATACCCTAATCCCTGGCTTCTGGGCATTGACTGCCCTGGCTAGCCCCTGACAGAGAAGTGTTGGTGCAGATCATGAGTACCTAGCATTGCTTTGTTTTGCTTGACTGTTGTCCCTGCGTGTTTTGAGGAGGATTTGGGCTTCTGTCTCCCTGCTGACCACACTAAGAACTGGCTTGATTTGTTTTCAGTTTACTCACTTCACTGCAGATTTAATCATCTAAGTGGATCATTCCTATTCAGTCCTTTCTTACATGCTCACTGCTGAGCAGAGGAGAAAGAAGACAAATTTCAGATATGCAGAAATGATAAGTGTCATAAATGGGCAAAGCTAAATAATGTAGACTGTAGGTTACCATGCTTATTTGAAGAAAAAAAAAAAACAACCTGTGGGCTACAGTAAATTTAGGGAGAATTGAGAGCTTTTGTTGGCATATAGTTGAAATACAAGCACTATGATATACGTGCCTGTCCTGGTTTAGGGCAAATTTGGGAGAAAAAGCATCATAATGTCACCCTAGGACAGTGCCCATGAAATTTTGAGGGCATGTTGAGAGTGAGGACATCAACGGGTGGGAGGCAATAAAGGTCTGGAACTGGCTGTAACTAATGTTGTTTCTAGAGACCAGAAAGCACTTGAGGTCCTGCTTGGCTTGTCTCGTATTCAGGAACAAGCCAACTTAAAATGTTGGCCTTTTACTTTAGAACTGTCAGCCTGCACTGTGGGATTCCCTTTTCCCTTCTTTTGCTGAAAATGTTCCCATTCTGGTTCCTCTTGAGCTGCTGTCTCTGCTACTGACCTGTGCTCCTTCAGGTGTGATGTCTGATATTTCTCCATTGAATCTCCAATTGGTGTTGCCTCTTCCCCTTTCAGGATCACAGTGCCATCATCTCCTGCGCAGAGGAGGAACGATGTCCCGTACCAAATGCTCCTGCTCCTGGAGAAGATGCAGTGTGGCAAGTGCAAGGCTGTTGGTCCCACAGACCTGGCTTGCTGCCTTTCAGAGCACAGAGTGCAATGTAAGCAGCCCTGCCTCATGCCCACCTCTCTCTGCATTATCCAGCACTTACAAGCAGCCCAGACTCCAACATCTCCTCCAGGAATTCAGAAATGCCAGGAGTTGGGTACACAATGACACAGTGCTCTTTGTAGCTGCCTCCCAGCTGAGTGCAATGTGTGTCTTGTGAGAGAGGGGAAAAAAAAACCCTGCTGGATGTATTTGCTGATATCCAAAGGGTGGGAGGACTATCAGGCTGCTAGAAGATTCAGCTATGGATGCTGTGCAGGGCAGAGAGGACACTTCATTGTTTGATTTGTTTTGCTGTACTGCATCATGACAGTGAAACAGCTGCTGTTACTTATTAGAAGGAAGGGATAGTGTGGGAAAGAGAATGAGTTTGCACAGATCTCCCTCCTGCTCCTTCTTATAAGGGCAGAGAGGAGAATTTGCAGGCTGAATCTCCCAGCTGGTCCAAGTTCTAAAAGAGAGAGGTTTTTAATGCATGAGTGACCAGTGACAATGGGATGCCAAGAGTCTGCCTATGTGTACAATACACAGGGTATAACCAAGTGTCCTTATCTTTGTCATATAAGAGCCCAAACAGGAGAGTACTGACAGGGGAGGTGCCCTGACCTTTATGAAAGAGGAACATGAGATAAACTCAGTATCCCTGTTTGCATCATTTTTCCCCTGACTCTGAGTGGCTTTGCAAGCAGCCACCTCTCTTCCAGTTAAAGAGAGATAGAGATCAAGGGGTTTATCCTATCTGCTGTGTGAGACATATGGATAGGCCCTCCTGTCATTTTAATCTCAGCACTCAGGAGCATTTTAGCCTTCCTGAGGCATGAGGGGATGGGGAAAACAGGTCTGTGGAGTAATAAAGGTGAAAAAGAGAACAGAATCTTCCCTGTATGGTTTCTAAGGAGGATTCAAAGGGGACTGTTTACAAGGGCATGGTAGGACATGTGACATGGATAGAACAAGGGGTTATGGTGTGAAATGGAGAGCTGGTTCAGATTAAATATTGGGAAGAAATTTTTTACTGTGGGAGTGGTGAGACACTGATGCAGGATGCCCAGAAAAGCTGTGGGTGCTGCATCCCTGCAAGTGTTCAAGCCCAGATTGGAAGGTGTTTGCTGGCCTACTGAAAGATGTCTTTGCCCATGGTGGGGGGAGCAGAACCAGATGATGTTTAGGGCTCCTTCCAACCCAAACCATTCTCTGATGCTATGAAATGCACCCCCCAGCTCAGTGAGCCATCTGAGCCCTCCTCTGGTAGGTATTGAGCATCCTCTTGTCCCTGCATCTGGTGACAAGGATGTGACTTTTGCACTGGGTGGTACCAACACTCCTGTCTTTTCCCACTGCCTGCTCAGGTCACATGGAGAAATTGCAGCTGGTGCCCAGTCTAAGCTCTGGCTCTGCAGGGAGGAACAAGGGACAAGAGACTGGATCTAAGGGGGGGGAAAAAAATCTCCCTTTGCCATTTGTGGGAAATCTGTGTTCAGTGCTGTTCATGATACTGACTGAGGTTGTGTTTTCTGCTCGTGCAGTGTTTGTGCAGCATGATGCTGCTCAGCTCTTTCTGATTCTCTGGAACTTGTTAAAGAAGCAGATGAAAAAGCCAGAGCTGGTAAGGATGGTGACTGAAATGAACCTTTGGCCCTTATCATGTGTGGTTTCCTCTGCTCCTTGAAGGATCCCATTCACTGGCAATTGTCCTAAGTTAAATTTTAAAAATTATCTCTTCTTTCATTGCATATGTCAAATGGGACAAAGAACCTTTGTTTCATAAGCTTTGACATTTTAAATCACAGTTAAGTTTTGCCCATCCTGCTTTTTTTCCTGCTCATGCCAGTCTCCATTCTAATGGGAGAGCTGATTAAAAACTAAAAGATTGATCTTTTTGCAGCATTGTATTTAGTTACATTTAAGGCTCCTTCCAACCCCAAATTTCTGTAAGCATTTCTTATGTATGTTATTTCTTATGTATGCTGACACAGCTTTTCCATTTTTGAAGTCAGCCACGTGCACTTCACTATAATTAGTCACACATTAGATAGTATGTGATGTATATAACAGTTCCTCCCATGGGAGTGGGAAGAGAAAAGTGACTCTTCCCTGATTGTCACAGTTTTATTAATACAGAAGACAGGCTCCTGCTGCAGTTTCAAACAGAACAGAACAATTCTGCATCAAAACAGATATTTAACCCTCTGATCTTATAGGCTGTGTCTTTCCCCTCAGTTAGGGAATGAGGGGGAGGAGTTGTTCTCCTTTAAATTGTGGGACGTACCCTGTCCACATAAGTCATTGTCACATCTTGGTTCCAAACTCAAAGGAATAACCTTGCTTGAAATGTGTGACCACAGGGCCTTTCTCACCCACAGGGAAACAGCTCAGCTGTCTTCTTCATAAACCTTGTTTTGGCCTTTTTTTTTCACCCCTCCAGGTGGAAGAGCTGAGTGATTTGTACACGATCTGCATACAGGAGCATCTGGCCTGTCAGAAGTGCTCTTTTGAAGTAAAGAGCAACAGCACCATGTTAACCCTTCCACTCCCAGTGCTGGATGCCAATTCTCACAGGCTGAAGACTCTGGTGAGTTTAGCAGCAGCACTGTTTCCTTAGGAGATGATTCCCCTCTGTTCATAGTGGATTTTTCAAATGCCAGTGGTCCACTGGACCTTAGAGATCCTCTGACCACTTTATACTGTTTCAGCATAAAGGAGCTGCTTTGAAAACCACTAAGGCTTTGAAGTAGGTATAAAAGACATTTATTTCTTAATACCTTCTTTGTGGACTATGTGTGCTGGTTTTTTTTTCCCAACTATTGCAATCACAGCAGCAGCTAGGAGAAATGAGGTACCTTTTGTTTCAGGCTGCTAGGCAGTCTTTTGTCCTTTGAATAAAACATGTCTTCTCTAACTCTGCTGTTTGCTTGGACCCTCTGAAATGATGTAGAAATAAAAATCCAGCTGAAGGAATTCAGTTGAAAGAAGTCTCTGTCTTCTTAGGAGGACTGTCTGCGATACTTCTTCCATCCAGAGGAGCTGACTGGACAAAACATGTGTTTCTGTCAACAGTGTGGGAGGAAAACAGCTTTTCTGCAGGTAATTGGAGAATTATTTCCCCATATCTCATACCCAGAACTCCCTTGAGGACTGGGGAGGGTGGGGAAAGGACTCAACCATAGCAAGTTTAAGAGGGGATCAACAGCTCAGATGTGCCAGCACAGCAGTGTCAGTGAGATATAAACCACAGACACCTCTCCTCCTGTTAGGAAGGAGGTCCTGTGGTCTAATGTCACAAGGAAGTTGATTTGCTTCTCCCTGCCTTCCTCGTGCTACCAGCCTCGGGGCTAGGAAAGCACATGAGAAGCGAAGCAGCCCTTGAGACACCCAAGGCTGGGTGCTGATGACACTGAAGCTGAGAAACTTGGATATCACAGCTCTGTTGTGTGCAGATGGGCTCCCAAGGTTTGGCATCTGCTGTCCCGTGGAATTGGCAAATAGTCCCTGGAGCACTGCCTCTTCTCATTCTACACACACTGGGGGGCAGTGGCTGTCTCCACCCCGCCTCCCCAGGGTTTGTCCCCAGTTTTCAGTTGCACTATTGATTGTTTTACAGAGCATGAAGCTCGTCCATCTGCCACAGACTCTGACCTTGCACCTGAAGCGCTTCTGCTTTGAGAGATCCTCTCGCACGCAAAAGCTGAGTCACTACCTGCCATTCCCACAAGAGCTTGACCTCAGGGAAGTCTTGACAGAAAGTCAGTGCCAAGCAGATGACAGTGAAAAGGTGAGATGCTCCTATTCAAAAAGGGCAGATTTTCTTCTCCTCTCTGCTCCAGTCTCATAAAAACTTAAGAAATCACACCAATACTTGTGTAAGTACCTCAAAGTACTTCAAAGGTAGTACCTGTCTTAAAAATTTGTGTCTCAAACTTTACCTGTGCCTGGTGTTGTCTCACATCCCATAGTTTTAACTGATTCAGCCATTATTTAACATTCTGTACTCAGATTAAATCACCAAAGGCACCAGAACTGGAGCTTCCTGCCTTAAGGACAAAAGCCAGGCTTTGCAGATCTCACCTGTCCAAGACAGGGGAATTCTGTTCCTGGTATTTCCCATGCAGTATTGTTGATATTGTTGCTAGGAGAAATGAGGTCTGTTGGTACTGTTTGGTACTGTTGGCCACAACAGCTTGGCTAGGTAGCTGAGATGGAACTGCCCCACTGTGGGTCTGTTTCTCTTCTGGGGAATAACAAGGGGAAGTCACCACTGCAGCGTGGGCTGTGGTGAACTTCTTTGCTGCTCCTCTGCTGTCCGGCTGCCTTTTTCACAATCCTCTGGTCTCCAGGGGATGGGCAAAACTGAGGGTAAGAGCAAAAAAAGGCAGGATTCTCAAGGCAAATCTGATCTTTTTTCCTTACAAAATGCACGTCCTTGCTGCCCTGGCTGCTGCTTCTCTGGAGTCCATGGCAGATGAGAATTGCTGCACTGGGAGTTGCTCTTTGTGTCTCTTGGCAGGCTACCTGGCAGTATGAGCTCTTTGCTGTGGTTGCTCATTCAGGATCAAGCAGCTGTGGACATTACTGTGCCTACATCAGGAGCCTCACAGACTGTAAATGGTATTGCTTCAACGACTCTGTGGTTTGCCAGGTGAGCAGAGCCAGCCACGTTTCTTTTCTACCTTCCTGGACACTCCTCCAGCTCTCATCCAGTCTGGCTGGTGCTGACCAGAGAGAACCAGGAAAGGAAACGGAGGCTGCAGAGCTTTGTCCACCTCTGGGCTGAGGGTAGAGTGACTCTCACTTCTGCACCAAACAAGGCCTCAGGTTTTGTTTTGTGCATTGCAGAATGCAGAAGCATTCTGAATATTGCAGAATATTCAGGATATTTGCTGAATATCCTACCTGATGTAGCCTACATCTGTTTAATGTATACATTCAGAACTGGTTTTCCTCAAAGAGTCAAAGCAATAAACCAATTTATTGAAAGGTGTTTAGTTCCTGGAAGTGCCACTTATACCACTCCTATGAGAACTCCTGGGATGGTATCAGAATTTTTCCATCTTTTAAGAGTTTTTACCAGCCTCCTCCTGTGTGTTTTTCTTCTCTAGGTATCGTGGGATGATGTTAAATGCACCTATGGACATTCCAACCTCTACTGGTATGCAAGTGCATCCCTGATTTTTCCTAGTGCTGCTCTGGACTTTGGAATGAGGGTAGCAAAGAGAGGGGAAACAAACTGGTTTGGGAACATATTGCTGGGGTGTAGAGGGATGCAGGAGATCTGCCAGTCAGGATTGCTCCACGCTTTTTGTTTTGATGCATGGTAAGGAAATGAGCTTACAGGAGGGAGATAATCTCTCCTATAAACCACAGCACTGCCAGCAAATCTTGGGAACACTGGAGAGGACCAGCTTAGTTGACCTAAAGCTCAGAAAGCTGAGCAGGAGCAATTCTGGGATGTTACCTGCAACCTAGATCTTCAAACATAACCTTGTGATGTGCTTTCTCTTTGCCTCCACAGGAGAGAAACAGCCTATCTCTTGTTTTACATGAAGAAGCATCCTCAGCAGCCCTGGCCAGGAGTATCAGAATGTCTCTGAAAGCTGGGCATTGTCCATGGAGCTCAGCACCTCTGTGCCAGTGAGGACATGTACAAATGTTTCACAAGAAACTGAGCAATTATGAAATTATATTAAAGTTATATAAATTATATTAAACTATAAAACTATTCTGCACTCAGCAACCTCAGGCTTCACTTTTTGTGAAAAAAGTGCAGCAGACACTCAGCTAGGGAAAGGATCTAGGAACTGTTGCAACTAGAGGTCTTTTATTTCGTGTAATTTTTATATTTATGGGACTCCACATGCTCATTTCCTCTTTAAAAGATGGTCCTTGTCTCTGCTGCCTGACCATCTTCCTTAGTGCTGATGCCTGGATCCCATTCCAGGGGAAGTGTTTGGCCTGGAAGCCTGAGTGATGTTCCAGGGAGGTGTGTGGTGTGACTGGAGAGCTGTGGGAGCCATACAGAGCCAGTAAGAGCTTGAGATTTACTTTGTCCTTTTAGCACCATGTTAGATGCTGGCAAGCTGGGCAGGAGACCCCAAAAATCACCCCAGAAACAACTGGAGGAAGGATCAGAACCCTTATGACACACACACACTCCTTCAAACCTCCCTGAAAATGAATCACTGCAGGGGCTGAGATGTGTCAAGAGGTGTTTTAAATCAGGAGCTATTGGAGCACTTCTGATTTCCAAGATGAGTTTGTTTAAATTTGTGCAGGTGATTATTATTTCAACAGTTTTATCAGGCTTTTAGGCGAATTTTCTTTCCTGTAGAGGAAAATACTCAGAGCAACAGAGATTCTGAAGCTGGTTAGTGATTTTGCACAATACAGGCCATACTTGGTGATAAGGGAAGTGAGATGCCCTGATGTGCTTGGATTTTTGGGATTTTTGGTTGTATGGCTTTTAGAACACTCGTGGTGTTAACTCTTGCTGATCCTCTTGGATTGAGGATCCCAGCAGTTTGGGATCTGGAAGTACCTTCACCCTAATACACCCTGTGACTGTATCTTTACAAAGGTGCTGTTTTTGTGGGACTGAGCAATTATGAAATTATATTAAAGTTATATAAATTATATTAAACTATAAAACTAATGTAGATATACTGCCATCTATGTATAACCTAATTTTATTTTGGTAATGATGGTGAAGTTCACAAATCATGTCCATTTTCTGAAGGTAAACTGAAAAATCTTAGAGCATAGCTGTGAAATTACTCTTTCATGGTGCAGCAGGTATTTATTTCACTGTATTAGCAAGGTCCATTATTCTGTTCAGCTCTGTATTTGTATTATTTATTCTGTGGTAAAGAAATCCCAGTGTATTATTTGCCATCAGGATGAGGAATTTTCAGCCTGTTCACCTTCAGGAATGCATTGCACCCTTTCTAAAGCATCTTGCAATGGGTGAGTAAGAAAACCAAGTTTCTGTTTGCTTTTCCAACATTTTGCCTCTGTGAAGGAGCTGAAAAAAGCTGTATTTTTCTTAGCTGAACTGAGAAGTTAATGGGATAAGAGACTGACATTTCTAATTAGCTATAACTTGAAATTTAAAAACTTATGCTTATGAGAAATGCCTTAAATGCATCATAACCTTCCAGGGATGATGTCACCCATCAAGGAAACAATTGCAGAGATACATTTATGAATCTTTTCAATCAGTGAAAAAAATCCCATTTAATTCCAATGAAAAGTAATCAGTGTTTTTTTGAATAAAATATTATGGGATACATCCCTTAAAATCAGTCTTGTGGTTTATGCTTGATCTATTCTTCATAAACACTGAATGCAGGTCAAGTATTCAGGGTAGAGTTGCTGCTAATGTTTATTTCTAAGAGCCATGGTGTCTTGGTTTGAAGAGACAGGTGTTTGTTAAGGAAGGCAGGAGCCTCCCTTGAAATGGAAAATGTAAACCCCCTCCCTCTGAATTATTGTAATTTTTGAAACTAAGAGATTCTCAGGCAANAGATAATTAATAATTAATGGCCCATTAACAGAAGAGATCTCCTGGAGGGAGGATTGGTTGTGGAAGAGATAAAGAAAACTGCCCAATGAACAGCAGAGAACTGCCCCACCTCTAACAGATAGGAATAGAATACCCCAAACCATATCTTACAGCTCAGGACACAGGGAAGAGCAGCTAAACCTGGACACTTCACCCTTGTGCTGGAGGCACAGTGAGTTTGTGACAGCAAACCTGAAAACAGGAAAGATGAAATTGCTTCCACAGGGAGCTGGGCTGTGGGAGAGCGGGAGGGGGAGCGAGCTGCAGCGCAAAAACTCCGGTTTAAAAACTCCCAAGCTGAGCTGCTTCTGCAAAAAATCACCTTGGCTGCCCCTGTGTCCACAGCAAAGCCCAGCCTTGTGCTGGATAAGCTGCCCAAGGAGTTATTTTCATCCCAGGAGGCCCCTTTCAGCCCAGTGCCTGGGGGGCAGTGCTGGTGTGCTGCTGAACAGGAGTGGTGGGAACCTCGCCCCGGGGCTGCTGATGTAAAACAGCTCCTGGCATTTCTGCCAGAAACATTTTTCTACCAAAAAACTGCTGCAAAGGAGCTGCAATTATTTGTCCTGTGTTTGGGTCACTGTGCAAATGAAGCCCAGCACCAACAGCAAGGGCTTTGAAAAGCCAGATAAAGCCAAGAGGATGCATTTGCAGAGATTATTGTAGGTCCTGGTAGCTCCTCGTTTCTGTTTTTTGTTTGGTTTAGGATTACCATGCAGTAGCAAATTACACATCCTCTGCTTCATCCCTGCCAGACTCTTCCTCAGATTCAGGTATTCCTCACCTTCAAGAAACACACAGAAAACCAGGAGGAAAAAAGTAAATACGTCTAAGAAATGTCTCACAAAGGTATAATTTCTAAAATGTCAATATGTAATTTACAAAATCACTGAAGGACAGGGAAACAATGATTCAGAGAGTCGTGGTCATCACAGATCTCTCCTCTACTTAATCCTCTTTTCTCAGAAATAAGGAGAAAATCCATGTAGGGGAATGAAATCTCTACCTAGCAGCCCTGGGCACTACAATTGCTGGTTAAACCCTGCTTTCCTTGCAGAATTCAGGCCAACAGAACTGATCTTTTCGAGCTCAGAAATAAAATTAGAAGGGTTCTGAATGGAGTGACCACTCATACAGCACCTGAGAGGAAAAGCTGTGGGGAGCCTTGAGATCAAATATATATATATATATAAGTAAAAGGAATATAAAAAAAATATAAAAACATAGGTGCTGATGCTGTGGGGATGAAGCTATTTTGGGAATTTTTAAAAAAATGATTCCTCCTGTGGACAGGTTAATGCTTCCTCCTGAGAAAAGCAGCTATCTGGTATCTTTGGTGATGTGTTCAGGACAGGTGAGATGTGAAATGGTTTTGGGGCATGTGCCAACTCCCCAAATACCACTTTTCTTGCAGAAAAGCTGAGACCATGAGGTTTACAAAAACCTGCAACCTCAGCCAATGCAAAATTGCCAAAATTGCCACGACGAGCTCACTCAATAAATTCATGGGGAGCCTGCAATCAGTTTTTAAGTTCTTCAAAGGGTGAGATAAACCCAAAATCCCTTCCTCCTCTTATTATAGCACTTCTGCCCATATTTTCCTTGTCTGCAGCCAGTCAGCAGGCAGGAGGGAGGGGCAAAGCTGATTTAAAAGGTTTTGCAAGAGCCCACAGCCTCTCCTTGCCTGCGGTGCTGGGAGGAGACTGCACATGGCCACTTACCTGGAGCTGCCCACTCGTGGGAGGATGCCCATCCTGGGACTGGGGACCTGGCAGGTACCTGCTGCAGCTGGGGACATCTGGGCAGGCAGGTGACACCAGCAGATTGCTGAGAATACATATTTTACATATACATGTATATATACATAAACAAAATTTCAACAATCTCCTCTTCGGGTCAGGAGGATGCAGCAAATCCTCTGTGCAAGATTTCCTTTGGAAATATCTCAGGTAATGCAGGTTTTTATTCCTGGCCTTCAGGAAGTCTTAGGAGTGAGTGGAGGTAGTCAAGTAGGTACAAGGTTTTTTCTTAGCTATGGAAAAAAAATTACATGCTGCAGAAGTAAAAGCTTCTGCCCAGCTCGTGTTTCTTCATAATTTTTTGTTTTAGTTTTTTTTTTCTTTCTTTTTTTGTTTTTTTAATTGTTTTCTTTTGGCACTGGGTGTTAATATCCCAGCATGTCATGTAGGTGTCACCTGTGATGTGTGTGTGTAGATGTAGGAACTTAAGGGGCAATAAGTAGATTTGGAAATGGGAACTCACAGTAATCCCTTAGAGACTGAGGATAACTTATTTTTATTGGCAGCAGATGAGTATGCAGCACTTTGCAGGAATATAGCTTGGGTGGTTCTTTACCTGCAAATGTTACCTTATGGACTTGTGGTAAGAGAGAGTAGGTTAAAGAATATACTGAATTATAAATGTAAAAGGAGTCTGGAAATGAGCTGAAAATCTTAAGAAACTGATCTTAAGAAAGATAAAAATATTTTAAAAAGTAAACTTTCCCCTGGATCTGAGACTGGAAACAAAATATGTCAGATCACAACTTCCCAGCTCCATGAAACACTTTTCCAGTCACCATAAAAATATCTTAAATTCTTCCCATATTTTTGGGTCAGCTGATCTAATCAGCATTTAACCTTATGTGCACAAATGGGGGTGAGTTTGTTTAACCACTTCAGTCTTTATTTTTCTGATGACAAAGGACACTAAGAAGCATAAAGCAATTAAAGTAGGCTTTAAAAACTATTTAACTATTTAAAGTGTGACTTGGGGGGGCCTCTTAGGGCCCTGTGCTGTGATGGGGGAGCTCTCTGAAGGAACTTGTTAAGCTGCTAATAGAAAGTGACTGAGCAGAAGGAAAATTTTGGACACACAATCCCTGCCACCACAAAATAAAGTCTTCTGTTATGTAATGCAAACATGGCCCAAGCCCATGGAGATAATTTCATTAAAGTGTTTGGTTTCAAGGTTCCCACAGCAGCCTCAGCGTTTTGGTGCCTTAATGGGGCCTCCCCTTAACCCGGCAGCTCTGACTCGAAGCTGAGCTCAGTGAGCACCTTGGAAAATCAAGCAAGGGATTATTTTCTCTGGAGAACATCTCACATGACAGAGTTTTATGTAACCTCAAGGACAGGTTGTTGCCTTTGCTCTCCACCCCTCAGCAGCGATACCAATCGCTCCTGCATGGCAGCTTTTCCCAAGCTGCAGCAGCAGCCACAGGTGAGGGGCTCCCAAATGCCACCATTTGGCCACTGGTAGCCTGCTTCCCCATGCCTGCCTCCTCCTGCTGCCTCACATCCAGGAAGGGATGGGATGGGGAAAGGGACTGCAAAAAAAGAAAACCTCTACAACTTTCAACTGGCTCTTTAGTTGTGTGTAGCCTCTTGGGGAAAAATTGCTGCATTTTCTATGTTTTTGTTATTAATTTAGGTGAGCCAACTAAACACCCTTTGACTGGAAAAACTTGAAGTGATATAATTTTAAAAAAAGAGTAGGAGGTGGTCATGGTTTTGAATCACGTTTCTGTTTGGAGTGGCATTTTCTGGATTCAGTCATCAAGCAGCACTTTGGCGTCTCCAAGCCAAGAATCTGAAGTGATTTATTTTGCTCTTAAGTGTGTATTTTACCCAGGAGGTGGCACTGTCTGTAGTGTTTTGAGTCCCCTCACCTCCCTGTCCTGTGTCAACAAGAGCTGGATTGCTTTTGTGCAGGGCCAGCGTGCATTCCAGAGGTGATTGGTTTCCTCATGTCATCAGCATGTCACACTAAAGTTGCTTTTTAATTTCTGGGGAAATTAGAACCTATTTCAAGACAGCCTCGTGTCCCAGGGTGAGCTTCCAATACTTAGAAAAGGGTGGAGCAGCTCAGGCACCTCCTCAGTGACTCCCTTTGCCATTTGATTTCACAAAACTAATGAAAGCCAGATGCAGGCTGGAATACCTCGGTATTAAACCCGCCAGATTTGCAGAGCAGCAAAGCCCTTAATTGATATTTAGCAAATCACTGGCTTCTCTTCTGGTTTCAGTCTCTCCAGGGGGCAGCAAGGGACGCAGTGGAGTTTGCCATCGACGTTGGGTACCGCCACTTCGACTGCGCCTACATGTACCAGAACGAGAGCGAGATCGGCGACGCGCTGCGGCAAAAAATGAACGAGGGCGTGGTGAGGAGAGAAGAGCTCTTTATTGTCAGCAAGGTGTGTCCTTGGATAAAAGCTCTCACATGGGGCTGAGCTCTAGGGAGGAGAGACGAAGCCCTGACGTGGAAAGTGCCATGGGATGAAGCTGGGAATGACCTCCTCTCTGTCAGGGCAAAGCAATTTGTGGATGGCGAGGGGAAGGAATAGGTCAACCCCTGAGGAACAAAAGGCTTGGTTTGAGAGGGGTTTTTTTGTAGTCCATGTCCATTGTCAGCCATGGAGACAGGAACTGAGGCCGTGCTCTCGGTGGCCTCTGGGATAGGAAGCAGGGCTATTGTTTTTGTGGTCACTCCTGCTGCGCCACCGGCCTCAGCCTGTCAGCTCCTGTGTGTTATGCTTTGTTTTGTTTTTTCCCCCAGCAACAATGGTAGGAAAAATAAAGTAACTTCTATCTGCTGGAAGCTGGCGGGTCGATTTTCACCAGGTTCACTTATTTTCTTTGTTTTAATTGTTGCAATAATTGATGGGATTTCAGAGTATCCCATTCTCATTTTACTTACTTAACAGTACCAGAAATAAATTGAGGTGCCTCAAGTGGCGCTTCCTCAAGATGAGAAGATGTGCCACACCCAGAGCTCCCTCTGTGTCTGTGCCCTGTGTTTCCCTGCCAGGGATGCTCTGCCAGAGTGAGGGCAGGAGAGCAGCTCCCAGGCTCTGTGTTTCCCCACAGCTGTGGTCCACCTTCCACGAGAGATCCCTGGTGAAGGAGGTGTGCCAGAAAACACTTGCTGCCCTCCAGCTGGATTATTTGGATCTCTACCTGATGCACTCTCCCATGGGATTCAAGGTATTGCAACTTTAAGTCCTGGGATCCATCTGTCAGGGCTTTGCCCCTTTTGCCTTTGGGACCAGACATCTCTTTAGTCCCCTCCAATGAGGAGTGTTGGTAAACCTCATTAGGACATAATGATAAACCTCAGCAGAGAGAGCCCAGGAGGAAAGGTGAGGTCATGGCTGCTTAAACTAGGCCTTGTAGTACAAAAACCACCTTATATTTCCCTGCACAGTGTTTTCAAGTCATGGATCAAATTACCATCCAGATCACACTCCTCTTACAGTGTGGGGTTTGGCTGCCATTTCCTTATCAAGAATCAAACATGTGAACTACTTCATTCTGATTTTTCTCTTCTCTCTCTACCCCCAGGTTAAATAAATCCTGGTTTCCCCACCGTGTCACCTCCCTTTGGGTGGAAAAGCTTGGCCTTTTCCCAACCTGAGGCACACAGAAGTGCCTGCCCTTCCTCTGCCTGCAGGACAGAGCCTCAAGGGACAGATTTTCTTGAAGATTTCTCTGTTGGTACAGGCTGGTCGTTTCAGCCATGTCTCACCCCACCACAAACATCATTCAGGATATCCAGCTCAGTGTTTCCAGCTCCACTCGCTTGCCCAAATTTCCAAATGATTTCTTGAAGTATTTATAATTCATCTGAGCTTAATGTTGCTTTTCCATTTGTGCTGATAGGCAGGAGAGGAGCTATTTCCTGCAGATGGAAACGGCATGATCATTCCCAGCGACACAGATTTTCTGGATACGTGGGAGGTACATTCATTTACACGCCAAAAATATCTTGCTAGTTTGAAATAACAGCCTGAAAACTCCAAGCTTTCCACTGTGGGAATTGTTCTGATAGAATTTCTAACATAAAGTATTTGAGATTGCTGATTTCTCTGTGTCCTTGGGCTCCTTTTTTGTGTCACTGTGCCCAAATTTAGGTATTTTTATATCTACTGCTTACTAAACTGGCTGGGTTGGCACGACAAGAGGAAATCTTTGACTGTGTGTGTACCCTGCAGTGGCTTGAGCTAACAAATTCTGTCACTCTCATCCCTACCCCACTCTGGGCAATTTTTGGTGGCTTTAGTTGTGGCCATGCTTACCTCTTGTTGCACCTGAGCCGTCCAGACCCCAGCAAAGCCAACATGCCTGTGCCAGAGCACCCAAATTTCTGTCTCTGGAAGGTGGTGGGACTTGACCAAAATCCTTTGCTTTGCTCTGTGTGCAGCACTGGCTGCGTGGGAGACCAGGCTTGGGCGTGAATTCAAATTCCTGCTTGGCTGATACTTTGGGCTTCCTTTCCTTTCCCTTCCACTCCTGCCATGTGCTCAGCACAGCCAGGCCAAGAGCAGATAAGAAACTCACCAGAGTCAGAAGAATTCACTGATGCTTTTTGCCTTCCATCAGATGAAGAATAAGGCACATTTTTGTTGTTCATTTGAGGGGAAAAAAGCAGAAATTTCAGGCTACTGCTTATGACAGCAACTTCAAATTAAAATGATTTCTGCTTTGGAACAAGGGTATCTTCTGCTCTAAAGGCTGGTAGTAGATTATTTTCCCATTTCTCTTCTGCTGGATGTGACAATCTAATTAGGGCTGTCTGCCTGTTTTATTGCTCATTAGTGTGAAAGAAAATAGGTGATGGATGGGGAACACAATGCTGTTTATCCTATAATCCGACTGCTAAATGGTACATCTCTCTTGGGAAATTAATCAGTGTTGATCACCAGTATCCATCCTGTTCCAGCTGTCTTGTAACAGCTCCTTGTTGAGCTGCTCTGTTCCAAAGAAGGTGCTTTTTATTATGGGATGATTATTTGTTTAGCTGAGGAATTACTCTAAAAGACTCTCTTTCATCTATGTGAAGGTCTGCCTGGGGATAGTATTTGAAAAGAGTCATATTTTACTGAAATAATAATAGTTTAGGAGTTGTGTGAATATTGCTGTTGTCTGTGTGGTGACACAGAATGTGAGATCCTGAGTCTGACCAGAGCCCCACTGCTCAGGTACAGTTCTCCCAGCACAGCACAGGAGGAGTCCAGCCAGGAAGATTTTTACCACTGAAGTTTTTGTGCGGGCATTTTTTTCAATATAAAAATGAAAGAACTTAATAGGAAGTGTGATTCTCTGGTGTTTCTAGGCTATGGAAGAGCTCGTGGATGTGGGAATGGTGAAGGCAATTGGAGTCTCCAACTTCAACCACAAACAGGTGGATCGGCTCCTGGGCAAACCAGGCTTAAGACACAAACCTGCAAACAATCAGGTAAATTGTCCTCCAGCTCCTCAACACTGACATCACACCTGTCTGGGGTGTTGCACTGCATGGAACATCTCTTAAAAGTCCCTTAAAAACCCTGTAAAAAGAACCACCTTTTCAAAGCTGATGTGGCACAGTGAAGCTAAACCTTGAAGTACCTTCTGCTTTTGAGAGGTGAAAGCTAATTTTTTAATTTTTTTTTTTTGAGATTGAGAGCCACCCCTATCTTCCTCAGGAAGAGCTGATTAAGTTTTGCCAATCCAAAGGGATCTCTGTCACTGCCTATTGTCCCCTTGGAGCACCCAACTGGCCAGGGTAAGAATGTTTTGTGAGATTTCTTTCTTAAATGTAGATTGGAGTCAATGCAGTAAACCAGTCTTAGGATGTGGATGAAACCTCAGAGAAAAACTACTGTAATTAGAAAATGACTTACTAATTCATTAAAAATCACACCCACAGAAATCTCACACTTATTGTGATATTCAGTCCACTAGTTTCATATTTCAAAGAAAAATGATCAATTGGTTGATGAAAGCAGATTTGAGAATTCTTAACTGAGCTTCGGTGAGCTTATTAAACATGTAGGAGAATTTCTGAACTAAAAAACAAAAAACCCACCCACAACAAACCAAACAAAAAACCAATGCAGCAGATGCTTATGAAAATAGCAACTTTGCAGTCCTGCTGAGACAAAGGGATTAAGTTTGTAAATGGGGAAGTTGCAGAAATTTTGCTTTTACTCCCATCTTCATGGCTTCCTCTGACCCAGGACAGGGCTTTTGCCAGAGCAGCTGTGCTTGTAAAGGACAAGATGAAATTCTTGGGATGTGGATCAAAGAAATTCCCAGCCTGATCTGAAGCTGGACATAAATGTGTTACAGTGACCTGTTTTTACTAGAAACTACAGGCCTCTTCTCATGTGCTCACTTGTTATAAAAAGGGAAGAATGAAGGCAGGAACTGAAGTAACAAGATGTTAAATTAAAGTGTGAAGATTATGCTTTTTAATCATTTAAACAATATTCTTATGATACAGGGCTTGAGGGAGAAGACAGTGGGTTATTCAACTACTGAAGCCTGGTTTTTTTTTTATTTTTACAGGTCCAAGCCTGACCATATTTCCCTTTTTGATGATCCTCAAATTAAGGAAATTGCACTCAAGCACAACAAAACCCCAGCTCAGGTAAATACTGGTCAGAGTTGTTTTTCTTGCTGCCATGTATTCTTCCCACTTGTGCTAAAGTAACTACTTACAGAGGTATTATGGAATAATACATGGAGTTCCAGCTGTGTCTTGTACACAGTTTAATGCTTTAGAAAAATATTCTCTACCTTAGTTTTAATGATGGACAGAAGATTACCAGTGGCTTTAGGCTTTAACTGGCACACTGGCTGCCTCTCCAGCACAGCATCCCTGCCAATCCTGAGCTCTTGCTCACTATGCTCCCTTGTTGTCATCTCAGGTTCAGAGATGGATAAGGATTTAATGAGCCCATGTAGTAATTAGGAGGGGTTTAGGTAGTGCTTCTCCTCCAGAGTGAGCCCTCTCTGGTTACCAGTAGAGCTGCTCTGTGTAACCATGCAGACACCTTTGGTTTTCAGCTTTCACAAGAAGGCAGCACTTCTCACCTGTAAATTCCCTCTGTGTTCCTGCAGGTGCTTATCCGGCTCCAAATCCAAAGAAATGTGAGTGTGATTCCCAAATCTGTCACTCCACAGCGTATTGAAGAAAATTTTAAGGTAAGAGGGTACCTTACAGAGTCATTAATGGTGTTAAACTACACAGGAAAAAACCCCACTCTGCCAATGGTACAAACCACCCCCCTCAAACGTAGAGCCACCAAAACACCTTTGTCAGATACCACATAGGTTATTACTTCTTTATGAAGGCAAAAAGTCACTTTGAAAGGAAGGAGCCACATCTTCATTAGAACACATCGGGTAAGAGCCAAACTCTTCCAGCTTGTGGTACAATTATGCTGCAGGCAGACCCCACCAGCACTGTAACCTTACACATTTATTTATTGCTCTCCTTGCATGGGTGTCCCCTGCACACCTCCTAGTGCTTCAGCCTGCTTTTGCCATTCTTTCTGCAAATAAACTTCCTTGTCTCACTACAAACTGAAGTAGCCCAGCTGTTTGGGACCTTCATGCAGGTGTTTGACTTTGAACTGACTGAAGAGGAGATGGAGACCCTCCTTGGTTTCAAGAAGCGCTATCGCATCTGTGCATTAAGCCAGTGAGTACCTCCTCCTCCTCCCCCAGGCTTTAGCAGGGTTGGATTACCACTGGATAGCTTGGATTATCACTGGATATCCTCTCAACAGACACTATTTGATAGCCCCACTGAAAAATAAAAAGAGAGGGAGCCTCAGCCAACACCTGGTCACATCTGCTGGAATCTCACCCTTGGGTTTATTAGAGCATTGCCCATCTGGTACAGGTTGGGAACACTGGGATTTCTGCAGGCACAATGTTCCTAAGATGTCCTGTACTGGATGCATACCAAACTGCTGTCTGAAAATCAAAATCAGCTGGAAATTCCAAAAATAAATAAGCAGCCATTTCCCCCCTCCGTTTTCTTTGGCTCCTTTACATAAGGGACAGTCAGAGTAAATAAACTCCATTTTAAGAATGAGAGTTGTAAGGTTTTTTTGGAGGGAAGAGCTGTGCCTATGTACTCCTGCCAACATTATCCAGATAACAGAATGGTTACAGACTCACCAAGATCTGCATTTTATTCAGTTTTCCCAGGTCACCCACTTGTCTAACAGCATCCTGAGGGCTTGGGAGTTTCCAAGAGAGAGGTTTAATATCTCAGGGAACTTTGGCAATTTCAGCTGAGCATAAGATACATTATCCTTTGAGAAGGAGGTCATTGATACATGCAAAGGTTACAGAGAATTCACTGTCCCTGCCCTGGATACACTAAGCAGAAATGTGTTTTTAATGTAGTTCAGTTTCAGTTCTTTTACCAGGGAAAAAAAGCTTTTCCTCTAAACTGTATCATTAAAATGTTTTAATCATGCTCTCTTTTTCTAGATGCAAAAATCACAAGGACTATCCTTTTTTAGAAGACTGACATAGGCATCAGCTTCAGATCCTCTGGGGGATCCAGACCATTTATTGTTATTTCAAGCAAGTTGCAATACTTTGTGTATTAATTCATAGATAAAAGGGGAATATGTATTTAAAAAATGGGAGAAGGTAACTCACAGGCATTCTGAAGAGTCATCTTGGAACATGGATACATTTGCTTCCCTTTTTATCAACCAGTTATCCTTTATCTGCTTTTGTAACACAATTTTCAGTTGCAGCAAAATATATACTCTCTCAATTTAATAATGATAATGAAGTTTAATAAAGCCATATATTGGGATTAGGGAAAAGCATTCTCTGTCATAACTATAAATCCTGACTAAGTTTAGAGAAAATTTAAATTCTCTGATTAGTTATACTTTTGGACAAGAGGTCAATAGATACACTATCTTTTAATTATCAGTACAAGACAATCCATTTAACATCAGAAGATCTCAATGACATAACATGCTGAAGTCAGTAATTTCAGTGTAACAGACTGAAAGCTCTTTAGGGGACACTGCTGAATTATGATTCAGGAGCTCTTTTCTTAATGAGGTTTCCTATTTATGAACTGCTAAAAACTAATAAACTACTAGGAGATTTGTATGTTTGGTTTATAGTATCTGCAAGAGAATATAAATACTGCCTTTATCAGTAGAATGGCTGCAGTTGAGACTGTGAAACTCTCCTAGAAAATCCAAAATCTGATAAAGGAGACACGCAGGAATTATTTTGTTTGGCAACTGTCATATTTAGCAAGCAGAGAAGCTGGGCAGCTTCACAGAAGCCAACAGCAGATTTTCACTCTCCTGTACTGTTCCCTCGGTACTGTTTGCTTGTGTTTTGACCCAAAGGATGTCTCTGGATGCTGTTATCTCTGGTTAAAAAAAAAAAAGTCAGTGCTGCTGCAGCCCATGCTGGTGTTTTAATGAGGTGTCTGTTAATTAATACTTGCTCTTTAACAACTGACTCAAAACTCCTGTACTTGCTTTAGGCTCTTGCAGGCCAGGATAAGAACAATGTAGCTCAGCACTGCATGCAGAGAGAAGGACAATTGTGTAATTAAGGTTCAGGACTAGGAGACACTCTTTATGGATATCCTTTTCCAACTGATTTTCTTTGTAGTTGATAAAGGAAATTATGACATATCTTTGAGCTACTTCAGACTTTTCCAAGATGTTTGAATAACGGGTACCCTAGAAACAACAGAGCAAACTCCCATCAAACTGCATTTCCCACAGCAACTCTTCTAAAGAAAGAGGTCTGAAAAATCTATCAGGAATTGACACTGAACAGTTATAATGCAGTGATATGGACAGGAAGGTGCCTGTAATGGGCATTCTCTTTTTTCTCCTCCTGAACATGCTACATTTACAAGGCCAGCTGCAGGATATCATCCTAGATGCAGTTAGAAAGTGAACTCTGTGGAAGGTGCTCTGCTGCCAGGTATTCAGCCTGTGGTCACTTGTCACTCCACAGCAGTGGCAGAAATACCAACTTAAGGCTGTAGCATACAGCCTGTCTTGAAATATTCTCTACTTCATAGGAATTTTCTAACCACATTCCAATTTAATCACAGCTATCAGACTTGAAGCTATTGACAGGATGTTTATAGACTCTGGTAGGCAGGAAGTCAGACTAGATGATCACAGTAGCCATATAATAGTAAAAAATTCAAAACAAGTTAGAAGCCAGAGATTGTGCATTTGTTTCAGAGACAATAGATCTTTTTCAGCTGCAGAGACTTTAGTAAAGGTAAAAGGAGAAGAATTTGGGTGGTGTCAGTTGCTGGGAAATAAAGTCCCCCTGTTTTGCAGCAGAGCCACAGCCCTATTTACAACGTGCCTTTCTAAAAGAGAGTTGGTGCCTCACAGCAAGCACAGTCCTGAGCCTGCTGCCAGGAGCTGTATGGAAAGGTTTATGGTGTCCCAAGTTAATTTTCAGTTTCTATCAGCTGTGCAGCAGTGCTCTTGCACCAAACCCACACATACATCATTCCTAGTCAGCAGTGACATTATCTGTGCCAATGAGCCCAGTAAAATGAAAACACCTTAGCTTAGCATTTTGTCTTTGTATCACAACACATTGTCCCATGACTTCAGCTTTTTATTGTGGAGCTCATCCATTCTGGTAGAGTCAAGCCTCATGAAAAGTTCCAAAGGGGCTGGGTGAAAAAAATAAAGTGTTATGTCCGTGTTTTGGAGGGAAAACTGGATAACACAGGTAATCAACAACATGTAAAAATCCAAAACTCTTTGCTGATCATCACTGCTCAAGTCCTCCATCTATTGTAATTCCAAGCTCTCTCATATTGAGGTCAACAAAGTTCAAAAGAAAACTGAATGAGAAGCCAAAGACAGTCAGATACAAACCTACTTCATCAACTTTTTGCATGCAATCCTACACAAGAGGTACTGGTCCTTGCCTTCCTCTGAATCTTAAAAAAAGGCTTACAGAAGACTAATTAGGATAATCAATGGCCTAGGAGTAATTTATACAGATGGCAATCAAGTAGACTAAGACTTTCCTTGACCTGACACCAGTACAAGGAGCTGTGCCAGACGTTTATCAAAGCTGGAGCAGCTTGCAAAGTGTTATTGGAAATAGACCAGTTATTCCAGTTATTGGAAATAGACCAATTCCTCCACTGTAAAAAACAGTAGAATCAAATCAGCCCAAAACAAATGAGATGGCAATTCTTCACAAACTGTGAGTGTGAGGCATCATTCCATTGGAACATAACAGATTCACAAGGTAACTGAACAAGAAAGAGTTAACTGATGGCTGTTAAACATAAAAGAACAAGCTGCTGTCAGAATATTTAAATAACTCTCTGCTGCAATGCTCAATTTACTCATCTTCAGCAACTCTTTTTGACCACAGCTGGAGACAAGATGCTGCAATATGCAGACACAGTCTGATTCAGTTCAGCTGCTCCTATGAGCAACTACCAGCTGGCTTGTAATCAGGCCTGTTTCATTTAGAAAAGCTTTTGCATTCAGCTTTTTTTTTTCTTAAGAATTTGGGGAAAAAAATGGAGTTTTGCAGCTGTTTGCACTAGTGGTTCTGTACCATGCACTTTAGCAAGTTAAAATGCAAGGCCTATTTAAGGGTTTTAAGAGCTGCCTCACAGCTAAAATAAACAAGGTCCTGCCAGAATAAGACAGGGCTCTGTACTTTTAAAGAAACCACGGACAAGGCAGAGGGAGGGATGACACACTAGGGTAGTATTAAGTGACTGAAATGAAAATAATTTGTCCCAAGTTAACTGTTCTGTGCCCCAGTTAAGCAAAAGACTCCAGATTTCTAGCTCTATCTTCAACACAGTGAATACAGATTAAAATCCAAAGACAGGATTTTCTTTTCCCATTTTGAATACTGTAGTTTCCTATGCCCCAGTCTTCACAACTCTGAAACAAGTGCATTACATAGCATTTGTGCAGTCTTGTGAGCTGAGCAAGAGGAAAGGTCCTGTCTGCTTTTTCCCTGAGGGAAGCAAACACCAAGTTAGAGAGCATCACATGCAAAGTGATTCCAGCCAGGCAGGCCTGTGTATCTGTGTTCCAATACCAGAAGTAAAGCTATTTTCTCTCAAAGGAGCATCAACTGCAACCTGAAACAAACATGCCGTGCCTGTCACACTATCTGTGCTGTCCTACCTTCAACCAGCAAGATGCCAATTCCAAATACTTCTTGTACTTTCCTCTACTACACAAAAAAATTTGCAAAAACAGTATCTTACCTTCTCTAATGAGTTAATTACCGATTTTCTCTACCTGCTTTCCATGATAAATCAGTTCACCATCATCCTTTGCTACCAAGTAAATGGATCTGTCCTGTGAGAGCCATTTTCTTCTAAACATGAAATAAAGGCCTGCTGATCTGGTATCATTTGGACAAGTGAGTGCAGCTGGAATTGAAACAAATTTTGTGCAAGTACTGCTTTTACCGGTTCCAAGGACATGTTTTTTTCTGTTAGCTGCTCTTAATCTTTCCTGTAGGCTGGAAATCCTCTTCCCAGGGTGTGCTACAGTATCACACTAGCTCAGCTGCTGCAGCAGAGTCCCCAGAATGTCTTGGAAGAGGCTGACAAGGTGGAGCTGAACTACAAGTTCTTAAATTAAGAACACAAAACAAAACACAACCAACTTTTCATTGGAAGAGCTACAAGACTGTATTTGTCCTTAAAAATGTCTTTGATCAGAAACCCAGAGATCTGTCAAATCACAACACAAAAACAAATGCTGTGAACAGTTTCAGCAGGAAGAGCTCAGCTGGCAGGAATGCTGAGCTCCGGATATTGAGCTCTTTGATCTTTCCACTTTACCTTTTAGGAGATGAAAGGAAATCTCTGCTCTTGTAGGCAGAGAGTGTGGCACAAGCATGGGGGTACAACAGACTCTATTTTACTGTAACAATTCCTAGATCAACCTAGACTAAAGGAAGACTGCCTCTTCCTCCATCTCAGCCTTGATTATATCTACCCTTGGAGAAGCAATCCAAAACCATTCAGGGTGACAGGGTTTCCTGTCACTCCCTTCCCATGCTTTCTGACAACAGCCTTTCTGTTCAAGCTTGTGCATCATTACCCCTGCACTCAGGTGCTTCTCTGCTCTCCCTCTATTCCCACTCTGATACTCCAAGATCCAAGCCCTCTGCCGGCGAAGTGCTGCACTGTGTCCCAGAACGACCCTTTCCAAATTCCTTGCCACGAAGTCATCCAGCGAAATACAGAGAGAGCCTGTTACAATGCCACTCCACCCGAGTGCTCTCCCTTCTGCTGAGGAGCACTCTGTCTCCAGTAAAATTCCTACTTCCAGAATGGAAAATTTCATTTCAAACTTTCATAAAGTTGCAGTGAAATGAAAACAGAGGAAGCTAACAGAACCTGATGTACTATTTTGGAAACCCTGACCCTCAATGTAACTTCTTGCCAGAACACACTTGTCACAAAAATGTTATTTGCAAGTAAGTCAACATTGCCCCAAACAGTTTTCTGCCACAGCTCAGACTAAGCAAAGAACATCACCTCTTCTGGCTTTTTTAGATCCCTTAGGGCTTTTGTTTATCACATTAGAGATTCCCAAAAACACTCACAGAGCTGAAGCTTTCTGTATGTGCTTTTAAGTCCAGAATTTAAAGTGATTTATAATCAATTTATATTAGAAGAACCAGCATTAGAGGAGCATATTGCTTCAAGTCAGACACTGATTCTCTCCTCCTCATATTTTAAGTTCACTCAATCTTGTCTGTTCAGCCTATTGTAAATTATTGTGACCAAAAACATGTTGCATGCTAATTCTGGTCTTAGCATTACTGGAAAGATTTTAAAATACTTTTAAAATTTTTCTTCCTAATGAATACTAACCATTACATTGAGAAAGCAGATTTTTTTGTAATTTTCAATCAGTATGACTCCTTAGACTCCTTTTGCTCAGAACCAGGAAACAAACCACCTATTTCACAAATACTTCGATATCAAATTGCCTTCATGTTACATTTTAACCTGGCCGAGTTCACTTTAAGGTTTGCTACACAATTATGGAATCATAATCCTACATTTACCATTTAGATTGGTTATGCATTAACAGCCCTGGTGTCTCCCTTCCATCTGTTCAGAGAGAACCCCCTTTCTGCCAGGCCTACACAACCTCCTCAGAGGGACCACTCACATCCCAGATCTACTCAGACATCTGAAAAACTCTCACAGGAGTATGCAAGAAAGCCTCCCAACATTAACCACTGCTTTTACCAGTGCCCAAATGCATTCTGTGAACAGTCTTGAGCAGCTCTCAGGTAGGCAACAGCTTTAAAACCACTGCAAGTATTGTGAAAAACACAAAGGGACAAACACACCTCACAAAACAGAAGTTCAGTATCAGCCTATTTTTCTGTGCCCCCTGAACAAAGCATTACATTTCTGATCTGCTACCTCAATGACACAGGATTTTCTTGGAAACCCATTTTGACTATATTTGCCAATGGTATCTTGTAGAATCACACATTTCCTTCCTGCATCATGTGCTCCCTGCTGGAGAGGGCAAGTTTTCTACTCCTTATTACAGCAGTCCCATAGGATGCTGTGTAGGCTTCAAGTCTTCAGTGAAATGAGTTTTCTACTAGGAAAAGTATACTATCACCTCAGTAAGATAAAAACTGAATTAAACAGGACTGTATTGCTTGTCAGAACCAAAACAGTTCTATTTAAAGAGAGGCACAAACAGACTCACTGGCCACATGTTCAACCATGAGAACAGCAGGCAGCTCCCAGGGCACACTAAGAAGTCAACATCAACAGATGATTTTTGTGGGGGATGGTAATTTTCTTGCTTTTGTGTAATCTCTAGAGACAGCTGATATTATACAGCTGCTCCAGTATTACCATCATTAGAGCATTACTGAAATAACCATCTCATTACACACAGTAATGAAACTGTATTTTATTATAAGCAAAACAGCTTTTATATCACCAAGAAACCAGAATCTATACACTTTTCAAAGAGCTACCCATGTAGAAATCACTTAGAAATCCACTTATACTTCCAATTAGAGGGGGAAAAAAAAAGGTATGGAGTGTTACAAAGAAACAAAACCAACCCCAAACATAATCAGAAAAAAAAGCAGACCTCATTATGCAACATCTGCCAATATCCTGGTCCTTCCAGACAACAATAGCTAGCTCCAAATCACAGTATTCCAAAATAAAAGTGACTGCTTGCTCAAACTTGCTCAATGCTTTCTGCTTACCAATTCCAGACTTGCTGTTTGGCAAAGAAAATCTACTAGTCCACACAGTGTGCTCTTCAGAACCATTTCAGCATTTCCTTCTTCGAAAAAAGAAAACAGCACAAAGTCACAGAGTACATATACTGCATCTTTGTGGGGAAAAAAGAAGGGAAAAAAATGGGGGTGTGGAGAGGTGTCTGATGCAGTGAAAAAGCTACACAGACAAGTCATAGACAACAGCAGAAGCATATCTGGGAAGCCTGGAGAAAGGCAGGGAACCATCTTCAGTATTCTGCATGGAAAGGGTAGTCCTTGTGAGTTTTGCACCTGGAGGAAATTAAAAAGCAAAGATTATCTCACATCCCAAAGGCACTGTACACATCTGTAACCACTTCAAAGAACAACCAAGGGAAGAGATTGACTGCATAAAAGCAAAGCCTGTTTCTCTTTTCCTTGGTGACGTGCTGCATTTCCAAACAAAAAGATTTTGAGTGCCTTCTGTTGTATGGGTGATGAAGTGCTTTGTAGACAACTAAGTCAAAGTTTTGCTATTTACTGACAGGAAGACCTTCCCAACAACTCCTGAAGAACACACAGATTTTGTAAGGTACTTAAGACAAAACACCACAAGCAAAGCTAATCAAGATTTTAAATCTGCATCATGCTCATTCCTCCAAGATGGACAAAAAAATTATAAGAAGCCTCCTGTTGCAATTCCAGCTACAAAGAGTTTCTTGGCAACTGAACTGAAGTTTGCTCAATGCTCATCATGTTTTGGTTCATAAAATGCACATTTAAAAAAATCTTACTCTAGAAAGTTATTTTGAAGAAGACCCCTTTGAAAATTGAGTTTGCATATCCTGAATTTCAGTCAAGAGTACCACCTGTAACTTCATTTACTGAACTATGTGATAACTTAATAGTTTAAAGAAAAGGAAGTGCCACTTACATAAACATTTCACAGGCTCTCCAGTTTCTATTAAAACTGAGAATAGTTGCCATCTCCTCTTTAGTCAATTCAAAGTCAAACACCTAACAGGAGAAAAAGCCAGAAATCACCTCTTTGAACAAATCAGTGCTTGTAAGCAAAAAAAAAAAAAAAGAAAAAAAAAAGAAAAAAAAAAAAACTATCCCACAGTGTAGGTGCTTGTTGGAAGTGACTGCTTCACAAAGGAAAAGGAAAAAGACATGACTCTCTGGATTTCTGAGCCTCCTCTAGCTGGAGTGGGGAGGGAAGTGAGCAGGGAGAGGCAGGAATTATAGAATCTCAAGTTGCAGTTACACATGTCTGTTGCTTTAAGAAGTTTGGGGAGCACTGTGTAGCAGAATGCCTCCACCTCCCACTTGTGAAGAATGCATCTTTCTGTGCTAAGCCAAAGTAGTAGCTGCAAGACCTCATATTCCACCTAAAGCCACTGAGTGTTTGGAAGTAAAGCTCTAATACTGGGTCCAGTCCAGGACCTCTGAATCCAGAGCAGCAACACACTTTAGGGACACCAGGACTAGTTCCTTAAAAGGGCTTGCTCTACAGAAGTCTTTTGGGGTGTGTTACTGCACTCAGGCCCCAAATAAGCTGTCAAATGACTCATTCACATGACACAAAACAGGAAGAATCACAATGTGACTGCTCAGATTATCAGAATATAGTGTTTCCCAAAGCTTTGGCCACTCCTGCTCTCCCACTGTAATCTTAAGTTCAGCCCTCAGGAGGAAAAGCCCAGTCCTCTTGGCAGAAGAGCACCTGGGAAGGGTGAGAAAGGATCACTGCCTGCTGTGCAGGGAGAAGCCAAGCCATCCCTGGACATGCCCTGCACTCAGCTCACTCCTGATGACTCACCTGGAAGTTCTCCACAATGCGCTGCGGTGTGACGGATTTGGGAATCACAACCACATTTCTCTGGATGTGGAACCGGATGAGAACCTGCAAGAGGCACATCACTGCATCAGAGAGGGGATGGCTCTTGCTCCATGCAAGCAGAGCCTGTTTAGCAGTTACTTACTGTAAATGGTACAATTCAGCAGAATTAACCCACTCTTTGGAGCTGCTTTTCAAATTATACCTGAATTCTAAACAGCACTTCCATGCACTGAAGTGCATGTAGAGGAGTGGTGAAATCCCACAAGGGATTTTCTTTCTCCTCTCCCCTGCAATTTAGTGACACTCAATTCCTTTCCTTCTCACCCAGATTTTGAGTAGGCTATTGAAATGTTTCCTTCTCTGCAACAGCACTTGAGATGGGAAGACAAACATGGCAGCATCTGAAGATGGGTCAAGAAAATGTTTCTTGTGATGATCAGAGCACCCTTGCAATCATGCATGGAAGGCCACGTAAGGAACAAACCTGCATTGCTACCTAACACCACAGGTGACAGGGAACAAAGAGCCAGCCTGTCCTCCACATTGTCATAGCTTGTGCTACAGGAAGGGGTACTCTGGCACCTACCCACCTGTGCTGGGGTTTTGTTGTGCTTGGCTGCAATCTCCTTGATCTTGGGGTCATCCAGCAGGGAAGGATCCTCAGGCTTAGCCCTACACAGAGGAAAGAAGATCAGTGGCAAGAAACCTCCATAGGTCCAGCCTAGTAAAGATCTGTATCTGGATGAAAAATTAATGCTGCACATGTAGTCTCAGTTCTTCCAGAATAATCCACACCAGCTCCCTGGCAAAGCAACCTTACCATGGTCTGTCAGGAGAGCCAAGGGGACTGTATGCTGTCACAGCAATCCCTTTGGATTGGCAGTACTTGATCAGCTTCTCCTGGGTAAGGTATGGATGACACTCCACCTGCCAACATAAAAAGTATGAGACTGACAGTGACTTAACTGCTTTAACATGTTCCAGGGATTAGTTTTTTAATCAAAGGCTGATTTTTGTGCTAACTCAATAGTCTCTAAGCAATATTGTACAGTCTTATTTTCTCTATGCCCCACCCCCTTACTATTATTTATAGTAACTCTCCATGCAGTGAAGGGTCCAAGGACTGTGACAAAACTCCCTAAAACTTTGCTGATCCAGAGCATCTCCAGCGTATGGGTGACCAGCTACACAATTGCTTTAATGGGACAGTAAAATGCACACCCAGGAGAGCTGTAAAATCACAGCAATAGGATTGCAGATTAGGGAAGTACAAAGTGCTTTTTTCACCCCTAATTAAACATGCCATAATATTTTTTTACAGCTACCATATTAACTTCAAGGTCAGCATAGTTTCATTAGTCTTTCTTTACTTTGTGTCAATAGTCACATTAATCACCTCTAGTCTGAAAATGCTGCGAATGGCTGCCTCCTACAGATTTTAGACCTTCAGCCCACTGCCCATTACAGATCTTTTACAAACACACATGCACTTAGCATGAACTTCCATAAGAACAGCTGCATAATGGAATACAGACTCCTTCCCAGTTGGTCTGTGTTCTGGCAGGCAAATGCACAGATAAGGAATATGGAGCAGGAACTGTTCACGTGTCAGGAGGCAGTGAATGAGCGTGAACATTTGATACTTTGCACAGAGGGACTTTCAGGATAGCTGCACACCAGGGAGCACTACTTTTCTTTCAGCAGGCAACAGCAAGAACCCTTTGGACTATGCTGCCATTTGAACCTCCTGCAGCTGCACTCTGAAGGCAGTCCCTGGAAACTTGTGCTGCTGGCAGGTGGAGCAAGGGAGTGCAAAACATGGAATCAGTTTACAGCCTCGAGCGCTTTATTTGTGGTTCTGGCTGCCTGCTGTTATCAGAGGCCTGCATGCCTCTTTCCCCTCTGAGACATGTTGGAATATTAAACAGAACAGAGAGCTCCATTTTTAGGACATATTATACATATTTATTTTGCTTCAGCAGTTCCAGAAAGTCAGCTATTTAAGAGTAATGGAGCATCTAGTTTTCCCAACTATTCAATAAGTAGAATTTATGCAACATAAGCAGGGCACAGTCATCCTAACCTCTCCACTGGCACTCAAGTTGAAAAATTAAATTAAGAACTAGCATCACTGTTATGTAATTACTACCTTGCCAAATTAATGTCTCACTACAATTGAAACCAACACAACCTGGCTGCACTCAAATAAAGAATGGGAATGACAAGAAAGACAGTGGATTACATGTGAAATATCTGCACAGAGAAAGTGTTTTCAGGAAGCACTCTCACTATTAGCCCAACTGGTAAGTGTTAGTAACAGCAAGCTCTCAGGCTTGCAAGCATTTCTTCAGAAGCAGCAGTTTATGAAGCACAGGGACCAAAGACCCAACAATTTGTGCTAAACTTGATTATAGTCAATAATAATTTAGAGGGCATTGACAAGTGTGAGAGGTCCAAGATCAGTGACCCCTATGTCAGAGAAGGTAATTGATATGATAATAATGATATAATATAAATTATAATAATGTAATTGTCATATAGTGATCATGATAACGAGGCATGGCAGATGTTGAAAGGTTACCATAAAACTTACACTAAGTTTTCTGAAAGTGCTTTGGGGCAGATAATGCTCAAGTTACCACAATAAATGACCAGTTTTAGTAATTAGTAATTGATTAGAGTCCTTCAAATACCATAAGAGTCAAGCTCAACTCTAGGCAGACCCCACTGGAGCCTATCCTGGGACTTGTCCTCTTCAGCAACCTGTGCCACTCTATAATCATGTTGATCTGACAGGACTGCCACTGCAGCAGGACCCATTCAGGCAGAAACAACAGGCAAACAGAAACCCAAAAGAATTCAACAAGGCTGCACACAAAGCCATGCACCTGGGAAGGAAAAGCCCCTGGCAATAGCACAGGCTGGAACCTGACTACCTGTAAAGCAGCTATGCTAGAAAGGACATGGGGGGTCATAAAAGACTGAGCAGGACATGAGCCAGCAGTGAGCCCTGGCAGCAGGAACACAGCCAGTAAATTGTGAGAAGTGACCATTTGCCTCTACTCATCCCTGCCAGACCACCTTCATAATACTGTGTCCAGTTTTCCTCTTCCCAGCTCCCCTCAGTAGCAGAAATATTGACAGACTGCCATCAATTCAGTAGAGAAACTCCAGGATGGGTTTCCTGCCAGACTGAGAAAGGCTGAGAGAGCTGGGCTTGTTGTGCCTGGGGAAGGGAAGGCTTCAGGCCTCCTAGTAGCAGCTTTGCAGTACCTAAAAGGGTGTCATTCAAAGACAAGCCAAGCTCTTTAGTGGTGCTTGGAGGAAGGCAACAGATGCAAGCTGAAAACAAGAGAGGTTGAGACTGGACGTAGGAGAACTCCCCCTCCCTGTCATACACTCGAGGGGGTCAGGGAGCAGAGCACACTGCCTAGGGAGACTGTGCAGTCTCCATCCTCACAGGTTTTCAAGATGAATAAAGCCCTGGACAGCCTGGTCTGATCTCAGGGCTGATGTTCCTCTGAGCAGATCATCTCCCAAGGTCTCCTGCCATCTGAATGTTCCTAAGATTTCATTCAAGTGCTGTCTATACAATTTCTACTCTATCACCCACCCTGCAACTCCATCTCCTCCTTCCTCCTAACCCTCATTAACTCTTGAGTCCATAAAACATGTTCCTGATCAATTCCCTCAGTCATCAGCAACAGGAACTGGCTTCTCCACAGCAGTGTCATGAAAAGGTCATCCAATTCTCTCTCTCTATATATATACACACACACCAAGTCTTACTCTACTGCAAGGAAGTTTTTAGAGCTCATCTGAGTTCCCCCTCCTTTCCTCCTACAAGCAGAGATTCTGGAGCTGCTCACTGCCAGATTTCCAAGCAGTGGCACAGAGTTCATCAAAAACCAGCACCCTGGCATCACCTGGAGGGTGAGATTGAAGAATATGTAGTCTATGAAGTAGAATATGTCTACTCCAGTCTTTCCTATAACCTTACTTCAAAGTCAGATCTTTGCCATTTTCTTAAAAAAAACCCCAACAAATGACCACACAAAAAAGAACACCACTAAACACTTGCCTCTGCCACTTTGCAGCTCACCTGATTATTTGCAGGTTTGTACTTCAGTCCTGGCTTGTTCAAGATTCTTTCAATCTGCTCATGGTTGAAGTTGGAGATGCCAATGGCTTTTACCAGGCCAGCATCCACCAGCTCCTCCATGGCCTGGCAGAAAGAAACACAAAGTCAACATCTAATATACAAAGGCAGGGCCTGAACAGCACATGCTTCCTGACATGCCTTGTTTCTTTCATAAGAAACCTAAATGAAGTGTTTCTATTTTCAGAGTTCAGGCTTGAGGAAAAAAACCCCAGAGCCCTGGTGTATATGTGCCATGCTTCCCATACTCAAAGCACTCATTCTTTGAGACTATGGAAATTCACAGCAAGTTAGAAGTGGAAAATGATGAATTAACACATGACAATTTGCTACTGTACAAGTGAGTCTTTCCAAGTAATTCTAAGTGCATGAGATTGTCTTCTGTTCTCAGCAGTCTCTGATGCTCCCATTACCTTCATCAGTCTAAACTTCCTCCTGCTGTGGCTGAACTTACCTCCCATGTCTGCAGAATATCAATGTTGCTGGGGATAGCCATGCCTTTGTCATCTACAGGGAACAGGTCCTCTCCTGCCTGTCAGTGAGAGAGAAATTGCTTGAAACACACATTACTGGGAGGTTGGGTTAACACCAGCTGAAGACCATGATCCCATAAACTCTTACTACAGGACAAACTAATCCTTATTATACTAATTATCTACATATGTTTTAGACTTTAATATTCACATAGTCTTCAGTCTTTTGTGTTCTCATGGTAGTGTGGTGGTTTTTTTTGCTTACAGTCAAGCCAGAAAGGACAGACACTTCTGATGGACACTGTGTCCTCTGGCTCACCAAAATCCATATGGTGAAACTTAAGTCTCCATTTGTAATACAGAAATTAGAATTATAGCCAGTTTACAAAAACACACAGTTGTTACCTGCTCATAATGAAGTGTTTTAGTGAAATGCATAATAAGGACCCACTTAGGACTTGGAATACGTTCACCTTATACTGGACCAGATTTCCTGACAGATCTTTCATGGGGAGTCTCATTGTTTAAGTTGGTGGCACAGGGAAGGTTAGAACACCCTGTGTCCCAGTTAGAACTCTATCTGCCAGGTATCAACTTCATTCAAAACCAGTTATTTTCTACTCATTCATTATTTACACCACAACACATTTTGACTTTGATAGTTCTGTCCATGTGAAACTAATTTTAAAAATACAGATGTTAGAAAGAACAGTTCATCTTGGTAGCAGTAGGTAGAGAGAAAATTTTAATCAAGTTCTCACTGAAAACTTAAGCTTGGACATATTCAAACTGAGACATCAGTTCCTTTGCATGCAGACAGTGGAAGAGGAACTAAAAAGTTTAACTCTAGAGCCTGTGAAATGCTAAAGCTCCTATAGCAAAGGTCACTTCAAGCTGCATTGTATTTAAGGACTCAGTTATTAAAGACAGAAATGAAAGACAAGCGATCTCTTACTCTGTAACATACAGAGGAAAGAACTTCAGTCAGACAGCAAAGCATAGCCCTCCTCCCACAAAGAGAGAACCACACTGAGCATAACTTTGGATTTGTAGAAGACAACACAAGCAATAATCAAAAGGAAAGAGATATAACTTCTGCTTCCAGCAGGGAAACCCATCCCTAGGGTTCAAGGTCTGCCTCTTCCATGACCAAAAGGGCAGCAGATGCCATGCAAGCAGGGATCTGAGAGGCAAAAATCAACAGCCTGGCTCACATAGCCACAGTAAAGTGAGCACCAGAGCAGTGCTGTTACACGATACACATAGAATGATCTGTGCAACTGAAGCAATCACTGGGCTATAAAGCCATACAGCTCCTCATAACTGCCACTCACAGACAAAGCCAAGGGCACTGCTGTTACTGTACCTTGAAACCAAGAGGCCAGTGGATGAGGTACAGATCCAGGTAATCCAGTTTCAGGGCAGCAAGAGTCTTCTGGCAGGCTCCCTTCACCAGATGCTTCTCATGAAATGTGCACCACAGCTGGAGACAAAAAGCCAAGGCACATTGTGACCTCTTGGGTTAAAGCTCTTGGAACTCTTCTGTACTGTTCAGCAGGGTGCCTGTCCCCTTGGGAAAGTGATGTGAAACCAGGTCATCCTACAGCTCTTCAAGTGGGGCTTGTTCTGTGAGCAGCACTGCCCTGTGATACTGGGCAATGTGTGCAGTGGCAGCACACATGACTGCACGCTGTCCTGGCAGACAGCAGAAGTAGTGTTGTTTCACTTATTAAGACTTAAGTTGAAAAGTTTCACCCAAATTTGTGGTAGGGACCCTGCATAATTCTCAATACACGATGACATAAAGTAGGAATCTCAGGAATGGCTTAAGTAATGTTCTGAACTGTTCCACGCTGCACAACAGAGAAGGCAAGTAAAGAAGTGGGGAGTTACTTTAAAATAAAAAGGTATCCCCTGGTATATCCTGCATCACCAGACCCGTACCTTACTAACGACAAAGAGGTCCTCTCGTTTCACAACGCCTTCCTTGATTTTCTGCTGGATCCCTTCCCCAACTTCGTTCTCGTTCTGGTACACATAGGCACAGTCCAAGTGGCGGTACCCGGCATCGATGGCAGCCGTCACCGCAGCTGTCACTTTCCCTGGCTGGGACTGAAAAAAAGCGACGGCAAAAAAAGCTCTCATCAACACAGTATTGAAGACTGTTCTCACGGCAAGATAAAACTGAGAAAGCCACCACATCCAAAGCAAACCCCAACTAAAATAAAGCCAAATCCCGGCGGCGGCCTGGCCGGATTCGGCGGCGCCGGCAGCGCTCGCAGGGCCCGAGCCGCGCTCCTTCCTTCCCCGCTCCCCATCGCCCTCACGCCGCCAGCCCGAGGGAGCGCGTCCCGGTACCTTCCACGTGCCCAGCCCCAGGATGGGCATCTTGGCCCCGGTGTTGAGCTGCACGTAGCTCGCCATGGCCGCGCCAGCAGCACCACCGCAGCTACAGCGGAGCCCCGCGCCTTTAATAGCGAGCGGGGCCGGGCCCGCCCCGCCCGGGGCGGTGCCGAGCCGGGGCCGCTGCCGGGGTGCGGAGCAGGCCGCGACTGCGGCCCTGGGCTGCGCTCACCGCACACGGACACTCCCGCAGCGCCTCGGCCCCGGAGCCTCGTCCCTGGGTGGGGGTGACAGAGGGGACATGAGGCACACTGTCCCCCCGCGCCCTAAGAGCTGTTGGCGCGCTGAGCCCCGTGTCCCCGCCACAGGGCTGGTGGCCCGGGCTGGTCCCCCTCGCCGGAGTCTTGTGGCCCTGTGTGCTGCTGCAGCGACGCGACAGCAGAAACCTCGGTGGTTTCTGAGAGCCAGGAGAAGCAGTTCCTGCGCCAAGTGGGACAAATGCAGCTTCCACTGCATTCCTAAGCTGTGGCTTAGGAGTAATTTTTATGATAGAGTGCATCTAAAAAAACCCCAGCTTTATTTTGAATTTTGGAAGAGGTTTTTTTTGAAAGTGTTTTGAAAGTCTCAGAAGAGGAACAGTGACTTTTTAATGAGTGACATAATGATCGTGTTGTCCCTCTGTCTTTAGGGAAGTGCTGAGGGCATTGCAGAATAAAATGCACGATTGTAATCATAGGCGGTAGTGGCCAGCAGTCTCCCATCAGAAACTGGCTTTGATGCTTTTGCAGACAAGCATTCGCTGTTCTGCTGAAGACGTCACAGCGCAATGGAAAAACCCAGACCTGCCTGGGAGGCTTTGCTGCTTATTCACATGTGAAGGGTTTCTTCAGGTGCGAGCGTTTGCTCTGGATGCCTCTCCCTGCTATCTGCAGCTTCATATTTTTTGCTCCATTTAGCTAAGGACGGCAAGGTAATTGGTTTTCCTCTTTAATGTTCCTCCTGTTTCATGTCAGCACTATCAGGCATCCCTGGCAGGATGCGATGTGCTTTCGCTTGGATCACAAAACCTTTACACAACTCGGTGCTTATCTCTTGCTGCTTGGGTTGAATTTTCCCTCATGGTTTCAAGTCAGAGAGATGCCTTCGTCCTGTCACAAGAGGCTTCAGGCAGAAGTTCTGTATTTTTGCTGTTAGCTCTTGTGAGTTGGAGCCTTTCCCCTCAGAGCTGTAAGGCCAGTCAGCTTCCCACTGTGTGCCTCTCCCGAAGGTCTGTGGGGGCCTTGGGGGAAGAAGAAGTACTGCACATGTCACCCTGTGACTGCCAGCCTGCTAAATCTTGTGCCCTGTGTCCTTGATAACATGGCCATGTCTTTACAAAGAGTGCTGACATTGAGGAGCTGCAAGCAGGAGGAGGGTCTTGCTTTCTTTTTTTTTTTTTCCTTGATCCACGTGCACTGGAACAGGAGGAGTAATCTCATGAGTTTTCAGTTTGTTTTGCTGACTTTGCATTTAGTAACAGTAATTTCACCACAAATTGTGACTTTGGTGACCAGCAGTGTTTGGAATCTGAGAACAGGGCCCAAAATAAGGGAAGTGGGTATGTCCTTATGGACAGTGTTTACCAGAGAGACCCAGTAGCCCACTGAGAACACCTGAAGGCAAAGTAGGGAGGTGACAGTGTTGTGAGGTGTCATAACTACATATGATAACTACTGTCATCATATCTACAGCTAAGGGGAAGAGCTGCAGGAGTCTGCAGCTTCAGAGCTACCCACAGACACAGGCACAGCTTAAACCAGGGCTTGGAGGTGAGGGCATGCAAGTTTTCACGCTTGAATCACTGGGAAGCACAGCAGGAATTTCTGCTTCGCTTGGAGGGGAGATTTATCTTGCTCTGTTGGGGGGTTCCAGTTCAATCTCTGGATGCCAGGAGGCAGATCTGAGGGGCTTGGCCAGCTCTGACTGTAGAAGACTCTTTTTCACTCTGAGCCCAGGAGCATATCTTGGTGGATCTCCCATATTCTCAGAGCTGATGATGCTTTTTGTCTGCATGCTTTTGTCCCTTAATTGCACCTGCTGAAATAACAAGCTCCGGGCACAGCCAAGGATGAGGAAGTGATCTTGCCACCCCTCTGTGGTGATTATTGTGTGGGAAGGGCAGGTTTAGTGCAACAGGGACAGCCTGGACAGGGGGAAACCATGAACTGCCCCAGGCTGGTCAGGACTGATTCTGGCTGGCTCTGAAACTGGTGCTGTACCTGGGGTGACCGAGTTCTGGCAGGTGGGAAGCACCTGTGTGTCCCCCACAGTCCCCCTGGCCCCTGAGAAGGAGGGCAGCACCTCACACCAAAGGGGGGTCCTGTGGGCTGGGCCACCCCTGCTGGGCGAGACAGTGGCAGCCCTGGGGACAGTGGCAGCCCTGGGGACAGCAGACTGCCCACCCAGGAGCTCTAGGACACAGTAGGCAGGACTGAGTGGTGAAAGGAAGCATCAGGCACCCAGATCACCCTCTGAGCCACCCTTGGTTCCAGGGAGGGACTGGGATGGCCTGGATGTAATCTGTGGTGATAAAGGCAGGCTGGACTGGTGTTTGGCTTAAACAGAGGCTAGGGAAGGGGGAGAAAGGCATTTACTCATTTGCTCTTCTGTGTTCTTTTTTCTCTCCTCAGTTAGCCTGAGTCACAGCCCAGAAGTGGAGTAGTGAGAAGAAATCTGGAAGGAGCAATGATCCTGGCCCTGGGAATACAGAGTCCTGGAAGTGGAGCAGCCAGTGCATGTCCAGAGGGGATTACACACAGTGTGCAATTGCCTGAAGAGAGGAGGCACCTGGGCAGACCAGTGCTGGGTAGGAAGATGACTTAGAAGAGGGGGACAGATGCTTTCTGAAAGCTGATGGCAAAGTGAAAACAAAGCCCCTTCAGGCAGCCTGAGTTGCAAGGTTAGGTAGGCCTGTGGAGGTGGGAGTGCTGCTCCCCAGAATCTGAGTGCTCTCTTGACAGTCCTTTGCTCAGAATGAAATTGCAGAAATAGTGAACACTTGCAGCAACTGTCCCTGCAGTGGCTGTGTCCGTGCTGGGAAACTGAAGCAAATGGGATGCAGGTTTTTGCCTTGTAAGAGCAGAGTTCTGGGAAATATGGGTTCTCTGCTCCTTCCCAAGGCAGGAAGGCTTTAGGACCCACCAGTGAAGGGCTGTGGGGAGAAATTGTCTGATTCTGCTGATCCCACTGGTGAGACTCCCCCTTAGTTTCTTGGACTGCTGGATTGTGTTTACAGGCAAGGGGGAAGGGACCCTGAAAAAGTGGTGATCCCTGATGCTGTTGCCTGAAAGCTGCAAGGTCTGAGCACAGTTACTACTGGTATCACTTGATAAGCTGTTGGGTTATCAAGGAGTAACTTACATGCCTTGTTCTGGATGGTGCATGCCAGAAGATGGGCAGATCAGTGGCATGACCAAGGATAGTGCTGGGAGTTCAGCTTGGAAAGCATTTTAGAAGTGGTTGGAAAATATGGTGACTGTTGCAGTGTTGATCCTGATAATTTTGTCTGTGGGAGAAGGGGTGGGTTTGGGATATGTGTCTTATGTTTGCACTGGTGAGGTGTTAACTACACTGGTCTGCAGGGGCAAGGGTGGAGTTTATAATGAATATGCAGTAAGATGATGATTATGTTAAAGATGGAGTTTGAATAAGGGTGAAACAGTTCTTAACGCTTTATTGTCTTTCAATAAAGTGTAGGGTGAAATGTAAGGAACCTTGATAAACCTTGCATAAATTGCAGATGGTATCAAGGGATGGCAGTGGTGACCTGTGTGGAGACCACTGAAACAGATCTAAACACCCTGTCCCATGCCAGAATTTAAGCTCACAGTAGTGTGACTGGGTTCTCTGCCTGAAGACACAGGTGCACTTTTTGAAGGAGATCCATGCTGAAAGGACTTAATTCCAAGGGGACTGCAGCTGGTGGATGAGTTAGCTTGAACAAGGAAACTGCTGAGGGCTCTATGGGCACTTGGTAACCTGTGCTGGAGTAGGTATTCCCTAAAAAGACAGTGCTCCAAACTTCTGCATCATAGTAACATTGCACCTTTATTGTTCAATGAAAATGTGTATTTGAACTCAGCAGAGCTAAGTCTCACCTCAGCCTGGGGATTACAGAAGGTTTTATGGGTTGCTTCCTTTAGGAAGCTGCAAAGCAAACGTTGTAGGATTACATTTTCATGAATTGAAAGTGGAAATTTTGGAAAGAAGGCCATAAGGTGCTCGTTTTCTTCAGCAAAGGTTTTGATCTTTTTGCCTTGAAACCCAGTGTTCAACTTCATGATTGTGTTTGGCCACCTGCCCAGGCGCTGGGAGCAGAAAGGTGACACAGCCCCAAAAGCAAATACCTCCTGATGTCACCTGGGGCTGTGGGGCCAGGGGCAGTGGCAGAGGGGTGGCTGGGCTGAAGGGGAGGTGGATGGAGCTAGAGGGGCACTGGGTGCGGCCGGGAGAATTTGGAGGGGATGCCGGCACTTCGGGGGCTGAGCTCCCCGTGGCAGCAGCCAGACTCCCGGGCTTTGTGACATCAGGGACGTCCCAGCACTGGCGGGGTGGGGACAGCGCGGGTGGCTGAGGGATGGCCGCCCTCTGCTGCCCGCAGGAAAAGGGGAATGTGCCCTGTCCCAGGGAAAATCCACACGCTCAGGAGCTGAAAATATTGCCGACCATGCACCTGTGTGTTTTCTGCTTATGGAGTTGTTTTGGTTTTTTTTTTTTCCCCCTAAGGAAAAGTTTTTCCTAAGTAGGAAAAACTCCTTTCTTAGTTACTTCTGGAGTGATAAAACTGCTGGCTTTTAGTTCACATTTCTCAGATTTTTCTCCCATATCCTCCTCAGCCTGTTGTGTTGAAGCAAGAGAAATTAAAAATGTGAATGTGTAGTTCAAAGTCTCTTGCTCGCTAAATGTGGATTACTCAATCCGCATTTTGACAGAAAATTATTACAGCCTCCATTTTATTCTTTTGGAGCAACTTTTGTTTATTATTTCTTAAGGAAACAGTAAAGATGATCACTGAATACATATGCTGTGACTTCACTGGCTGCAGGAGGAGAAATGCGGTAAGAAAGTCAGATAAATTGATAGGAAGAGTATCAGACCAAGCTCTGAAGGAGGGCAGGATATGAGCATCTTCAGTATTCTGCATTGAATGGGTAGTCCTTGTGAGTTTTGCCCCTGCAGGGAATAGAAGACTTTGTTTTAGTCATAATTTTCCTTTCTAGTTTTGCTTAAAGAAGCCACTAAGGTGGAATCTGAACTCTGTAATTGAAGGATGGGTTCAGTCCAGATTTGTTTTCCTTTATAGTATGTCTTTTTTGTACACTTGGAACATCCCAATTACTTCATCATTCAGGCTCTTGGCATTCTAGGCAGTATTTAGATGTAAAACCTCTATGTATATAGTATTCTTAACTTATGGGCTTGGAAAAAATACTGAATGCTACCACTTACATGCTCATTGTATAGACTCTCCAGTTCCTGTTAAAGCTGAAAATAGTTGCCATCTCCTCTTTAGTCAATTTGAAGTCAAACACCTGAAAAGAGAAACAGCTGGGTATCACCTCCTTGAACAAACCAGAGGCTGTAAGCAAAATCCACAAAATTAAAGAACAAGTCTGCAAGGGAGGGTAGCTGGTTAGAAGAAGACATGACTGCTTCATGAAAAAGGCATCTCTCTGTATCACCAAGAATGCATTGGCAGAGAGAATAGAAAAATTCATCCAAAGTTGCAATTACACATGCCAGCTGTTGCAGGGCACTTGGCAGGCTGTTGCATCTGCCACTTGTGAGAGATGCATCTTTCTGTCCTATTCTATAGGCACATCTACAAAATTTCCATATTTCAGTTAATCTATCTAGGCTTTTTGAAATCCCAGTGACAAGTTGCAGTCAAAAACCACTGAATTAACAATAGAGCAACATGGTTTGTGAACACCACAACTGTTTTCTTAACACTGCTTGCTCTACATAAGCCTTTTGTGATGTGCTGCTGCACTCAAGTGCCAGTGAAAAACCATGTGGCAATTAATCTCCAGTCTGCAGAATACAAGACACCATGTAAAGTGACTGCTAGAATTATCGGCATACTAAAAAAAAAGACTTGGTTCATTCCTGCTCTCCAACTGTAACCTTAAGTTTAGTCCTTAGTAGAGTGTGTAAACAGACAAAAAGCCTGGTGTTCTTGCCTGAGCAGGAAGAAGGATAAAGGATCTTCTCCCCTGCTGTGCAGGGAGAAGCCAAGCCATCCCTGGACATGCCCTGCACTCAGCTCACTCCTGATGACTCACCTGGAAGTTCTCCACAATGCGCTGTGGGGTGACAGATTTGGGGACCACAATCACATTTCTCTGGATCTGGAAGCGAAGGAGAACCTGCAAGGACAGACAACTGAATCATTCCTCTTGCTCTGGAGGAAGCAGAGCCTGTTCCAACAGCTGTTATCTCTGTTTCAAATCATTCCTGTCCCTGCAGCCCTGGCTGCCCTGCCTGAAGAGCAGAGAGGAAAGTGGTGAAGCCTCACATGGAAGGCCTCCTTTCCCTTTCAGCTTTGGGCCAGTCAAGCCTTCCTGCTCTCTCAGACTTCTATCAAGATTTCATTCTCTGCAAGAGGACTTGAGATGAAGACTGAAACATTCCAGCATTTGCAGACAGGTCAAGAAAATGTTTCATGATGATGGTCAGAGCACACTTGAGATTGTGCATTGCAGGCCCTGCACTGCTACCTCTCACTGTGGCATTCACATTCTCTGAACAGAGAGACATAGTTCTCTCTCTCAGGATTTTTCCTGGAGAAGCACAGAGAGAAGGATCAAAACAATCCTTATCTCATTTGCTGTGCCTGTGTTTGTCCCCATGTGGAATGTGTTTGGAGATTGTTTACCTGAAGTGATTGCTTGATTGGATTCTGGTGATGGTTGTTTGGATTCAATGGCCAATTGGATCCAGCTGTGTTGAGACTCAGCAGAGAGTCATGGGTTTTTCTAGTTAGTGATAGTTAGTAAGTATGATGATATAGTAAGTCTGTAGTATAGTATAGTATCTCTTTAAAATAGTATATTAATGTAATAGAGTATAGTTTAATAAAGCAATTGTTCAGCACTTCTGAAGCAATGGAGTCAGATGTCAATCATTTTTTCCTGTCGGGGATCCCTGGATCTGATGTCTCACCACAGGTGACAGGGAACAAAGAGCCAGCCTGTCCTCTACACTGTCATTAGCTGTCCTGTGTTACAGGAAGGGTACCCACAGTCTGGCATCCATGTACCTGGGCTGTGGATTTGTTGTGTTTGGCTGCAATTTCCTTGATCTTGGGGTCATCCAGAAGGGAAGGATCCTCTGGCTTAGCCCTACACAGTGGAGAGATAACACCAGAAGTCTGTTTTGAGATCAGTGGCTAATAGTACACTTACTGTCTCAGTGCTCCAAGCATTATCCATGCCAGCTCCCTCCCAGATTGCAAAGCAATCTTACCATGGTCTGTCAGGAGAGCCAAGGGGGCTGTAGGCTGTCACAGCAATCCCTTTGGATTGGCAGTAGTTCACCAGCTTCTCCTGGGTAAGGTATGGATTGCATTCGATCTGCCAGGAGAAGAGGACAGAGATTGATAGAATCCAGCTGGAACTCACTGCAGGGATTATCTCCTCATGCACTTAAAGGCTGCTGTTTGTCCTCATGGGCCAGTCTTGGCAAAGTATTTTCAGCTGTAGTGTTCTACAGCACCTGCTTCTACAGTGAGATTTCTTGTACCTCTGGGTCTTTGCATAAGGCTCATTTCTGGGTTCTTTGGCATGTTCTGAGGTCCTTCTCAGATTTCTAAGCAGTAGGTTAGCAGATATTGAAGACTCCAGTGCCTCGTATATTCAGCAATAATGTGGAGTGGGATGAGAAAGACATGCTGCATCTACTCTGTTCTCCCCCCTGTCTGTTCTAGACATAAAAGGTCCCTTTCTCATGTGCTATAGTTTAGGAAAAATATGCTTTTTTCCCCCTTTCAGCATGCTCTTTTTTTTGTAACTACATGCAGAGGAAGGACTGGCAGGCTCTGGAGACTGAGGGAACTCAGTACTCTCAGTGAATATGCAAGAAGTACAGATTTCAGAACTGTAAGAGATGTCTGAGTCTGTCCAAGACCCCTTGAAGAGATAAACTTCTGCAGCTCCTGCATACAAAGGGTCAGTGGCTGCTGTATGCAGACAAAGACTAGGTGATTTTTAAATATATATATATGTGTGTGTGTGTGTGTATAAAACCCCTTTATTTTTTATTTTACATAAATCAGGGTAGATACCAGGAAGCCACTAGTGTGTCAGTAAATGCTGCTTCTGTGTAGAAGTTAAAACTGACCTCCCTTTCCCACTGGGTGACTGAATTGTGGATTCCTGCATGACAGAAAAACACATGTTGTGTGAACAATTATCTTCTATTAATAACAGATTGATGCCATTACTAATAACAGAGCAAGTATTTTAAGTTCTGGTTGTAATTTGTGTACCACAACTTCATTCCCTATCAGAACACAGATCTACAACATCTTTATGTGTACTCAGAAATAATCACAGGGTGTGATTGTGCTGTGTCTGCTTTGTTCTTGCTTTTTGCACCTCCTCATCCAACTGTAATTGGGTCTTTATAATCCCACAAAACCTGCAGTCATTTTGCAGCTCACCTGGACATTTGCAGGCTTGTGCTTCAGTCCTGGCTTGTTCAAGATTCTTTCAATCTGCTCATGGTTGAAGTTGGAGACACCAATGGCTTTTACCAGGCCAGCATCCACCAGCTCCTCCATGGCCTGGCAGAAAGAGGAGCACAGTCAGCACCAGTGTACAAGACAGTCCCTGAAGGAATTATTTCTTGTGTGGCTTCATTTCCCTTCATGGGGCAAGGAAAGACAACTGTTTGGAGCTGCAAAGATTATCTGTCGGGGGAGAGTGACCTCTGGTGTATTTGTGCCATGTCTTCCAACTCACCCAAACCCAAGGGCTCCTTTCTTGAGATGGCAGAAATTCATTCTCAGATATTTTCACATAGCAAATAAGGATAATCAATCATGTGTTCTTGAGCCAGCACCAGAGGGCTGTAGTGCAGGCTGTGGGTATGATCACAACCTAATTTATTTCAGCAGAGTGTATTTGAGCAATTTAAAAGCGTGGTGAGGACAATTCTGTTATGGTCAAACAGTCTGGCTTGCAGCTTCACTGAAGATTATCAACTTGATTGAGCATGTATGTTTTGAAAAGCTACACTGTATGTGATGCAATAAATACATAATAACTTTGTGGCTGCTGAAGACAATAAAAGCATGGAAAAGGCTGCCAGTAACAGAAAATATGATTTCCCACCCTGGCTGAACTTACCTCCCATGTATCTAGAAAATCTGTGTTGCTGGGTATAGCCATGCCTTTGTCATCTGCAGGAAACAGCTCCTCTCCTGCCTGTCAGTAAAAAAAAAAAAAAAGAGATTTAAAAACTCTTTTTATTGGTGAATTAATACCAAGGCAACTGAAGACCATGATGGCTTTAGCTACTAGTGCAGAAAATATTAATATTTGTCTACATTGTTCCTGGTAATTTTGCCAGCAATCATTCCTAGTAGGAATGATGCAGAATTATTCCTACTAGGAATATCAGGTGTATCTCCTAGACCAAGCAAATGGTGACTCACTAAAACACATACAGATAAACACTTGACTTGTTTATTGTGGAGCAAACAAGCTTCCTGTAATCCTCTACTATTCCTTTAAGAGAGAACTGGGGTTGTTTTTTTTTGAAGGACCTGTTAAGGTCCCAGGAATGTTTAAGCCAAGCCACATCTACTGTAGAAGGTATTATGTAAACACACAGGTGTCCTGTGAGGGGAGCCTCAGCTTTAGTTGGTGGCAAATCAGAACACCCCAGATGTACAAACTCAGAAACAGAACCCCACATCTCCACATTGCTCCACATCCAGTGTGCAGCTGTCAGAGTATTATGCCATGACACTTTTACTCAAGCTCTTTGTTCACATAAAACTAACCATGACAGCTTTGCAATTGTGACAAACAGTTGACAAGCTCAAAAGCAACAGATAGGATGGAGGTCTTAATCTGTCTGCAGCAGAAAGAAAAAGCCAAGACTAGACACAGACTGAGACATCAGATCCTTTGAAGTACATGAAGGATGAGATTAATTTCATGTACTTCTGACATGGATGTCAGAAAGTCTCACCTTTTGAAATCCAAGGTGTGTGGAACAACTTTAAGGCTCCTACAGCAAAGGTCAGCTCAATCTGTACTGTATTAAGGACTCAGTGATTAAAGAAAGAAATGGAAGACAGAAACATTCTCTTGTTCTGTGATTCTGTAACACGCAGAGGAAAGAATTTCTGTCAGGCAGCAAAGTACATCTTTCCTTCCGTCAAAGCAGGAAAGGATGATTTAGCCCAAAGTAAAGCAGCATGAGTCAGTCTTGCAGGTGAGAGGCCTGACCTTGTTGCTGGGTCTGCCTCTCCATTATCAGGGGGGCAGAGGACGCTGTGCAGGCAGCGCTCTCGGGCAGAGAGCAGGGCACAGCAGAGCGGGGTGGGCAGCACCAGGGCAGTGCTGGCACAGCAGGCACGGGCTCTTTCTGGAGCAGCAGTGGTGCTGCAAGTGCTCCTGGCACTGCTGAGGAGCTCTCCCAGGAGAGAAAACCAAGGGCCCTGCTGTTACTGTACCTTGAACCCCAGAGGCCAGTGCATGAGGTAGAGATCCAGGTAATCCAATTTCAGGTCAGCAAGAGTCTTCTGGCAGGCTCCCTTCACCAGATGNAAAAAAAAAAAAAAAAGATTTAAAAACTGTTTTATTGGTGAATTAATACCAAGGCAACTGAAGACCATGATGGCTTTAGCTACTAGTGCAGAAAATATTGACATTTGTCTACATTGTTCCTGGTAATTTTGCCAGCAATGATTCTGCATAATTCCTACTAGGAATATCAGGTGTATTTCCTAGACCAAGCAAATGGTGACTCACTAAAACACATACAGATAAACACTTGACTTGTTTATTGTGGAGCAAACAAGCTTCCTGTAATCCTCTACTATTCCTTTAAGAGAGAACTGGGGTTGTTTTTTTTTGAAGGACCTGTTAAGGTCCCAGGAATGTTTAAGCCAAGCCACATCTACTGTAGCAGGTATTATGTAAACACACAGGTGTCCTGTGAGGGGAGCCTCAGCTTTAGTTGGTGGCAAATCAGAACACCCCAGATGTACAAACTCAGAAACAGAACCCCACATCTCCACATTGCTCCACATCCAGTGTGCAGCTGTCAGAGAATTATGCCATGACACTTTTACTCAAGCTCTTTGTTCACATAAAACTAACCATGACAGCTTTGCAATTGTGACAAACAGTTGACAAGCTCAAAAGCAACAGATAGGATGGAGGTCTTAATCTGTCTGCAGCAGAAAGAAAAAGCCAAGACTAGACACAGACTGAGACATCAGATCCTTTGAAGTACATGAAGGATGAGATTAATTTCATGTACTTCTGACATGGATGTCAGAAAGTCTCACCTTTTGAAATCCAAGGTGTGTGGAACAACTTTAAGGCTCCTACAGCAAAGGTCAGCTCAATCTGTACTGTATTAAGGACTCAGTGATTAAAGAAAGAAATGGAAGACAGAAACATTCTCTTGTTCTGTGATTCTGTAACACGCAGAGGAAAGAATTTCTGTCAGGCAGCAAAGTACATCTTTCCTTCCGTCAAAGCAGGAAAGGATGATTTAGCCCAAAGTAAAGCAGCATGAGTCAGTCTTGCAGGTGAGAGGCCTGACCTTGTTGCTGGGTCTGCCTCTCCATTATCAGGGGGGCAGAGGACGCTGTGCAGGCAGCGCTCTCGGGCAGAGATCAGGGCACAGCAGAGCGGGGTGGGCAGCACCAGGGCAGTGCTGGCACAGCAGGCACGGGCTCTTTCTGGAGCAGCAGTGGTGCTACAAGTGCTCCTGGCACTGCTGAGGAGCTCTCCCAGGAGAGAAAACCAAGGGCCCTGCTGTTACTGTACCTTGAACCCCAGAGGCCAGTGCATGAGGTAGAGATCCAGGTAATCCAGCTTCAGCTTGGCAAGGGTCTTCTGGCAGGCTCCCTTCACCAGATGCTTCTCATGAAAAGTGGACCACAGCTAGAGAAAAAAACAAGGCAGATTGTGACCTCCTGGGTTAAAGCTCTTTCCTGAAGAAGGAAAAATGCTAGCACACTTTCTGGGACCATTTCTGCTTAACATGTATTTCGAAGAGTCCCAAGAAAATGGAGAACGTGGAACACATCTTAAATAACGCTCTACAAAATACAGTGACAAAAAGAAGATTCTACCAGTATGGGCCTGAACTATTCTCCTAATTACTCCACACTACAGCACACAGCCTTTCCCCACTACTCTCAATGTCCCTCTATGCATATGTTGTCACAAAGCTTTCCCCTGGATCCTAGGTCACCTTACCTTGCTGACAACAAAGAGGTCCTCTCGTTTCACAACGCCTTCCTTGATTTTCTGCTGGATCCCTTCCCCAATCTCACTCTCATTCTGGTACACGTAGGCACAGTCTAAGTGGCGGTACCCGACATCGATGGCAGCCGTCACCGCAGCTTTTACTTGCCCAGCTGCAGACTGGAAAAAGAAGGTTAAGATCCCAAATCAAAGCACACAGGCCATTTCTTAGTTTTCATTTCATTTCCTAGCAACTGAAGAAACACATACAATGGGGGTTTAAGTAGAGTTTTTCCATGCCATGTTCTTAAAGCTCTCGTCATCTTAAAAATGCAGGCTGCTGGGTTTGAAGCCAGCCTCCAGCCATTTATCCATAAGCCCAGTCCCAAGCAGGCTCAGCCAACAGCCAGGTAGAGCAGAGCCCCCAGCACTGCCTGAGATGGACCAGGGGGAACCAAGTTTTGTGCCAGGGAGCTCTTCAGTGCCCCTTGCTCAACACTCCTCACTTCCCAGTGCTGTGTCTAAGAAGAGAAACAGTCAAACGGCCCAGCTGGGAGAATTTTAGTTCTGTGGGGAGGGCAGTGGTCTACACCTTAGTCATCCGCATCACTTTGGAGTGTTACACTGTGCTCTAGCCCAGCTTGTCCTGGGGCACATCCCACTTTAGATATTCTCAGTTCAGTCAGAGAGAAAAGGAGAAAGATTTCTGCCAGGCCTAGCCTGGGAAAGAGTCTAAGAGGAATTCAAACAATCTATTATCTTGCTTTCCGTTCTTGTTGTTTATAGATATGTTCTGCCACGCTGACCTAAGTCCAGTGTACCAATCAGGTGGAATGTTTTTACTTTTGGATCAATGATATTAATGTTCACAATGTTCTCTATAAAAGAGAGACATGCTTTTGAATAAACGTTCATCTTGCCTTCTGAACCATGGAGTCAATGCTAATTATTACCCAGCCAGAAACCTGCAACATCATCCCACCTGTAATCGGAACTTTATGTCAGCTGCTGCCTTCAGAGACAGAGGAGGTGTGCAATTCTAGGTGTTTCTGTACCCTGCAAGGGTATGTAAGAGCTGTGCACAAGGAAATGTTGGCATATCTTGTTCACACAAGTCCAGCAATGTTTGTTTTTAGGCACTGTATAGATCAGTGGTTTTGTAGTCACCGTAACAACAGTGCAAACCTCTTTGTCAGAACTTGCTCGAAACGCATGAATGGTCTTCTACAGCCATACCTTGTCACCGGATGATTCCCGGGGACCTCGCCCAGATTACACAGCACGGAAGCAGCAGGGAAGTGCTCCAGTGCAGTGGCATAGGAAGGAGCAGGGAGAGGGGCCCAGAGAGCCGCGGCAGCCGCGGGAGCCTGCTCGGGATAGCAGGGGATGGGTGGGATCCGCGCATCCCTGGCCAGTACGGGAGGGACGGAGCCGCCGCCTCTCCCTGCCTGGGGACACTCAAGGGTCACCTCTCCCTCGCGGCAGGAGGGGGACGGCAGGGACGGAGGGCACGGCAGGGAAAGCGGCTTCAAAGCAGCGCCGGGGCTGTGCCTGCGGAAACCACCGGAGGGACAGGGCATCCCCGGCAGCATCCCGGGCGGGGATGGCGGCGGGGACGTGTCACCGAGCCGAGCTGTCCCCGCTCCCTGCCCACTCCCGAGCGCTCCGCACCCCTCCGGAGGAGATGGCACCGGGCGCGGACTCCGCCCCTCTGTCCCCGTTACCTTCCATGTGCCCAGCCCCAT
>VXBC01010285.1:413690-531885 GCA_013399945.1 Ploceus nigricollis | reverse complement strand
AGTACCCCAGGATTTCGTAGCAGGTTTCTGAGGGAAGGCAGAACTCTCAGTGCAATCCTTTGCTGACTTGGGGTTTCAGCTGTTGACGCTTCTGCTCAGTTCAGCATAACAGAACTCTTCTCCCAACTGTTCCATTTGGTCATTATCCACCACAATGTCTGGCACATTCCCATCATTTAAATCAAGTGTCTTTCCCTGTAGTCAGGAAAATATCTCCCATGTGAGTAACCCAGAGGCAGGACTGGAAAATAAGGAGCACTGGAAGAGTGATGAATTTCTTTGTAGGCCTAGAAGTTGTAAATCACTGTTCTCTTCTCCTGACAGCTGTCCAAAATATATGGTCCAGTCTTCAGTGTTCAGATGGGGCACAGGAAAGTTGTAGTGATTTCTGGCTATGAGACACTGAAGGAAGCTCTCGTAAACCAGGCAGATGCATTTGCAGAGAGACCTAAAATCCCAGTCTTTGAAGATTTGACCAAAGGAAATGGTAAGTTGGTCTTATTCTTCCTTATCAGCTTGACCTACTCATATTTTTTTTTCTCTATAGGCAAAGCAGGAGCTGGGACAACACTTTGGATCAGAGATCACAAAAGGCATTGGAAATAGGGAGCAATTTTGCTGACTTTAGCACACTTACTCAACTACTTGTTTGAAACTACTGACAGTGGCAGCAAAACAGCCATAATTCTAAAAATAACCACAGCAACAGAAAATGGATAGTGACACACTTTCCGGAACTAGAACAGGGCATCCTTGCTAGAGAAGCATTTCTAGCTCTCATGTTACGGCTCTGAACTTGTGGGGTTTTGGGCTCATCATAGAACAACCTTTTCTGAAATTAGTATTCTACTGTTGCTCATAATTTCTGTGGTAAATAGTGCTTTTAAATTCAGACTGTGACAATAGATAGCATGTAGCATATAGAGAACTCCGGATTTATTTTAAAAAGGAGAATACTGTCTCCTGAGCTGGGTTTCAAAATAAGAATTTCACACCCAAACTTCATTCTAATTTAGTATAAGAATTTCATATTTATATCTCCAAATATCCTTGCACAAATTCAGGAATAATTCTGTGAACATTTTAACAGCTGCATCTTTTGTTCATATTATTGCATAGCAGCTTACTTTTCACTCTATTTTTTAATTTGAAAAAAAACCCCATAGTTGAGGTCATCAGTTAAATGATGTAATAATTTCAGTGAAAAAAAGTGATGGTGGAGGTTTTAAGACATTACTTAATTTTTTAAGACATTTGTTCCTACTTATTTTCCTGCAGTCATCAGAGATCTTAGTTCAATTCCACTTCCAAACTATGATGACCAGCAATTTGAACTCGAACTTCCAATGTCCACTTTCTTTCAGTGACAAGTATCTTTGAGGATATATATGTTTTTCTTAAGATTTGATGAAATATACCTTAAACATTTATCCTTTGCTTGTGTAATGAACTTATTGCTGAGGGTTGAAAATACTTAAGGCACAGCTGTGTTTTTCCTCATCTGGATGCAATTTAACTTGTTTTAAAAGTGACTGCTACTAAACAGTTCTATTCTATGCCTACAAAATGATTTAAAATCTTCTGCCACCTTGAAATGTTCTCTTGGTCTCAGGGGTTGTTTTTGCCCACGGTGAAAACTGGAAGGTGATGCGAAGGTTTACCCTCACGGCCTTGCGAGATTTTGGAATGGGCAAAAAGGCCATTGAGGATCGAATTGTGGAGGAGTACGGGCACCTGGCAGACTCCATCGCCTCGCACCAAGGTGGGTGGATTGTTCATTCTGCAAACTCATAGAATCACAGAATCACAAACCAAACAATGGTTTGGGTTCAAAGGGACCTTAAAGCTCATCCAGCTCCACCCCCTGCCCTGGGCAGGGACACCTTCCCTATCCCAGGTCGCCCCAAGGCCTGTCCAACCTGGCCTGGAACACTTCCAGGAGTGGGGCAGCCACAGCTCCTCTGGGCAGTCTGTACCAGGGCCTCACTACCGCTAAGGTTTTGTCCAAGTGTGCAGAGGCTTTTTGAGCCTTCTCAAGTTCAGACCTTTTTATGAAATGTACACCAGTTTGATGAATTTGGCTCCTCTGGCATTTTTGTGTCTTGGTATGGTATTCTGACATTGGATAATAATCAATGATAGCAATCAATCATAACAAATAAATAGCAAGATTTAATAATAAATTTACATTTACAAATTACATCTCTTTATTACAATGTGATAAAATCTCTTGTTCCTTGTCTAGGAAACCCTGTTGATGCCAGCAAAATAATTAATGCAGCAGTTGCTAATATAATTGTGTCAATATTGCTTGGGAAACGATTTGACTACAAAGACTCCAGATTTGTGAGACTTATAAATCTGACCAATGAAAACATGAGGCTTGCTGGGAAACCTTTGGTCACGGTAATGATTCACATGTTTATGTTGCTGTTCCACTGCATGCCAATAGCAATACTGGTGATCAGTTTCTTCTATTAAACAGGAAAATCTGAGACTTTGAGAGATAATTGGTTTATGAAGCACTTTCTTGGACAAAAATACCTTGAGAGACAATCTGGGAAACATGAAGTCAACAATCAAGCCCCCAGTCTCTCAAAAACATATTTAAGATATAGTTTGAAGAGTGCTAGTGAGTGAAAAATACCTTCGGATACTTGCATGCAATGCTGCTACACCCTGGATTGATTTGTTTATTGAGGTTTTGAAAAAGAAAAAAAAATGTTAGTGGAAAAGCTGGCCAAAACAATAAAAAAAGTTGCTGACCAACATTTCCATCTGCCTGGTGGCAGCTTGAAGCTGTTTCAGCCTGATACCTACACTACTCCTGAAAAATTGTAATTTGGGGCAAGATTTTTACATCTATTTGGTGGTCCTTGATGAATTTTCTACCACAAATTCATCCACTCAGTTTTTCATGTTCTAAAAAACAAAATATTAATCTTAAGTTTTTGACTTTGTATCTGCAAGGAAGGCCATATGTTGCTAATTTGTTTCTATAGTGTTTTCAGAGTTCTGGCTGATAAACTCTAACAACTTCCACTCTCCTAGATGTACAACATCTTCCCATACCTTGGATTCCTCCTAAGGGCTAACAAGGCTCTCCTTCGAAACAGAGATGAATTCCATGATTTTGTACGAGTTACTTTTGTAGAGCACCTCAAAAACCTGGACAAAAATGACCAAAGAAGTTTTATTGATGCCTTCCTAGTTAAACAGCAAGAGGTAACTGAGCATTTTCTTGCTGATTCCATCTTTTACAGTTCTATGAAGACATTTTCAATTTTCTTTCAGTCCTTACAATTTCAGCTGAATTTCTTTAGGGAAGCTGTCTTTGAGAAAATACATATGACAAAGTGGTAGAGTTGAACAGATACTTCACGCTGTTGAAATTCCAACCTCTTTTAACTCAAACAAGTGAACATTTATCCTTATTTATTTTCTTCAGACTGTATGAATATATTTACCAAGGCTGCATCCTTTTATCTGCTCTCTTTGTTGTCCCAGCTCTTCTGGCTCTTTTGAAAGCATAACACATTCCAGAATGAAATCACTACCTGGGCTTTGGTGGGACTTATTTGGGGTCTCTGATATGGCTGGGTCACCTTCCCCATGGGGAAGGCAGGTCCCTTTGAAGATGGTCCCAGTAAATACAAAGATAAGTCAGCACTCTCCTCCAGGCACAAGCCCAAAGCTCTTCCTTGTCTTTCACACTTTTTTAAAATATAGGATTTATATCTTAGCAAATGTTTATCTACATAAATTGCATTTTCACATGGAAAGCTTTGAGTTTTCATCCCTTTTACCTCAACGACTTTTTTCAGGAGAAATCCAGTACCAATGGGTATTTCCATAATGGCAACTTGCTAACCTTGGTGAGCAATTTGTTTACTGCTGGTGTTGAGACCATTTCCACCACACTAAACTGGGGCTTTCTGCTGATGCTGAAGTACCCAGAAATCCAGAGTAAGTGGTTTAATGATAGATACTGTTACATTCAGGGTATTAGTGACCAAACAGGAACCTGGAGGATCAACACATCTGTTAATAGGCCAAGTTACAAAAAGCTGAGTTTTCCAGCCAGTTATTGTCCCTGTGCCCTGTGGTTCAGACCCAGTGAGGGTCGCACTGGTCGGCCAGCAGCAGAACAGGGCTCATACAGGCCAGGCCCCCTGCTTAGGGAAATCTCATTCATTAGTAAGTAAAGAGCTGTCCTGTGTTGGTCAACGATTCTGTTCCAGGTTTCCCTCAGAAACTGTCAATAAACCAAAGGCCTGTGCAGATGTTAAATGGACTGTACTGAGACTTGAGGGACCTGAGAATATTCATGGAATTGCCCTTGTCTGGCAGCTCCATTCCAGCTGATGGTACAGGGTTGTTTGGAGTCAAATGGGGGTTTCGAGACAACCCTTGGGCAGAACATAGATCTTTAGACAGAAGGGATGGCAGAAAAAAAGTCTTTTCTTGTTGGTAAAGAATCAATCAAACACTGTAGTCCTGTTCACCTCCCATTATTTCTCAAAAGAGAAAAAATATTTTTGGAGAATTTATGGTTTGTACTCCAGATCTATTATACTTTACATCAGTAAAACACACTGTGTCTCAGGAGTGAATGAACCCTTGTATCTTAGAGTTGATTCTTTCTTCAGAAAAGGTCCAAGAAGAGATAGAGCAAGTGATAGGGTCCAACCCCCCCCGGATCGAACACCGAGCTCAGATGCCATACACAGATGCTGTCATCCATGAAATTCAGAGGTTTGCCAATATCCTGCCACTGGATTTGCCTCACGAGACTGCTGCAGATGTCACCCTCCAAGGCTACTTCATCCCCAAGGTGAGATGCCTACAGGATTGCTTCTTCTAACATTTCTTCTTTCTGAATTTGTCCAGGAATTCATTCCTCTGTCCTATTTTGCAGGGAACCTACATCATCCCTTTACTGACCTCAGTTCTGAAAGACCAGTCGCAGTGGGAGAAACCAGACATGTTCTACCCTGAGCACTTCCTTGATGCCAATGGGAAATTTGTGAAGAAAGATGCTTTCATGCCTTTCTCAGCAGGTGCTTTCTCTTTTACATTTACACAGAACACACAGCAAAGATGCTTCTGTGCATTTCCTGCTTCATTTTCCCATGTCCCTTTTAAAAAGTCACAAAAAATATCAGCTGGGTCAAGATTTCATATAGTGTGACAAGAAGAAACCCCCAAATTCTGTGTAAAATCAAAGCACAGAAAGGGCTGGCCCTTTGAGGCTTCCCCAGAGTGTGACATTCACCTGAATTTACAGACGTGCACCATTTGCCAAATCATGGGAGATTCCAACCCTGCTCCTTCTCTGGCATTTCTCCTGCTTTGTAGGCCCTGTAATTGCTCTTTTTAAGTTTCCATACATCAGTCTCTGGCTCATTTATCTGTCATATCCACAACACTCTCCATTTTTTTATCAACCCTATTTGTATATTTTCAACTCTGTATGATCTTTGAATAAGATTTTTTCTTGTCATACTCACCATCCAGTACACCGTAATTTTTTTTTCTTTTTTTTCTTTCTTTTTAGAAGAACTTATGACACTTCCAGTTCCCAGGTCTTCTTTTCCAGCCTTAAGTCTAGATGTTCCAGCTGAAAGCATATCCAGGGAGTGTCAGGTCGGGGCATTCCCTGGAGGGCTTATTTCATATCACAGCCATGCAATAGCTCTCCATTGTCGGTCACACAGGGGTGTTAACACCAAATTTTAGTTCAGGTTTTTGTTAGTTCTGGCCTTGAATCACCATATTATGAATAAGGCAGTTTACTAGCTACGGGATTTGACAGAACTTACATTTACAGCACGTTTGAATACCCCTAGAATATCTCCTCCACCTTGCTTCTCACTCCCACTCTGGCCAGCATTTGTGAATCTTTAAGGAATTTGCTGACAAATTTTAGTATAAAAAAATAGACCGAAAGGCTAACTAAACCAGTTGGTTTGGGATTCAAAACTTGAGCCAAGTTGAGGAAAAATATGAAAATGAAGTAAAAATTCAGATTTTATTGAAAACTGGAGTTAAGGAATTCAGACTACCTTTCCATACATTTCTCTCCAAATGCAAGCATTTAGACAAGGAAAATAAAAAACCATCACCAGCTGGCTTTGGTATGATACTGCTGAAGATCAAAATTTCTCTCTCTCTGTTAACTTGTACCCAAAAGAGTTTTAAAATCTACTGTGTTCTTTATTCATACCTAGGATATAACATTCAAATGTTCTGGATTCCCACTGACTTTTTTCAGGTCAAGAGCTGATAAAAGGGGTTTTCTTCTTCCAATACTGAAGAAGCAGCTCTCACTGATTTTCTTGTTGTCCTTTTGTCTTTTGTTCCAGGGCGAAGGATCTGTGCTGGGGAGACTCTTGCCAAAATGGAGCTCTTCCTCTTCTTCACCAGTCTCCTGCAGAGGTTCAACTTCCACCCTCCACCTGGAGTTTCCAACTCAGACCTGGACCTCAGCCCTGCCATTTCATTTAATGTCATCCCCAAACCCTATAAAATGTGTGCTGTAGCACGTTCCTAGAGCTCTAATCGACATCCACTGTGCTTCTAAAATGTTTAAATAATTTTCCATGACATCTGTCTTATTCTTTGACCAAAACAATCCATATTTCAATTAAGGTTTCCAGCACTTCTAAGCCAAAGTAGTGTTCTTTTATTTATTTTTTGGGAGAGGGTAAAAATAGACCAGAACTGTGAAGTAATTGATGGCTCATGGATTAATCTCTTAGATCATCTAATCTTGGCTAAATAATACAGGCCTTCAGCTTTCCTATTCTTGCTGCCATGTTCACTGTTTGTTGAAAGCATATCCCAAAAACTGCTCCCAAGTCCAGGTTTTTCCCAAATGACATATGGGCTATGAAGCTGTGCTTAGATAGTACAAGGAGATAAACGTGGGATGTTCAGAGTTTCAGGCTGTCAGAACAGAAGGGCTGTTTGACCTTGGCAGTCAACTGGGTTTGAAGCTGGGCTGGATATCCTGATGTTCCCCAGTGCCTCAGTGCAGCTTCTTCCCTTGGCTCTTCTCCCCACTCCATGCAAAGAAATCACAGTTCTGTACTTGTTGTAGATCACTTCTGAGGAAAAACTCTTAAGCCAAGTTGACCTGAATCCAGAAGTTCTTTAAGATTTTCTCTGGGTATTCCTTAAATGGATAAACTCAGTACATAAAGCATACACACAGAGGGAAAATATCTTACCTGCTTAAAGCCAAAGTTGGTGAAATTGAAGTTTCAGGTGCTCCCTGGTCAAATCATAGGGCTGTGGTCACAGCTATACACACACACATCAACAGTGAACCTTCTGGAAGAGGCCTCAAATCTCATCAAAACCAGCAATCTGATCATTCTGCAACTCTGTCCAAGAGTATCCACTGTCAAGTTGAGATAAGACCACCTCCTAAATGTCTGGATATATGTTCCCTGGTTCATGGTACCCTGTTTATGTGTGTATGACAACCCTGAAGCAACAACACCCACAGCCAGCCAATCATAAATCACCCAGTGTCAGGGCAAAAAATTAAACTAAACTAACTATGACTTGCCTCTGTATCTATCCAGTGCTGTAATGCAGAAGCTCATTCTTCAGTTACTATTTCAACTTCCTTGTGTGGAAGATGAATGACTCCTATTCACTGCCCTTCTCCACACTTTCTTTTCAAAATAAAAAACTTTCAAAAAGGCAAAGGTCTCTATGTGGTTCAGGAAGTTCAAAACTCACACAGTAAATCACCCTTAATGAAAGCAAAGGAGTATATCTTTACTTAACCTTTTCCTGGCATGCAGGAAAATCTTTAACCCATGCTCTGGATGAAACTATTTTGGGGTAATGGTTATATCAGTGACTGCTTCCCTTGCCAAGTGATAGCAAATTAGAGAAATACTTCTAAATAATTATATTCCTTTTCCTGTGATTCAGTATAAAGCAAGTACTTAGTCTGGTTTTCCTGATCCTACATCCTTACATGGTTTAGGTAATCCTGTGAGGAATAGTGAGCTGGACTCAGAGATCCTTACAGGTTTGTTCCAACTTGATATATTCCATGATTCTAACTCCAAAGAGGCTTTCAAGCCCTCACAGAAGAGAGACAATTAGCTTTTGTCTCATTAAAAGTAGCAGCAGCTTGTAAACAGAAGAACAAGAGCTTATGAAGCAAGTCAGTGTAAAGAGCACTGCTATCTTTCAGCAGGTAATTTAACCTGAGAAAGTATTTCATATTGTTTGATGTTGGTTTTTGTATTAAGTAATGAAAATGTAAAAGCAATTTTGTACATTTGATAAAAATTACTCAACTTTCTTCAATTGAGGGTTTTTGTTAAAAAATAGTAAGAAAGTTGAACAGGGGATTTACAACTGAGTATTAGATAAGTTATTTTTACTACCTGTTTCAGGTTTAAACTCCCAAATAAAAACTACTTTTGTAGAATACACGGCCTTCAGTGATTTACAGATAAAGAAGTGCAAATAGAATGGAATAGTTCCCTTATTCTGTAAAAACACCCAAATAACCCAGGATCCATTTCCCTCCCTTCTCCTAAGACAGGATATATCAGCATTAGAAGTCATCACAGGTCAAAAAAAAAACCCAAAAAACCTTGACAGATGACTTAAATCACTTGAGTCCCAAAATGTATCAACACATTTATATACCAATGTTAACAGAAAATGTTTTAACAGAAATTCAGCAGTCACAACAGGAAGGCCATTAGGAAGAAAGCAGATTCCAAACTCAGCATGGAGACTCCACACATTTTGGCTTCTCAAAGCAAATCCACCTTCTCATAGGCCTTTTCAATGAGGGTTAACAAGTTCTTCAAGTCAGCTGATTGCTGAATAGCATTCATATCCTTTAAAAGGCCCCTCTGATTATTTACCTTCAAAATTTCCTCCTAAAGAAGAATCATAGACAACAAATAAAAAACAGCTTTTGTCAAGTGCAACAGGAATTTCACTTCAATGCAGCCCAGCTACAGCTCAAACAAAAACAGATTCAAAGTCACAGAATGAGTCTTCCCTCCAGCAATTATAGATATATTTCAGACCCCTAGCCATGGGCAGGGACACCTCCCACAAGGTTCCACTATTCCAGGTTGCTCAGAACCCCATCCAACCTGGCCTTGAACACTTCCAGGGATGAGGAGGGTTTTTAGGGTTTTGTCCTTGTTTTGAAGCATAAGCATATAGTTCTCAAGGAAAAGAACAAAAATATAACACAGAAAATGAAAATCTATACAAATTTTCTGAATTTTCAGAATTGCCCCCTCCAGTAGAGGTTAAGGGATAAAAAAGCACATTCTGTTGCCTTCCTCCTCATAACCAAAGTGTCTCTGAAAAGATAAATATATATTCCACACTCACCTGCAAAGTGGGTGCCTGCAAACTGCGCTTGGGCAGTTCTGGAAGTTGGAGTGCTCCACTGCCATTATCCTGGAATACCTAGGAAAAGTACAAGAGAATGTAAAAACAATCAAAATGCCCAAATATCAGGCACACAAGTAGGAAAATAACCTGTCTGTCATTATCCAACTTCTGAAACCAAAATTAATTCTGCAACTGAAGTTGGAAAGATTAAGAAGATCCATTCCCAAAAGCAAATGAAGCCTTCCTTAAATGACACTGCCTTAGAAACAGCTTGTTTGAGAAAGCTCTGGAAGTCAGCCCATTCCTCTAGGTTACAGGAGTACGCAAGTATTTATTTTATATATTTATTTATTATTTTATACCTTCCTGGCATCTTTTTCATCTTTCTCTAACTGGTTCTTGAGCACCTGGATTTTGTACTGTAGCTGCTGTATATTTTCCTCAATGCGCTCTGCTGATCGCTTTGCTTCGGTTATTTCTTCCTAAAACAAAACAAAGACAAAACCAGAAGAAAATTTACTTCAGAAACGGTGAATCTTTCCCACAGAACACAGTGAGTCATTGAATAAACATCCAAAAAGAGACAGTGCTTTGCAGCAAAGGCGGCTGACAACGATGAACACTGGAAACTCCTCCACAACAGCACAGGCATGGCCAGCAGTGTGGTAAGGTAATTTTTCCCCTTCCTTGCTTTTCATACCTGCAGTTGTACCAAAGACTCCTCATTTGTCTCAAGCATTTGTTTCTCTGCCATTTGAAGGCCCAGGATATTCTTCAGGTTGCCCAGCTTCCCTGAAGGCACATTTAAAGTCTTGAAACTTCTCAGCACCCTTCAATTACAGAAAAAGGAAAGTATGACTTGTTTGGAGTTCTTTGCAAAGCAAAAAGAAAATTCTGGGGAAAAACTAATCTCACTATAGTTTTAAACTTAATTGCTGCCAATGAAGTAAATGACTGCAGTGGGAAAGAAAAACTGCCTGGAATTGTTTTCCAAAATCATGTGGAGTAGGTGTCCAAGGAAAGAACCAGGAACAAGAAATCCCAAAATTCTCACGTTTGCTATTGCACTGACCTTGTGTGGTTTATATTCCACTGGCCTCTACACTCCCTCACTATAAACTAACATTAATTAATATTTTCTTAATATTTTTCCAGTTCTGAGCCTTCTGCTTTTCAAATTAAGTTCTAAGAGGAGGATTTTGAACTGCTTCCAAATGATGATCATTTCAATAAAACCTGGAAATGCTTTTATGAAACACAATATATAGCTTTATAGATATATATCTAAATATTTAGTTATATATATGTCAGAGAGAGAATTTTAGCTTGCCCTCAAAGTGTGGTACAAAACAACTGGGTAGAAGAAATCTTTTCTCTCCCTCTTTTGTTTTAATTTATAATTTCTTACCTGTTTTTCAGTACATTGAGGTGCTTCTGAACATCATCTTTTCCCTCTGTATGTTGGGACAAAACAGATCTGGAAAGAAATACAGGCAGAATTTCCATCACAAAGTGTGCAAGCACAGAGGACACATCAAAAACACACTGACTTCCAGTTCAAGTAATATTATAATTTTTACTTAGTTCCTTGAAGAAATAAAGAAGAACCACCAGGATATTTGGCACTTACAGTACTACTGAATCCACTATATTTTCCAGGAACAGCCTACTGTTCTCTGAGAGAGGCTGCCAAGATCTTATGGTAGCACTGGACAGCTTCAGCTTTTTTGAAGAACCATTTTCCCCTGTTATCACAAAGGAAAAAAAGGGAAAGGCATGACTTGTCAAACCTGGACAGGCAGCTTTGTGACTGAATTCAGTCAGACTGGAGTCAAAGGTGTAAAACAGTTCAGATTTAAAAGGACAGAACAGGACCCTACCTGCAGGAGAACAGTCCTTCAGTTCCTTAACTTCCCTTTTGCCTGTCTGAGGGACCTGCTGAAAGGAAAAATTTACAGCAAATGTGGCAATTTTGAGACATCCTCTGCTGTGCAGTCATTCATCTACTCCTATGAACTCACTATGCCAGTGTCTGACAAAAGTCTTTGACCACAAAAAAAAAAAAAAGCTTTACTGAAGACTGCTCAAAAGAGACCTTCACACTGGTAACTTCCTCGAGAGGACTATTCTTAGTTAATTAATTATTCTCTATAAATTCCAATTTTAAAAAAACAGAAAAAATATCTCTTTCCTCTTGCCCCCACCCCCAGTTACTTTTCTACATGTTTGATCCAAAATAATGAATACCTGTCTTTTTTGACCTTGTTTTCTTCCTTGTTCATCTGCTCCCTTTTTTTTGCTAGAAGGCCCTGGTTGATTTTGTGATTTAGAAGAATTTTTTGCTGATCTCCCACCACTTGGTTTCCCCATTTTGAGAGGAGATGTGTGGTGGGGCTTCATTATCTGTAAACCAATGGGAACAGAAGGAAACAAAGACAAAATTAAAATCCAGCAATTATAACCCATACAGTGCAAACCATACTTTAAAAAACAAAATTATGGAAATTGGGCTCAACCCAATAAGCCCCAAATGAACCTAAATGAGATGACACGTTTGAATATTTGCTAACCTAGAGCCCAAATCCTGTACATTTACCTAAATGTAGGACCACTAAAAAAGCGTCCCCATTTGAAAGATATCTCTGCCCATGGCAGGGAGTTGGAAGCAGATGATCTTTAAGGTCTGTTCCAACCCAAACCATGCTGTGATTCATCTTTCTAATTTTCAGCGCAGTAATCCAATTACAAGAAGATTTTACCTTAGCACATAAGCACAGTGGTCTCTGATGCAGTTTAAATCTGCAGTTTCTTTTCTTACTATAGAAACAGAGGAAAAAGCCGTCACACAGATTGGAGTGGCCACAAAGCCCACCACCCTTCTCGTCTCTAAAGCACCACGACTCAGATTTATTCAGCTTTTCACTCACCCCCTCAGGCCACTCCTTTCCTTCACTCAGGTCCTGTCACTTCTCACCAAGCAAGTGTCGAAATTGACAGCAGACAAATAAGCCCCGGCCGGGTTAGTGAGGCCTAAAACAGGTAAATAAACCATATAAAGTCCACACCAGCTAAATAAGCCCTAAATCAAGTAAATAATCCCTGTCTGTCCCCTCCTCCTTAACTACCCATGTTGCGGGACAGCTTTCACAGCGGACCGCAAATAAGGTATGGACTACAACTCCCGGCATGCATCGCTCCCAACCGCAGCCTAGGATAGTCGCCTCCATCACAACGCATGCTGGGAATTGTAGTCCTCACCCATACCCCCTCACATCCCCAAATGACCGTTCCCCGGTGCTGCCGGATAGCATCATGGACAACATCACCACAAAACCCTTCCTCTCCTCCCGGCTCATGTCGCCCCAAGCCTCACCTTCCCGGCTCTTCCTCCCCCTCCTCAGCACTGCCGCCGGTCCCGCCTCAGCCCGCCGGGACGTTACAAAATAAACCCGCGCTTCCCGCGGCGCACGCGCAACGCCGCTCCCGCTCGCCGCGCGTGCGCGGGGGCCGCACGCTGACAGAGGGGCTGGTGCCAGGTAACGGGAGGATCCCATCCCTGATCCTGATCCCGATCCCTTTCCATGTCCCTGTCTATGTCCGGAGCCCCGAGCCCTGCCCCTGTGCTTGTCCTTATCCCCTGTCTCAGGTCCCGGCCCGGCCCCCCGTCCCCATTGGCCGCCCGAGGGGCGTGTTGGGGGCGGGCGGTGGCGGCGCGCGCTGTCCCGGGACGGAGAGCGGAGCGTTCGTGTCCGGCTGTGGGTGCTGAGGAGAGAGAGGTTGTGGAGAGGGGGTGACAGGGCGGGGATGGGAGATGGGCAGAGAGGAATTGTCTGAAACTGAACAAGGGTAAATGCAGCGTCCAGCTCCGGGGCAGGAATAATCCTGGCATGCGTTAGGAGGAGCTTTGCCAGCAGGAAGGTGATCCTGCCCCTCTGCTCAGCCCTGGGAGGCACATCTGGGGTGCTGTGTCCAGTTCTGGGCTCCTCCGGACAAGAGAGACATGGAGCTCCTGGAACGGGTCCAGTGCTGGGTGGCAAAGATGATGAAGGGACTGGAACATCTCCCTGACAAGGAAAGGCTGAGGGAGCTGGGGCTGTTCAGCCTCGAGAGGAGACACAGCTGAGAGGGGCCCTCATCCCTGGGTGTCCCTGTGTGCAGGGAGGGCTCAGAGCAGGGCCCAGGCTCTGCTCCAGGGCCCAGCAATGGCACCAGAGGAACGGGCAGGGACTGATCCCAGCAAGTTCCACCTGCACAGGAGGCAGAACTTCTTTCCTGTGCAGTGACCGAGCGCTGAACAGAGACCAGAGAGGCTGTGGAGTCTCCCTCACTGGAGATATTTCAGAACTGTCTGGACACATGCCCTGTGCTCTGGGGTGACCCTGCTTGAGCAGAGAGGTTGGATCAGATGAGCCACTGTGGTCCTTTCCAGCCTGACCCGTCTTGTGACCCATGCAGGGGTGTGGGCACAGATTGCCTTCTGTTCTGGCTGCAGCATCACATCCCTGCAGGGCATGAGGGCTCCTCAGGAGCTCCTCCGTGCTCCTCAGGTTATAGGCATACCACACTTAGCATATATATTATTAAAGCACATGTTTGGAGGTTGTTGCTGCAGTGATACAGATGCTTTCCAATTTTATGCAGGATTTTTCATAAAGGTGTCACAGAAGTGTGTGTTTCTTGGGAGTTGTGAAAGAGATGAGAGAGTGAGGAAATGACTGACCCTTGGAGCCAAGCTGTAAAGGTTTTGTTTTTGTAAGTAGGTGCAAGGATAGGGTATGGAGAGCAGAAGCAAAGGAGCTTACAGCTTTTAGAAGTTACTGAACTCACAGACTGGTTTCAGTTGGAAAGGACCTGAAAGATCACCTCATTCCAACCCCTGCCATGGGCAGGGACATCTTCCACTAGACCAGGTTGCTCTGAGCCCCGTCCAACCTGGCCTTGGACACTTGCAGGGATTCGGCAGCCACAGCTTCTCTGGGCAACCTGTGCCAGGGCCTCACCACCCTCACAGGGAATTGTTCACATTATTGCGCCATCAGTCTCATGTGCGGTGGGACAAGCTCTGCAGCTTGTATTGTCCCTGTGTTCTCACATACCACATTTTTTTTTCTCCTTTCTTTTTCAATCTCTCGCTAGTTTCCATCCAGCCCAACCCATCTTTTCCAAAGTGTATGATTATATCAGCAATTTTCTGACAGCTCGCTTCCTGCAGAGTGCCTTCCTGATGTTGGATACTGGGAAGAAATTCTGGGGGGCTGGTGAGGCACTGGCACAGGTTGCCCAGAGAAGCTGTAGCTGCCCCATCCCTGGAAAAGCATGGCTCTTTGACATGAAGGAATTCCTAGATGAGAGAGATGTGAAGGTGAGAGGGTAGCTGGCCATGCCATCTTCATGCCTCACACTGGCTTTTCAGTGACTGATTAATGACAGTGATGCTGAGGGTCTGAAATAAGTTACACATCTGAGATGTGGATGTAGATAAGTTAAGGGAATGTTTTCCTTGGTTAGAGGAAAATGTAGGATTTTTCTTGAACTCTGTTCCTGGTTGAAAGGCAAGAGGAAGAGCTGTCTGTCAAATCAGTGCGTGAGCAACATGTTTCAGTTTTCTGCTGAGAGATTGATTTGGCTGTAGCAAACTGCATGACCTTTCCATCCTCACATCTGCTATGTTAGTTGCATATGATAATGCAAAATAGATGTTTTTATTTTGTCCAGCTTGCCCCACCCTGCGAGGAGAGCCATGCTGAGGGCCGGGGATGCTGTCCTACGGCTGCGGCCGCGCTGCTGCGCGCTCCTGGCCTGGCGCGCCCTGCACAGGCAGCCGCTGCACCCCGAGTGGGCTGCCCTGGCTCAGAAGCAGCTGAAAGGCAAGAACCCAAAGGATTTAATTTGGCACACCCCAGAGGGCATCGACATCAAGCCTTTATACTCCAAAAGGGACACGGAGGACTTCCCTGAGGAGCTGCCAGGGGTGAAGCCTTTCACTCGAGGGCCCTACCCCACCATGTACACGTACAGGCCGTGGACCATCCGCCAGTATGCTGGGTTCAGTACAGTGGAGGAGAGCAACAAGTTCTACAAGGACAACATCAAAGGTGGGGCAGCTGGTCTGGGAAACAACACTGCTTTGTGAAGCAATGGAGGACATGAATTCAGTCAGTTACATTGAAAATGTGATTATTCTATGCCATGAGCTTGGATTTCTGATCCCAGTGGCACTGTCTTTCTTTGTTACTGGGAAATTGGATTGTTTCTGGAAGTGCCTTTGTTTCATTTTGCTGTGGAGAATGAATGTGTTAAATGCTGACTTTAGTTATTGCACCTTAACACATAGACATAATTTGCATCCATCCCAGGGTTCAAGCAGCTGAGATCACAGAGCTGATGCAGAAGTGGTAAGCTGGGTTAGCTGGTAGCACAGCCCCGTCACTGGTCAGAGCGGAGAACGCCTGGGGACAGCAGAGTTTTGGGTTCTGCTTTCAGGTTGCAGCAACAAGAGCTCTGGCTGTCCTGTTCCCTGCTTTATATGAACAATTTTCTCTTACTGCAGATTTACAAATAACAACATGTGTCAGTAGAGCCAGGGAACAGTCTGTGGTGTTTAGTTTGTGATAAAGAGAAGGTAACGTGACAGAGTTTATGACACTTCTGTTCCCAGCTAAGCCAAGCTGAGTTATGTGCATAAGCTCTTATACTGCCTGTCTAGGTGTATTTATAACTTGTGGGTGAGCTGTTATTCAGCAATTTTTAAAGCACAGTAAGGACTACCTTGGCTTTTTTTTCCCAGTTAAAAACTTCTTCATTTAAAGTTTAAGACTACTGGACTTTGGACAGGTTTGGGGAGGGAACAGTGTTTAACATCAAAATTTAGTTTGCCATTCAAGCCTGAATCATGTAAAACAGAGTGAATAAATTTAGATCCCATCCTAATGCAACACTTCTAACTAGCTCTCTTTGTTGTTTTTTTGGTTTTTTCCTTTATTTTTCATGCAGCTGGCCAGCAGGGATTATCAGTTGCTTTTGATTTAGCCACCCACCGTGGTTATGATTCAGACAATCCCCGAGTTCGAGGAGACGTTGGAATGGCTGGAGTTGCCATCGACACAGTGGAAGACACCAAAATCCTTTTTGATGGAATTCCTTTGGAGAAAATGTCAGTTTCCATGACAATGAACGGGGCAGTCATTCCTGTGCTGGCTGCATTCATTGTGACTGGGGAAGAGCAGGGAGTGCCTCAGGCCAAGCTGACAGGGACAATCCAAAATGACATCCTGAAGGAGTTCATGGTCAGAAATACCTACATTTTCCCCCCAGAACCATCCATGCGGATCATTGCTGACATCTTCCAGTACACCTCAAAGGTATTCATTGCTTAAATGTAGAACTTCTATTACTAGGTTAAGTGTTTATGAGACACCTGGGAGAACAAAGAAAAGATGGGAAGACATGTCATACAGAAGAGTAATGTGGTTGTGGAAAGGGCCAGTAGGAGAAGTTAAGATCCAACATCACTTAAAATACAAATTTGAAGTTTGAGTCAGACCAGCTCTGCAAACACATCTTTGTAGAGATGGGTTGCATTTGCAGTCAACAAGGAAGTCAGAGAATGGGCTGGAGACAGGCTGAGAGAGCTGGGGATGTTCAGCCTGGAGAAGGCTCCAGGAAAACCTCATTGCAGCCTTTCAGTACCTAAGGGTGGGTTTATAAAATAGATTGAGAGCAACCTTTTATACCAATAGAGACAACTTTTTACACAGATAATGACAGGACAAGGAGGAACATTTTTAAACTAAAAGAGGATTTAGATTAGATGTTAGAAGAAATTCTTCCCTGTGAGAGTGTTGAGGCCCTGGCAGAGGTTTCCCAGAGAAGCTGTGGCTGCCCAATCCCTGCAAGTGTCCAAGGCCAGGTTGGAGGGGCCTGGGGCAACCAGGGTTAGTGGAAGGTTTCCCTGCCCATGGCAGGGGGTGTTGAAACTAGAGGACCTTTAACTCCCTTCCAACTCAAACCATTCTGTGATTCTGTGTGAATGTTGATAGAACAAGTATTTGATCCTCTCTTCTGCTGTTATACCCTGTTGTATCCTTTTTTTTTCAGTATATGCCAAAATTTAATTCCATTTCCATCAGTGGGTACCACATGCAAGAGGCAGGAGCTGACACCATCCTGGAATTAGCTTATACCATAGCAGATGGCTTGGAGTACTGCAGAACGGGGCTTAAAGCTGGCCTCACTATTGATGAATTTGCACCTAGGTGAGCTAGAAGAAATTTACTAGTATAAAACTCACTTTTGGTAAAACCTCTATAGAGTTTAATATCAAATTCAGTATTTTTACACATACAAGCAAATAGGAACATTCCCATCATCTGTGAAAGTACATTAATCAGAGACCTTGCTGTAGGGCTTCTCCATTACTGATCCAGAGTTATCTGAATGATTCAATGTTATATTCTGTTCATGTTCTCCTATCACAGGCTCTCTTTCTTCTGGGGAATTGGCATGAACTTCTATATGGAAATAGCAAAGCTGAGAGCTGGGAGGCGGCTGTGGGCTCACTTGATTGAGAAAATGTTTAAGCCCAAGGATTCCAAATCTCTTCTGCTGAGAGCTCATTGTCAGACTTCGGGCTGGTCACTCACTGAGCAGGTTAGAAATTGGACTCTCATCAACCTCCTTACTTAAAGGTGTTCTTGTCGTGTGTGTCTTAAAGGGGGCTGCTGGTGTTACTTACAAAGGTGCAGCAGCTGTCCTCTCACTCTTGACAGATGCACACACTGGCATTGGATACACCTTTATGTCAATTCAGGACTCAGAGGATGAAGCTCTCCCTTGGATTTGTCCTGTGAGTTATCCTTCCAAAATTCAGTGCAGTCAGCAGATAGAGACACTTTTTTCTCAGGATCACTGGCTTGAGAATTCATTTGAGCAGCCAAGGGAGTCTTTCACACCCCTCATGCTCAGTGCTGAAGAGAGAAGTAATGGTTACAGCTCATCTGCTCCTTTGAAACTGGGTGCACTCTCTGCTCTTCCTGCTGATTTACCTTACAGCAAGGAGATAAGTCATTGGAGTGCATACAGTTTCCCAGGTGAGGTCAGAGCTGGGTTCCAGCCCTGATCCCAAGGCCTGCTGCTCAATCAAAGTCATGCAATACGAGTTATTTTTAGGTCGTGATTGTAAGCATTGTTGACTTCTATGCCTTGGGGTTTTTTTGTCTTTTTTTTTTTTTCTTTTTTCGAAGTAAATGTAATGTTTACGTACATTACAACAACACAGTAAAATTAAACCAGTGGAATTTTCTGAACAGGGGCCTCTGTGGGTCCTCCAAGTAAAAGTATTGTGGGAGTGCAAAAATGTTATTATTACCAAACCTATATTCAATTTTCTTGCAGTGTCCAGTGTAAATATATTTCTGGCTAGATCATAACTCTTTCTTTTTGTCTAAACATTGTGATTTATCTTAATATAGCTTCTCAGTGTGCAGTATTTTCTCCTTATAGGTTTCAGAGGGCAAATATACTTAACATGCCTTTAGATAGGTATCTACTTATAAATTATGTTTTATATTCTTATCTATCCAAATCACAGTTTTCTATAATTACCTTATGTGATGCTGTCATCAATGAAAATATTTAAGCACATTCATTTCCAAAACACATTTTGGCTAGTAATTTGTCTGACACATGTACTGGTCACTGCTCCAGGAATTCTGGATTTGGAGGATGGAAGACATCAGGCCTACTGTTCCATCCTCTCTGATTTGGATTCACTCAGTTCTTTGAAACACCACTAAATATAAATTAGGCTTTGGTTTGTTACTGTGAGCAGTTTACTCACACAGTGATAATTTTGGCTTTCTTTATGGATTAATCTCTTTGTTAAGATATCGACAAGTGATAAATCAGTTTGACTTGGGTTTTTTTCAGCTTTTGTTCTGATTACAGTGTTTCAGTGGGGAATTCTGCATTTGTTTCTTTGCAATGATGACTAACCTGCCTCAGCCTTGTGGCAGAACCACTGAGCTTTAGAGCTCCTCTTTTCCTTCCAGGATCCCTTCAACAACGTCATCCGCACCACCATTGAAGCCATGGCTGCGGTGTTCGGGGGGACGCAGTCTCTGCACACCAATTCCTTTGATGAAGCCTTGGGGCTGCCCACAGTGAAGAGTGCTCGCATTGCCCGCAACACACAGATCATAATCCAGGAGGAATCCGGGATTCCCAAAGTGGCAGATCCCTGGGGGGGATCTTACCTCATGGAGTGCCTCACCAATGATGTCTATGAAGCTGCTTTAAAGGTCAGTTTGCAAAACCATCTCTGGGAAAATTTTAGGTGTAGGAGTTTTAAGAAATGTCTTCTAAGGGACTGTTTGATAAATTGGTAACTTCTAATCAAGGAATTATTTTACACTTCTGCTTCAGTGATGTCTTTGTAAATAAAATTTACAAAACACAGCTTAGAGCACAAAACTGTATAAAAAAGGTTTAATGAAAATGTGGATGGTAGCACAGGTGCAAAGTTCAATTTTAAACCTTGCTGCTACTCACTATCTCAATCCTCTTCATTTCTCAGCTTATTGAGGAGATAGAAGAAATGGGTGGAATGGCCAAAGCTGTTGCTGAGGGGATCCCCAAACTTCGTATTGAAGAGTGTGCAGCCCGGAGACAAGCCAGGATTGACTCTGGTAAGAGCAGGGGGATGAAAGAAGGGAAAATTGCCAATAGAATACTTCAGTATAAAGGTTTTTTACACACATATTCGTTGTGGTTTTTTATTTCTCAGTTTAGGAGTAGCAGACTGTGAGTGCTAGAACAAATGGTGATGGTTTTATGTCAGTGAAAGCTCTGGAAAGAGACAGAGTGTACAAAATACAGTACCAGTGTGAAAAGTCTTGCTTGACATGTTCAAGATTAGATTAGACAAAGCAGTAGAAACAGCTTTTTAAAGGAGTGGTTGGAGCCTTCAATAGTGAATGGCTTGATTTCTGATAGGAGCTTTCAGCTGTGATTCCTGAGTTTAAAAGCAGAAATGCCACCAGATGGCGATACTCACCGTAGCTGGCAAAATTCCTGGGTTTTCTGGAGAGCTGCCTGTTTTTCCTGAATGGTCAGATCATAGCAGAGGATGATACAGCTCTCTGTTTGCTAAACATATGTGTATATACTCACAGAGTAAGTGTTTGTGGATATATTTATACATGTGTGCTTAAAACTCTATTCCACTTTTTGTAATCTGCATTCCAGTAGTAATCCAAGAACAGAAACTAGGGAGAACTCAAACATGAAAGAAGTTATATGAACTTCTTTGTATGGAGGATAAATTTGAAGCAGGTCTTAATTAAGACCAATAAAGAATAATCAGTAAAGTTCTGTGTTTTCTCTTGTAAGATAAATTATTTAATGTTGCTTCAAAGAGTGTATTAGTGTTATCAGGCACTGCAAATAAAAATATCTGATAAGTCCATAATGATTGAAACCTAAAATATAATTTTCCAACATGATAAATTAATTTTTATGCACATGGAGTAGTTTTAGGTAGGAACTTCACTTTCTTATCTATCTGTTAAATCAGAAAAGAAAATGCAGAGCAGGAGACCAGCACTTCTGCATAGTTCTGTCAGATACACTTATGTAAGCTTAAAAAGAGAAAAATAGCCAATGCATTTTAAGGACTCATTACTAAATCAGTTTGCAAGATAAATATTGTTCTATTTCATATTTTTTTTTCTGCTGCAGTATTCACTGAGTTGAATGTTTATGCATTTAATCTCTCATCATAAAATCTGGAAAATACAGACTTAAATCCATTCTATAGGAGCAGGTTTTACATATTTGAAATGTGTGTGGTTATATAAGCAAAGCAATGCATAATAATGCTCAAAATCTTCTTGTCCTGTTAACATTGTGTCTTTTCACAGTAGTTTGCAAATGTGTTCTGAGTTTCTGGTGTTTCCACTGGAAATAGGGTCTGAAGTAATTGTTGGAGTGAACAAGCACCAACTAGAGAAAGAAGAGACAGTGGAAGTTCTGGCCATTGATAACTCTGTAGTCCGTGCCAAGCAGATCGAGAAAATCAATAAGGTGCGAACAACCTTCTTAAAAATGAATCTTATTGTAATTGCAGACAGAGACTGAGTAAAGGCAGCTTGCCAGAAGTTTGAGCTTCCAATTTCTGAGAGTCCACTCTGGTCATTAGTGGAGAAACTGGAATATATATCTGTATGTCCAACCTTTAAAAACTGAGAGCTTTATGTGTTCTGAAAATAAGATAGAAACCATCCATGCAATGTTTTGCTCTAAAAGCCTGTAACATTGCTTAATCACTCACTGTTGGGTGCTTCTTGTCAAGTGCTACTGAGGGTTACAGAACCAGAAATCAACATCCACTTTCATAATCAGTGAAAACATAGACAAAATTGGTTTAGTGTTATGTTATGGACTTGTACACATTTTAAGGTCTGAGCTGCCTTTTGACTTCTAATCTCATTGAAATAGGAAGTGGATAGTGACAATTCCACATCCAGAATTAATACTTGAAATTAGTCTTCCACACTTGACTTCTCATTTCACTTTGTGGTTTCTTTGAACTGAATGTCTCTCTCCTGCACTTTAGGTGAAAGCGAGCAGAGACCAAGCAGCAGCCCAGCAGTGCCTGGCTGCTCTCACACAATGTGCTGCCACTGGGGAAGGCAACTTACTTGGTCTAGCAGTGGAAGCAGCACGTGCCAGGTACTGGGAGTGGGGTCGAACAGCAAATTCTTATTTAAAAATTGATGGTTCATTTTCACCTTTTAACATTTCTTGGGTGTGGTGTCAGCAAGATTGGAGTTTTGGGGTTTTTCATTAGAGGTGGAAGTAAATAATGCCTGCAGTTTCAAATTGTAAGACACATTATTATTATATTACAACTTCTTAAGGCAATGCTTTGATTTCTCACAAGGAACACTATGGATATAAAGAATCTGGTATGAAATGAGGCTGTTTGTACACATTCTGCTGTTTACAACTCATATTCTTACCAGTTCCAGGACATAATTGAGTTTCTCTGTCACTCAGCTGTTTCATGGGTGAAGGAGTTTAAGAAGTGTCTGAGATGTGAAAATAGATATTCACAGTCTTATCATGCTCTGTTGCTTCATCTTTCCTTGCACCACAGATTGGTGTGAAAACATTTTTTGGCTGAAGGAGAAATCAGTTTCTTAGTCAGGCAAAGTTGTAAGAAATGTTCTTGAGCAGTGTGAGGCCTCCTTAGAGTCCAGTGGAACAGCTCCTTTTTTCACCCAAGGTGCTTTTGAGGCTGTTTTCTTTCCTGTTTCAAGGTCAGTGTCAGTCTCTAGAATAGATCCTGTCTGTCTGTTCCTTAATTAACTAAATGGCCCAAATATGAGCAAACCAAATCCACTCCTTATTGGGGTGCTGCCCTGTTTGTACTGTCATGTCTCAAATTCCTTCATTCCCATTCCTAGAATACTTAATCCATTTAACCACAGCCTGTCAGGAATCTCCAGCAGTATATCTACATTTGTCTTGGAACTGGGAAGGTCACAGGAGGGCAGTGTTAGATTTACAAGAGATTGATATCTTCTGTATCAAAATTAACCAGTTAACTCCTAGTTTCTCTCTTTGGTGACCTTGTTTTTGTTAATTGTAAAAGCATTAATGGACTGAAGATGCACTTTGTAAGTTCCAAACACAGAACTTAATTCTGCCCCAAAACTATATATGGGATGTGACCACAGAAAGAAACTGTTGTGGCGTCTGATACAGAGTGTTTGGAGGAGGATTGTGAGCTCTGGGAACATATACAGGGAGCCTTCTTTTTGGGGGAAACATGGGAAAAGGCTTCAAACTTAACACATTCACCCTTCACAAGCAGTAAACAAGTGGGCCAGTGTCACTAGCATGAGAGGGACAGCTGGCAAATGGAAAATAAGGGATTTTGAGCATGATGTATTATAACTCACTTGGAATAAAATGAGTAGCACAGAATTATCAGTGCTGAACTATGGAAAAGATTCCATGGACTAGTTCAGAGATTTCAGTGCTGACAAACGCGAGTGGAAAAGTTCATGTTGTTATTCTAACCCAAGAAATAAGGCAGATCTGAAGTTACAGGGAATGAGAGCAGTACCTCCCTTCTGTGCTTCATGTCTCATGAGAAACTCCATTACAGGAAAGTGGGACAGGTTACACAAAGTTCTTTCTCTCCTCCCTCACCTGCTGTGCTGTTTTTGTGTCCCTCTCCAGACTTGCAGTTCAGTGATGGAAAGGGAAGGCAGAAATGCAATGTAGCTGCTTGTGCTTCTTCTTTTTCTTTTTCTGCCCAATCTGTGTCCTCGTGGTACTTCCTCACCTGATTTCACGTTGCTGCCTCTGCTTACTGGGGAAATGCAGAGAGGAGCAGCAGCAGCTGAGGCTGAGAAGACACAGGGTGCCAGCTCTAACAGGCACATTATGGTCATTGACTTTCTCCAAATTGGTATTTAGGTTCTGCAGCTGGTTGCGAACCACTGGGAGAGAGTCACACACACATACAGACTGATAAAAAACGACTCTGTTAGGAAAAGAGAGTCAGTATTCCTGACTCCAGAGACAGCTATTCCATTGTGGATGCATATGTGGCAGAGATTAAAAAGAAAGTGTTTTGGTTAACAGCAGGAAAGTATTAATGAGTAGTTTAAAAGCAAAACTCCTGTTATTACTTAAAAGCTTTAGATTTAAAGGGTTGCAGAGATTTGGGACACAATTTTCAAAACACAGGTATTTCAGAACCAGTGTCTGGAGAAGAAAGAAGTGTGTTTCATTTTTGTACAGTATACAAAAACAACTTCATCCCAGCCACCAGGTTATACATCATTTATTTTTCATTTGTAACACGAAAATTTCTTTCACACTTTTATATAGTAAGAACAGAAAAACACATCACAGCCATGCTGGGCTTTATTTAATACTGAGGTATACTCAGATACTGCTTCTGCAAAAGTTGAGGAGAAAGATTTATCTAAGCTTAGTTTTCTCTAGAAAAAAGATGTGTTTTATGCCACTGTGGCCCTTCACCACTCTGTCAGGAGTAAGCCCTCAGTGTTTGTGCATGGGGTGTATTTATTTTGGGCTGCAATCTGTGATGTCTGGCACTCTGAAAGGGAGTCAGTATTTATAGACACTGTTTTTAAGTCTGCTGCAGACTTGCTTTTTAACCTTGGAGAAGTCACCTTACCTAATGCACTTTTGCAGTTTACTTTTCATTCTTTGCTAGTAATTACAGAAAGCAATAATATTAATAAGATTATTTAGATGTAATGAAAATCAAAACCTGATGATATGAGTGATTAACAGTGAGTCAAACAGAACTCCAGAAAGCCATGGGAGGGGAACTGACAAAAATAGCCAAAATAGTATCAATAACATGAGTTAAAAATGTGTGTTCCAGAGTGATGCTGTCTTTAGGCAAAGCTGGCCAACTGTGAAAAGTGATAACCAGAGATAAGAGGCCGCTTCAGACATCTGAGCTGCACAGATCCTGATATGTGATCACAAATGGATTTCTGACATTTTACCTTTGCATAGTTTACATTTATAACTAAGTTTGCTGAGTATGAGCCAGCAAAAGAACAAATTAGTTGGGGTGTCACGGGAAATAAAACATCTCTCTGAAATTTACTGAAGGATTCAGTGAATGCAGCAGAAATCCATGTCTTGTTACTTTGGGGGCATGTGTGGCAGGTTGCACGTGGTAGGAATCAGTACCTGCTTAAACTGCAGGAGAGGTGTGTGGGCAGCAAGGTGCATCTTCTCCAGTCCTTCCTGAGTATTTTATATAAAAGCTTTAGAGAATGCTTAAGTTAATTTTGCCTCAGAGTAGCTTGTAGTTAAATCATAGAAACATTTAGGTTAGAAAATTCCTTTAAGATCATTGAGTCCAACCATTCCCCCAGCACTGCTAATCCACTACTAACCCATGTCCCCAGGGGCCACATCTACAAGCTTTTAAATCCCTCCAGGGATGGGAACTCCACCACTGCCCTGGCCAGCCCGTCCTACTGCCTGACACCCATTTCAGTGAAGGAATTTTTCTTAATTTCCAGCCTAAACCTCCCCTGGTGCAACTTAAGGCTGTTTTCCTTTTATCTTGTCACTTGTTACGTGGGAGAAGAGACCAACCTCTACCTGGCTCCACCCTCCTTTCAGGGACTTGTAGAGAATAAATATAATGTGGCAGGAGAAAATATGAATTCCAGAGCTTTGAAATGTGCTAGCTTCATTAGTTATCTACTTAATACTGCTTTCGTGTCTGTATTTGTACGTGCAGTTTTAAAGTGGTTTAGAAGAGTAGTGTTTTTATTTCCTTCCTTTGACAAAGTTTGCAGCAAGTTGTATTCAGCACAAACTTTTTAATTGCTTTGGGATAGAGGCTGTTATTGCTGATGTTTGTACAAGAAGACAGCACAGCCTAGTTTGCCTCTCTCACTTGTGCTACAGCAGAAGTATTATTTCAAACATGTACCTGTGTCCAGTAGCAAACAAAACTTGTAACTTGCATGTAAATAAATTTCCTAGATCCTTCTGCATCTAGTGGGTAAAAGAGCTGTGTCAGGAGTAGAGGAGAAGAAGAAACACTAAAATAAAAGTATCAAGGGAAAGGCAAATAAATTCCTGTTAAAATGTTAGGTTTCAGTCTCTTCTGTGTGTTCTTTTTTTTTTTTGTCCCCTCTTGATTTATATTTTGTATTTTATATTGTATATATATTGTATATTTTGTATTTTAGCATGAGTCCAAATGCAGGATCTTTCAGTCTGAGCCCCCCCCAAAAAAATCCCCGTTCAGAAAATCTGATTTAATTTTCTGAAGCATTTTGCCATTCCCCATTGCCTTGCCAGTTGTAAATCAATTCTCACATGAGCAACAAAGTATTTTCTTAAAAATGCCTGTGCATGTTCTATCAGTGGGTGGCAGTGGGGCGAGCTGGGTTTTCACAGGTGCAGCACTGAAAGGGAAACCACGGTAAGTAAATTTGTCTAGCAGCAGGGCAAATGGTTGGGCCAGTGCCAGCAATGTCTGTGTTCTGTTTTCATTTCAGCCTGCTGATAATAGGAATGGTTTTTGTCTGTGCCTCAGGTGCACCGTGGGGGAGATAACAGATGCCATGAAGAAGGTGTTCGGGGAGCACAAAGCCAGCGACCGCATGGTGAGCGGGGCTTATCGCCAGGAGTTTGGGGAGAGTGATGAAATCCTTCATGCCATCAAGAGGTGAGAACTCTTCCCAGATAGCCAAACATGTAACAGCCTCACATTTAATCCAGGAGGTACATGTGCTACTGACTGTGCCCTAAAAAACCATTTCCCAAAGCTGGGTGACATCCCTGGAGAAAACAATGACCTGCAAAAGCACTCTCCTAAGCAGAAAAGTAGAATGACAAGGATTAAGTACAATAAGACAAAGTCAAAACTTAATTGAAATTGTATTTTCTTGCAAATAAAATTTGCTAACGTGAAGTTATGATTTGAGGGTTTTGTTCAAATAGCTTAAGCAGCCACAGGATTAAGCTTCTTTTAAAGACTGTGTAATAGTCATCTTTAAAATATTTCCAGCAGTTCGTGCTACAAACCCTTGTTTTGATCTACCCATAAATTGTTCCTGCAATTTCACTCTTACTGATGCTAAAATGTGTCAGGATATCCACATACAACCTCCAGTCTTTGGTTATTACTCATACCCCGATGGAGAAGGCATCCCAAGATGTTGGTATGTGTGAAAACAGTTGCCTTTTGGGTCTTTTCTCAGCTTCTGCCTTTACTGCTGCCCTCAGGGGTACAGAGCCTGAAATGCTGTTGTGGGAGATGATGCAGCACAAATCAGTCCCTGCTGTGTTGGGTTTACCCGTTAAAGAGTTCAGGCTCTCCTGAAAAGGAATTACTGATGGCTTTGCAGTAGTGATGATTAGATTGACTTGAAAGTAGTTGTGCTAGGAAATGTCACTATTGTTCTTTTATTTTAACTGTTTAAATTTAACTATTTTTAATTATGCTTTTATGTGAAAGAGAACTGAACTAACCCCTTGAAAATCAAGATGTAGCTCCCTTTCATACATAGAATCACAGAATTGTTTAGGTTGGAAAAGACTTTCAAGATCAGCTTGTAACCACAGACAGATCCTGGTGGTACTTGAATAATGAGCAGTACAATGACAGGTTAATATCTGAGGCTCTGATTGCACAGTAGCATCAATACAACAGAAATATGAACTGCCACTATCCAAAAAAAGAGGGGCAGTGGAACGAGTGCACAGAATAGGAGATACAATAGTCCTTCCATGGACAGATTTTTACCCAGTGGAATGATAATGCACAATGTGATGTCCAGGACCCACCTCTGTGCAAGTACTTTTGAAATAATAGGTCATAATTATTTTTGAAAACTAAAAAATGTGTTTTAGTGAGTTGTAATTCAGCTCATTAAACCCTCAGAGAATTCAGTACTTTACCTGTCAGAAAGCAAAAGAATAGTGGAAGATTTTTTTAAATAAAGAATATTTTATTTTTGAGGGTACTAAGTACAAGAAGTGAGTTAGTAATAACATAACATGAATATTAACACAGTGTGCAGACTGCACAGCCAAACCATGACTTAGAAGATCTTTTTATTTGATGAAATTATGCTACACTTGCAGCAAGTGCTTTTTTTATGTGTGGAAATACTTCCAACGATTCTCAGTGACTTGCACTGACAGAATGTGTGTTTTCAACCAGAGTTGACAAGTTCATGGACCGTGAGGGCCGCAGGCCTCGTATCCTCGTTGCCAAGATGGGCCAGGATGGCCACGACAGAGGGGCCAAAGTCATCGCTACCGGATTCGCAGACATCGGCTTTGACGTGGACATAGGTCCCCTCTTCCAGGTAGGACTGAGCAGCACCCAGAGCATTCCCTTTGCATCCCTTCTCCCTGGGGGCGTGCTCAGTGCCCTGTCCCACGCCCTGTGTGCACACAGACCCCGCGGGAGGTGGCGCAGCAGGCCGTGGATGCGGACGTGCACTGCGTCGGGGTGAGCACGCTCGCCGCGGGGCACAAAACCCTGGTGCCTGAACTCATCAAGGAGCTCAATGCCCTGGGCCGGCCCGACATCCTGGTCATGTGTGGAGGAGTCATCCCCCCTCAGGTACGGGCAGCATCATTTCCATCGAGCTAAGAGACTGACTTACCTCTGTCTGAGCTGTTGAGCTGTTTCCTCTGTTCTGTAATGTCAGAGCACTGAAGGCTTCTCTGTTCAGTCACCAGGGCCAGCACAGGTCTGTAGGTGGGATCCCCCTGATCTGATTTTCTGTACACCATGCCCTGGTTTAACTTTGAGTCTCCTAAACTGTTGAGCAGTTTGTTGAATTCCCTTGCAGTCAGATCTGTGCTTTCATCTTTAAATTTTCCTTAGCTAATGAACAATCTGCCTGTCTCCATCACCTTACAACCATCCTCTGTCTATAGTGATCCAAACTGATTTTGCACTTAAATCTCCTGTTATTCCCTTTTTCCACACCTCTCCCTTTTCTAGGCAGTTAAGTAAGTTTTCAGAAATGACAGAATTCTAAACTGAACAAACAAAACTCATAGTATTTTTCTAGGAGACAATTTGTGTTCTGTCCAGTATCTCTCAATGGAATGCTACTACCCTGTGGTAGGTAAAGATGTAATATATCCTATACAGAAGAAAGAGAGAATACAGAACTGCTTCCCAAGTCTTTTTGAAATTTCAGGACAGTTGTAAATTAGATTAATTCTAGATTACAAGAGACCACTGGCAGTTTTCTGCTCCAAGCCCTTGTTTAAGGTAGTATTTTCAAAATTAGAAGTTAGATCAAATTTAGGTTAGGTTATTCAGACTCATATACAGTTGACTTTTGAGTACTTTCCAAGGATTGCCATTAGTCTAACTCTAAAGAAATAAACAATTTCCTATGGATATTTTTTAGTATTTTTTTATACTTTCTAACTTCCACCCTTTTCCCATTTCCTTGAAACTGTGCTGCCTCTCTCTGGGACTTGTTGCTTTCTCAGGCCCAGCACAGAGGACACAGCATGCACCAATTATAAATCAATTACCAATTTTCTGTTTCACTATTAACTATAGATCTTAAATCTCTTTTCCAACAGGATTATGACTTCCTGTATGAAGCCGGCGTTGCCAATGTGTTTGGTCCAGGCACTCGTATCCCAAAAGCAGCTGTGCAGGTGTTGGATGACATTGAGAAGTGCCTGGAGAAGAGGCAGCAATCCATGTGACTCTGAAATGTCACAGCTCAGCAACCTTATACTGACCACTTGATTGTCAGCAAGGGATGGCCAACCACAAACCTCTGCTCCCACTGCCCCCTAGCCTCGTGTTTTGTGCTTTCTAAGAAAGTTCTGAACTCTCTGCTTGTTCTATTTGAGGGTTATTTATATAGGTACCCACAAGAAAATTTTATATCTAGAACTATGATTTCAGGAAGTGAAGGGAATTCAAATAAGTGTGGTTTTTTTTCCAGATATACTGATAAATAAAATAACTGCTGCAGCTCTTTGGTTGGTCTCTTTTGCATGCAGAGAACTTGTTTTGAATTTTTTTTTGGTAGTTATAGTAGACCTAGAAGTCTTCAGGCAGTATCACTCATTCAGCAGAGATGGGATTGAGTCCAGCAGCACTTTGATTTGAGAAATGATGCCTTCTCAGGGGAGGGCAGTGATGGGGACAGAGCACAGTGCACAGCTGCTCCTATACAGGCTACTGCCATCTATACCATCTGTATCTTATTAAGCCATGAAATTAAAAAACTATGGTTTATCTAACTACAGTTTTATTAAGAGAGTTACTTTGTGGCTGCCCCATCCCTGGATGTGTTCAAGGCCAAGTTGGATGGGGCTTGGAGCAACCTGGGATAGTGGAAGGGGGCTGGAACAAGATGATTTTTCAACCCAAACCACTCTATGATTCTCTGTTTCTGTGATTCTATGAAGTTGTTCAACACACAACTTGTGTTTTACATTCACAAGCAGCCAAACTGTTATGTGGATGAAAGAAGAGCCCAAGGCAAAGTTTAAGTTGCACAGTATTACTGGCAAAGTAATGGGGTGGAATCCAAGCCTTTGCAGTGTTACCCTCGTGCTCTAACTTGTGGAATAATGACCTCTCTCAAATAATTGATCTTTGTTCTGAAGTGAGTCACATTTAATTTTACAGATGGAAAATTGACCATTAACAGAAATTTTCTATAAAAATTCTGCAAGTTATTCCTATGCCTCAATAGCCAGAGACTGCCTAGAAGCTTTTTCAAAGTAAGGCATTGAAATCAAACTTATTTTAATACAAATCAGAGTTTTAGTTGTATTATCTAACTTTATAGTTAGATATATAGTTATACATATATATACAGATATATAGTTAGATACATAGTTATACTCATCAACTGAGTAGAGAGCTCCATTTATCCTCAATGGAAAGAAAGAAGCCAAAGGTGGCTGGCTCAGGTTGAGTGTCTGCATTGTAAACCTCCTAAGAGTGGTGAGAAAACTCCTAATATTGAGAGGTCTGATCTGTTGGAGTTTTTAGATTAAATTTTTGTTTGTATTGAGGTGGTTGCGCTGGTGATTGCAAACATGAGGTGCCCAGACTCACTCCTGAACTCAGTGCTTGCACCCTGAAAAGACAGCACAGTCCAGGGCTGGGTAGGAAATAACCATGGAATTATAATTTGACCATAAATTACCTTCTCAAAACTTAAAAAAAACAACCGAACAAACCTGGTGTTATGGCTGTAGTGAATCAGCAAACTCTGTTCTCAGTTGCAGTCATGTCAGTGCCCTAGCCAGGGGGGAATTTGGGATCTCAGGAGCTCCCATGGAAGCCATGAGAGCCAGGACTGCATCTGCAGGGTGACACTGCTAGGAAGGTCACCTGGGGAACACCTTGTGTCATCCTGTACAGAGAACAGCTGCAGAGAAAGGGTGGTAAAGCACTGGAACAGGCTGCCCAGGGAAGTGATGGAGTCACAGTCCCTGGAAGTGTTCCAGAAATATGTGGATGTGGCATTGGAGGACATGGTTTAGTGGTGAACACAATGGTGATGGGTTGATGTTTGGACATGATTTTAAAGGTCTTTTCCAACCTGAACAATTAACAATTCCAATCCCAAAGTGCTCCTTTGGCACTTTGGTGCTTCTGTGGCAGAANTGAACAATTAACAATTCCAATCCCTAAGTGCTCCAACAGCTTCTGTGGCAGAGGAGCTGTTGTACCTCAGCCAGCAACACCTGAAGGACAGCGTTCCTCCTGCTGAGAGCTTCCTCCCCTTCCCACTGTGCCATTTGGGACACACAGAAGGCATCCTGCACTGACTGCCACCTTCCCACCAAACCTCATCTGACCAAGGCTGCTCAGCTCCTTGGACTTGTGCTTGGAGGAGTTGGAGCTCCACCTCTGAGAGAGCAAGGAACCAGAGGTCTCTAATTTTGGGAGCAGCCACATTCTCACCTTTTCCTGGCAGTGAACATTTCTTGCTCCCCATATGGTTTTCAGTCTGAATTGCTGGAAAGCTACACACTCAGCTGTGTTTATTTGGTAACACTGTGTGCAGCCTATGGTTTTCTCTGATGGCTGTTTTACTGGTAGGGCCAACAGTTGGCAGATAGATTGCATTAAATAAAATGAAAAGTATAGGAAAAAAATCAACAAAAATAATAAATCTCTTTTTACCTGAAAATAAGTTTAATTTACATGATTTTATGTTTGGTACATAAATCTATTTCCCCTAAAGTGGAATTTCTTGGGGGAAAAAATAGATTTTTAATTTTTTTTTTTCTGTGAGGCTTAAAGACAATATTTGAGAGTTGCTTAAAAATATATACTTAAATCTCTATATCAACGTAAGATATGCAGTGGGAACCTCATTCCCTGTATCCCTGCTCCTTTGGACCCGGGAGTGAGGCCACGGCTGCACTTCAGGGAGCTGCAGCTCCCGGGTTCTGCACCTTCGGCGCCGCAGACAGACGGACGTTGTCCCTCCCGCTCCACAGGGTGGACACGGGGTTCTCCACGGAGTTGTCGGAGCTGAAGTAGTGAACCCTCCAGCCACAGCAGCACTGCAGCTTCCTAACCTCGCAGCGGAAAGTCTTGCTGAAGACGTAGTAAATGACGGGGTTGTAGGCCGTGGAGGACTTGGCAAACAGGCAGGGCAGCAGCGTCACCACGGGCTGCAGGGAGTCGCTGGAGTTGAAGATGGACCAGAAGCTGGTGGCTGCATAGGGAGTCCAGGAGCTCAGGAATCCCACTGAGATGAGCACGGCCATCTGCAAGGGAACAGAGCTGTTTGCAGCTGGCACAGACAGGGCTGGATGCCCTGGCACACGAGGTGGGTGTGGGACCACACCTGAACTGCAACACCCAAAGCTGTGCTTGCTGGGCACTCATGACAAGAGAGACACTGAGGGGCTGGAGCGTGTCCAGAGAAGGGAACGGAGCTGGGAAAGGGTCTGGAAAGGGTCTGATGGGGAGCAGCTGGAGGAGCTCTGCCTGGAGAAAAAGATACTCAGGAAGATCTTATCACTCTCTACAACTCCCTGGAGGGTAGAGCCAGGTGGGGGTCAGGCTGTGCTCCCAGGTAAAAAATGAAAGGACAAGAGGAAATGCCCTCAGATTGCACCAGAGGATGTTTAGATTGGATATTAGGAAGCATTTCTTCACGGGAGGGGTTGTCAGTCATTGGGACAGACTGCCCAGGGCAGTGGTGGAGTCACTGTCATTAACAATATTAAAAAAAAAATGTGTTGCTGTGGTGCTTAGGGGCATGGTTAAGTGGTGGGCCTGTCAGTGCTGAATTAATGGTTGGACCTGATGATCTTAGAGACCTTTTCCAGCCTTAATGATTCAGTGATTCTATGACTGGCCTCTAGAAAGCTTGGATCAATTCTGCTTTTCCACAAGAAATCCACAACTGAAGTCCATATTTGGAAAAAAAATTAATATTTAATATATTAAAATCCTGTTTCCACACAGAATTTCTGTGTAGGTGTCTGTAATTCCATGATTCTGTGAGCTGTGCATGAGCAGAGCCAGCTGTCTGCCAGCTCCTGATTACTGCAAGCTCTTCCCATCACAGGGGTAACTCACCAGGGTCAGCTTCCTCTCCAGTTTGGCTGCGTTGGGGATCCTGTCAATATTCTGGATCTCTTGGTATGCTTTATGAACCTTCCAGGCAATCCCCAAGTAACAGGCAACGATGGTCAGCGCAGGCAGGACCATGCACAGGAGGAACATGCTCAGGATGAAGGAGAAACCATTGGAGGAGTTGTGGAATTTGCTCCAGGCTATTGTACAAGAGATGCCAAAGGGCTCAGGGCCGTAGTAGCCCCAGCCCACCAAGGGCAGGATGGCCCAGAGCAAGGAGTAGAGCCAGATAAAAGCAATCAGGATGCAGACAGTGTTCTTGGTGATTTTGTTACCTGCAAGGAAGAGGAAGAGCAAGCATATATGGATCCCATCCCAGCCACATGGGGGTTTGCCATAACTTCTCCTTACACAGATGGATGGTGGCTCCAGACATACCTGGGCTGCTGCTGCAGATCCCTAACCTTTCAGGTTCTAGAGAAGCATTGTCAGAGGATTGGATGAGACCTGAACACAGCCCTCAGTGCCCATCTAGAGCTCAGTAAGGCAGGGAGCTTTACAAGATCAATTTCACCACAAATGTGGTGTGGTCCCAGCCCAGGAATGCCAGAAGAATATTCCTTCCTTTTAAATTCCAGTGTATCTGCTTGGATACAAATAGGAAGAGAAGGCAGTCTGGTCCAGGAAAACGTTTGTGCTCTCCATTTTCAGGTAGTTTCACTTGGTAAAACTGAGAAGTGAAAACCTCACTGTTCCATACAGAATTTAATCAGATCCTTCTGGGAACACCAGGATTTGATATTGCACTAAAAGTTGAGGTTTATCCTGCTGTTACTGACCTGATAATCCACACCACATTCCACAAAGCACCTCCCAGAGCAGCCCAGCCCAAACACAGCAGCACCAGGTGACCAGACGGGCGATTTACTCACTGTTGGATTTGGATGAGTTGGTGACGAGGAACCGAATCACGGCCATGGCACACAGGGTCATCATGCTGCAGACCCCGAAGAGGAAACCCATCAGGGCATAATAAATGCAGGAGGCGTCTCCCCCCAGCCAGGCGTGGTTCCAGGCGGAGGCGATGGCCAGCGGGTACATGCTGAGGGCCATCCCAATGTCTGCCACTGCCAGGTTCACTGTCAGCAGCTCTGGTGGCTTCAGCAGGGACGAGCGTTTCACAGCCGTGGCAAGGACGGCTGAGTTCCCAAGGATTGTCAGGATGGCTGAAAGGGAAGGATCAACACAGACAGGAGTATCACGTGGTTGACACACCTGTGAAATACACTGGAAGTATGTGAAGTGCCTGAGAGGGGCTACAACAGAGCTGAGGAGAGACTTCGTACAAGATTATGTAGTGATAAGGGGGAATGGCTTTAAACTGAAAGAGAGCAGGTTTAGATTTGATATTCAGTGTTCTTCCCTGTGAGGGCGGGGAGGCCCTGGCACAGGGTGCCCAGAGAAGCTGTGGCTGCCCCTGGATCCCTGGAAGTGTCCAAGGCCAGGTTGGATGGGGCTTGCAACAACCTGGGATAGTGAAGGTGTCTCTGCCCATGGCAGGGTTTGGAATGTCCTGTCACTGTCCACCCATGTGAAAGGTCACTTTCTGTCTTTTTTATAAGCCCCCTTTAAGTGCTGGAAGGCCACAATGAGGTCTCCCTGTAGCCTTTTCCAGAAAGAAGCCCCCAGCTCTCCCAGCCTTCTCCAGAGCAAAGGCACTCCAGCCCTCAGAGCATCTTTGTGGCCTCCTCTGGACCCACTCTAGCAGGTCCACATATTTCTTGCACTGAGAAAGAATATCCTCACTTCTCCTTCCTGCTGAAGTACTCCAGTCATCCTGGCCACCAGTCCCCTGCACTTCCCAAAGCCTTCCCTCTGTGTGACCTCCCTCATCTTCAACTGGAGCCCCAGCGTGGGGCTCTGAGCTGCTGGGTGGTGGCCATGTGCTGGCTGGGCAGCTCAGAGTCCTTGCTGATCCCTGAGAATTAGCATGACTGCTCTGCTGGCCTCTGAGAGTAGTGGGACCATGGGAGTTGTTTAGCCAGGGGCGTGCAACAGACCCAGAGCTTGCTTTGCAAAAGGAGCTGTCAGACATACATTATTCAGGTGTGCCACAGGGCTTCAAAGTGCTGGTGACAGCAGTGTCAGAAGTACATGCACCAAACAACTCATTTTCTCTCTTCTTTCAAGTGAACATGGTGCTGTAGCAACATTTTGATGAAAGGTTTTCCTGAGAAGGTGTCCTCTAAAGTCAGATGTGAAAGAGGGAGACAGAAAAAGATTCTGTCGTGTTCCCTTGTGGCTGTGGATGCAGGAAGGCTGCATTTGCTCACAGGTACCACTTAAAGTGCCCACAGAGGACTTAGTAGAGGCACATACAATAAAATGGAATAAATATATTGGCATAAGTACAAAATCCTCAGAGGTGTCAACAGAAAGGCTTAACTGAAATGGGGACACAAATCTGAGACCCCATGTCCCACCTTAATTCAATTTCTGACCACAGACGTTCCCTTGCCACCTCTGGATGCCCTGGAAGGGTTCCCTGAGCTCTCAGGATCTCTGTGTCTGCACTCAGGGGATGATGCCCACGGGGGCTTGGCCACTTGCTGGCAGAGCAACCTGAGGGGGCAGAGCACTCTCCCCAGGCTGGGACATGGAACCATGGAATCATAGAATCCTTTGGATTGGAAAACACCTCTAAGATCATCAGGTCCAACCATTCCCCAGCACTGACCAGGCCACCTCTAAAACATGTCCCCAAATGTCACATCCACACAGCTTTTAAATCCTCCCAGGGATGGTGACTCCACCACTGCCCTGGCAGCCTGTTCCTATGCTTCACAGTCCTTTCCAGGAAGAAATGTTTCCTAACATCCAATCTAAACCTGCCCTGGTGCAACTTGAGGAAATTTCTTCTTATCCTGTTACTTGTTATCCAGGAGCAGAGCCTGAATCCCCTTGGCTGTCCCCTCCTGGCAGGGAGTTGTGCAGAGCCAGAAGGTCCCTCCTGAGCCTCCTTTTCTCCAGGCTGCGCCCCTTTCCCAGCTCCCTCGGCTGCTCCCCATCAAACCTGTGCCCCAGAGCCTTCCCCAGCTCCGTTCCCTTCCCTGGAGTCACTCCAGCACTCTGGAGTCATTCTGTTCCTCACAGTGAGGGTCCCAACAGAACATCCTCAAGCTTCAGGAGGAAAAATGAACCCAGTTCACTTTCTTCTGTAAGAGCCCCACCCTTACACAAGATGCAGGAAGCAGCTCTGTCATCAGAGGTGACATCCAGGCCCAGCCTCTCCTTCCCCTGAGAGAGCTCTTCCCCTCCATCCCACAGCCTGTGGGCAGCTGGCTGGCACCGGACAGAACTGTAACTGTGGGACAGAAACCAAACAGCTGGTGGTGAATGCTGCTGCCCGTGCCCTGGCCTTGTTCCTAATAAAAACATCATTTCAGGGCACAAACGTGCAGCCCCCGTGAGGTGGCAAAGCTGTGGATAAATACAAGACCTGATTCCAGCTCACTGCTTTATTTCTGAGTCCCTGCAGGATGCAGTGAGCCTGGCTGCCACACAGGGCTCTGGATCCGAGCCTGGAAGCTGTGCCTGGAGTTTCAGTGCCTCAGAGTCCTTTAGGAGAGGTGTGAGACATGGTGGAACACTAACATGGGGAGCTCCAGCCTCCAGCCCTTTTTTGCTGCCCCTTCCCATTGCATTAATTGCATCTATGTATTTACATTTCTGAGAGATGGGAGCTGACATCCTGACTTGAAAAAGCCCTTCAGTTTTTGTAAACAGGGATTTTCTCACCCTGAGTTGTGCTCTGCTGTGCAGAACAAGAGGAAATACGAAGTGCTAAAGTCCAGCACTTCTGCCCAGAGCTTCAGTATTAAAGCACGTGAAAATACAGGCTTGTCTTTCTTATGTCAACCAGAGCTTTCAAGAGAGATGAAGGAAGGAATCTTAGGAAAAATCCAGGTGGAAAGTATGCCTAAGCAAGTTCCACTCCTCTCCAAATCTACGAGGGTACAAAACAAATGCCTGTGTACATGCAAGAGGCAGACAAGGAAGAAAACACTTAACTGAAGCTGTGGGCTGATAGCTATCCCCACTTGCTTTTCACTTTCAATCTGCTTGCAGCAGGACAAACAGGCTGCTGCAAAACCCAGAACTGCTATTTGGAAGCACTTTGCTGCTCTAGCAGTGCATCCTGCCCAGACACAGCAGAATGACACCTCTCCCACCAAGGGTCAGCCCACAGCTGCTTTCCCCTGACCAGTCCCATGGATTGAGCTGCCCTGGCTCAGTTCTCAGGGCTGAGATGCCACAACTTATTTCAAATATTTGTGATGCCACAGAGGCAAATTTGTGATGGCCATTCTTCAGCACAAAGCAAGATTCGAAATCTGAGAGTGGAGATTAATCCTGGCTGCCAACCAACTCCAAGGCACTAAGCAGGGGAACCTGTGGGGAAATATTTGCTGCCATTTCCCTCCAGGTTCTTCTGCCTGACCGTGGCACAGACAGGGAATCCCTGTGTCCTGCTCCCTGGCTCCAAGCAAAAGAGCAGGCTGTGAACTCACCTATGATTAGAAGAAAGACCCCAGCTCCATAATCCACTACTGGGTGGAGTTTGGAAATGTACTGCTCCTCCATGGTCCCTTGTGGAGATGGGTGAAGGTTTTCAATCAAAGATGAAGATGCTGCAGGAGCAAAGAGCTCGTCTTCATGGTTTGCCTGCTGCAGGTGAGAGCTGGCGTTGGGTGCTGGCAGTGCAGGGACCCTTCTGCTGCCTCCTTGTCCTGCCTCTGGTGTGGCAGGGCAGAAGCCTGGAGTGAGAGGAAGGATTTTCCCCTGGGAGGCAGAGTGAAAGCCAGGCAGAGCTGCTGCCAGAGCGATCCCGCCTGCCTGGCTGGCAGAGCATCTCTCCTCCCACCCCTCCTCTCCCACCCTTTTGCTCCTTGGCTTGTCGGGAAGATTCACAATGCAAATCCCCTCAGATGAGCAAAACCAATTGTTCTTCAACCATCAGCAGCCCTGGGAAATAAAGCCAGGCTGAGGGGGCAGGCAAGGTTGGGAGTTTTGTTTTCCAGCTTTATGGCTGAGTATGGGAGACACAAGGTTGGGGCAGGAGTCTCTGAGTTGAAGTGTTAGAGGAAAGGTGTTTGCTGCAGGGGCTCAGCAGGATCAAAGTCACACCACTGGAGACAGGACTGTCTGAGCTGCTCCAGTGCAGAACTAGAGGATGGTCTGTCCAGTGTAGTGTCCCAGAAAAGAACCAACCTCTGAGGTCACTCTGTGACACTTCAGAGTCCTGACTTGGCAAGCAGCCACAGGAACACCTCACCTCTGTGTTTTCCTTCTCCTTGTAATATCTGAGCCTAAGATCATCACAAATGAGCAACCTGGCTTAGTGGGTGGCCTCCCTGCCCATGGCAGGGGGCTGGAACTAGATGGTCTTTAAGGTCCCTTCCAGCCCAAACCATTCTGTGATTCTGTGATAAGCAATTTTAAAATTCACAAGAGCATGGAGGCATCTCAGGTGTGATTTAGGTGGAATTTAGGTGCTCAAGTATAGCAGTGACAGCCTAAACTTAGGAATCTGTGAGACTTTAAAAGCCTTTAGTTTCAGCAGGGTTTTGTACATCTCCAAGCATGGAGACTCCACAACAGTTGTTCCAGTGCCTTTTTGTTCCAAGTCTCACACAGTTCAGGAACAAAGACACCACCCAACTCATGAAATTCAGCAGCTGCTCATGAGCTGCTCAGTGCAGGTGTCCTCCACTGAATGTTCCTCAGCAGAGGAGATTCAGCTGAAAGAATGTGGGTGGCTGTTGCAATGCTCTTGAGCCATGGGTGTATAAGCAAAACTCAGTTTAGCATAGGAAAGTAGGATATACACAGTGTTAATCATAACAGGAAATTCTTCTTCTATCAGAATAGAGTAAGAAAGTGAAAAGGTGCTGTCTCAAAAACATGCCCAGTATGGGGAGTTTCAAGCAGCTTGGTCAATTCAGTGTAGTCTGTGCAAGGAAGAGAGGTTATCATTTGATAGCATTTTGAGGGAGTGTCCTGGTTCTGACCAGGACAGGTTAATTTTACAGTAGCCAGGAGGGGCATGGCCAGGACCTGGAGGTGATTCTTTGCACCTGGGCAGAACCAGGACAGGGAGAAATGTCTGCTAGTGTAGCAAAAGACACAAATCTTGTGGCAGAAAGCAGAAAATTGCCACATTCTGTCACTTAATCCAGCACACAGACTCATTGTATTGGTAAATTAAACAATGCCAGGTCACCACAAAGAGGCTGGAGTCTGACTGCTCACCTTGCTAAACTCGCAGAACAGTTCCTGGCACGGATTTGGGCTGGGCCAGCTGGCCCTGTCCTGGCATTCCCAGGCACAGGTTGGCTAAAACGAGCCCAGGATTGTTCCCCACAAGCAGTAACATCATCAGCTTTGAAAACAAAGTGTTTTGTTCCCTGGCACAGATGTTGCCCATGGGTTTTGCTCTTATCCTGAGTGCAAACATTTCAAGGTGCAGCAATTGGATGAGGATTGACTTTTAAAGTTTTAAAGTTCTCAAATAGAGCTTTTAATTCTGATAAAACCCTTTCTTGATAAAATTCCTGGCCTGTACTATGCAGTCATCTCACCTAATGTTTCTTTTTGGTCTTTCTTGGTGAAACCATGGCAGAGGGCTCAGTTCAAGGAGCCTGATGTCACCCAGTCCCAGCCAGATCTCCTGCTTTCCCACTTGCTGCATGGTCCATCCTCTCTCTACTTAAATAAAACACTGCCTTTCTTCAGGCAAGCAAGGAGACCAAGGGCAAGATTAAAACGTTCTGCTGATAATTTAATTGCTAATTATTATTTAATTACTGGAGGCTCCACTGGCTACATCAGGAGCCCAGTCCTCTGCCAGCTCTTGTGGGCACCTTAGATTACACTGTGTGGCTCTTTCATGCTGGTTTAGATGGCATTTCATTTATTGTGAAACCCTCAACTTAGCATTCACATGGGGTAGGATTACATCAACAGCCCAGTTATGAAATGGAAGAAAAGAAAATGAATGATTAAAACCAGAAGAGCTGATGGGTCCCAAACCCAGTGCATTATTCATGTGTAGTTTAACAATAGCAAGTTGTGCTCATCACCATCTTCCTGCACATCAGATCAAGCCATATGATCTGTTCACAACAGCCCAAGTTTATACATCTTGATTGACCCAGATTTGGGGGGGATCATATTTTAGAATTGTTTTGTGAAACTTACTTTTGATTTAATAAAGTAGTCATGAAATGAGGCAGATGGAAGGATGAAGTTGATACCTACTCATTTCTGAAAGGTCATGTGAAACTTCAAGCAAAAAATGAACTCACCATGAAACTATTATACATCCTTGATGTAAATATGGACATACATATAAAACAAGTTCTCACTGTTGGCATAAAACAGGATATGAGTTGAGGAATTACATAAATTACATAAAACAGGGTATGAGTTGAGGAATTACTTGATGCTACTGTGATAAATGTATATGATTCGTGCTAACTAAATTGTAATTATATCAATATTTTAGAAAATAATTGGAAAAGTATATGTGATCAGTGTTACAAAGCAGATGTGTTTCTTTGCAGATGTTACATGTGAGAGACAGGAAACAGGATATAGTATTGAGATAAGCAAGATCCCAAAGCCGAATCAGCCTTGGGACAAACAAAGTTGGGACAACTCCCAAAGCAGGAACAAAGCCTTGGGATTAATAAAGATGGGATGATTCCGGATAGGGAATCTAAAGTAGCAGTCTTATCTATGAAATAATAAGGCTTAATTGGAACATAATGGTTACTTACATAACACCAAGCTGAATGCACATGCACAACCTGCCAGGTTATTCAGAGGGCAGCGAGGAAGATGGCGAGCCTTCCTCTAAAAGACCACCAAAAAGCCAAAAGACCCCTCAGCAACAAGTGGAGCATGCACCATGCAGTACAGTAGATTTGAAGAATCGAAAATAGGAGATTTATGGAGAATTATTGATGAATGTGTATTAGCATACAGTATATAACTTGTGTTTGGATTCCTTTGCCTTTTGTAAGTGAGGCAGGGTGGGAAGCCCTCCCCGTACCCCGGTCGGTTTTGCTCATGCTTTATCCAAACCACTGCCAAATTTCATTTGTATCTGCTTGATTATATTTGATTGTATTATTTTATATAAAATTACTGCTCAATTAAAATTGCTGCTAAATTCAATTTTGTTGTTTATTAAATTAGACATGTAGAACTTCATTCATAACACTACCAAGTGAGAATGTCCTATGACTTTATTTTTACTTTCCACAGGGAAAAACATAAAGAGTATTCTGAATCTGTAGGAACAAGGGAATTGCTCTGAATTATCAGTTTGCCACTACGTAGTGGTTCATTTTGAGAGATAAAATGTCTCAATGTGTGGAGCTGTTTGGGACATGAATACTGGGTTGTGTTTGGTACCATATATTAAAATCACTGATATTTCCATATGTGGGGAGGGCTATGAATCTGGGTCCTTATCAGAAATGTCTATCAAAAATAGTCATGTATCATTTAGAGGAGGACATGACTTTGTTATTCCTGTTTATCTCTGCTGCTGTGTCCAGATCTTCTCTTTGCAAAGACTCTGAGATTTCAAGTGAGCAGAGTGTGAGCAAACAGTCTGTGGGGACAGGCCCTTTTGAGTGCCCTCTCTTGCTGCAAAACACATCAGCCATGATGCACAGCTCAAGCTTTTTGATTAAAAAATGCCACCTTTTCCAAACTCCTTGGAGGAGACGTATTCTCCTAGGAGAGGTATTCTCCAGGAATTCCTACAACTTCCTTCCTTTTAAACATTCGTTTATTTCTGCAGTTTTACTTTTGAAGCTCATCTTTGAGCTGAGACCTCTAGCTGAGCTTCTCTAGCTTTCACCTCTCTTTATGAAAATCAGAACCAGCATTTAAGTGGAATTCTCAGATTCTCCTCATGGAGTTGTATGTTTTCAACAGCTAAATCTTGTTTAAGCTGGTATTTGCAACCTCAAGCATAGTAATTTTTAAATTGTTTTCTTCTGGCTGCCTGCACTGACTTGCATGTTACTGCCTGAGGGGTTATTTACAAAGTCTAAATTCAGTCTAGGGACACTGAACTCCCTAACTTCCCTTGGCAGGAACTGAAGAATCCACTTTGATTGATAGATTTTGCTCTTTCACTACAACCAGTTTAATACATAATACTTGCATGTTGGTAAACCCAGTCCAAGTGAGTAACTTGGGTCACAACAACCCCTGCAGTGCTGCAGGCTGGGGAAAGAGTGGCTGGAAAGCTGGAAAAGGACCTGGGCATGCTGGGGACAGCAGCTGAACATGAGCCAGGTGTGCCCAGGTGGGCAAGAAGGCCAAAGGCACCTGGGCTGTACCAGCCTTGGTGTGGCAGCAGGACCAGGGCAGTGACTGTCCCCAGTTCTGGGCATGGCTGAGGCCACACCTCAAGTGCTGTGTTCAATTTTAGCCCCCTCAGGACAAAAAAGACATAGAGGGGCTGGAGTGTGTCCAGAGAAGAGCAATGGAGCTGGAGAAAGGTTGTGGAACTGAAGCCAGAAGCTCACATTTATTAAACGAAGTCATTATTTGTTGTAACCATGATATTTATGCTGCACTGGTGAAAAAAATACCAGGTATGCAGTGAGGAAAGTCACACATGGAGTAAAGATGTCCCTGACATGACAAACCAAACAAGCTCTTTCCAACAGGGCAATAGGCTTCTCTCTCAGGGACAATTTTTTTTTTCACCCAGCATTCTCAAATTTGCAATGAAAGGTTCTAATTTGAGTAAACAAGGCAAAGGAGAAACACAGCAGGAGGTGGGAAAGGAGAGATTGGAGGTTAATTGAACATTCAAGTATGGAGCATACTACAGGTGTTTCAGAGGTGTGAGAAGACAGACACTAATACACTAAGAGTGGAAAGGAAATGGCACCATAGGTGCTAAAATAAAATGAAAGCTACTATTGTGTCAAAAAAAGAGAAGAATAAAACGTATTGCCCATGGTATGGAATTTGACATTGCCAACCTGCTCAAATTTAATATGATGACCATTTTCCCGGACCTCAGTTTAACAGTGGTGTGAACAGCAATAACTGTCTCATTTTCAATGGCTCAAAGACAAAACCATGCTCTGTTATGCTGGATATTGCACAAATAATCACACAGGGACACTTTCTTACAGGTATTTTTCCAACCATTTATTGACATGTAGGTTTTGGTAGCAAGCTCCACTGACTTTTCCTTTGCATTTTGGTCCTGCACTCCATTTATTCATGATTCCTTTGTGTCATTCAAGCAATGGGAAAAAACCCCCAAATTTGTCGAATGGAGCACACCCTAAAACCCAGATTCAACAGATTGGATCATTTAAGACTCTCCAGTTTTGTGTTACTGTGGCATGATGGCAACAAGGACTCGATTGTCTGTGATCCTAAGATCAGAAGTGTTCTGGAAGCAGCAAAACAGCAAGCAGGACTGGGAGAGAAGGGATCACAGTGTGTAGGGCTGGGACCAAACCTGCCCAGATTCTTCCAGCAGCACTGGGAGCAGCAAGGCCAGCTCTGCAGGAGTCTGCCCTGGTTCAGGACTAGTCCCAGCTCTGCTCCTTTGTATTTTTTTCATTTGATCTAGTGCTGATTAGGGCTCACCCTTTCCTCTTGAATAACAAAACTCAATCCTCTCCTTTTTGCTAGGAAATCCAGAACCACGCTGAGAAGGACCATCCCTCCAGCAGTACAGGTGAAACTGGTTCTTCTCTTTGTTCCTCAACTTTGATAGCAGGATTAGGATCTGGCAGAATGGAGACAGGACAAAGCAGGCTGTGGTGGGATGTTTGCTCTCAGGGACAATATGGGACACTGCAAACATGGGACACAGCAAACACTGCAGGGCCCTCCTGGACACTGGCAGGAGGACAGTGAAATCCTCCCAGTGCTGCCTCTAAAAGAGTTCACTGGTTGCAGCTGGTGGTGTTGTTCCTTGCTTCACTGAAGAGGGGAAAGGGGATTTGTTTTGAGGGAATGTTTTTACATTTATTTAAAGGTAGTCAGAGAAAAGGTTACCAGAGTGGAAGATGAGATCAGGGTATTTATACAACCTTTGGATTATATACTGATAATCTTTACCCAAACGGTGTAACCCAGTTGTGTTGACACCATGGGCTCTCTGAACACTGTTTGGGTGCACCCACCTCTGTTCCCTGTTCCAGTTTCTCCACCAAGGCAGACATAGAGCAGCCCAGGGATGTGATCCCAGAGCAGGAATGGCTGTGTGTCCCACACAGACAGCAGGGCAGGGTTCAAGGGTGCAATCCTACGGCACTACAGATGAACTCGATGGCACTGCCCTGGCTCTGCTGCTGCCTACTGTGTGACACTCCTCAAACCATTTCCTTCCTCTTGCTGCCTCTGATTGACCCGCTGGAATTGTACATTTTCCAAGGTCTGACTGATCTCCAGCTATTTCTGCCCAGTGCCTGGTAACAAAGCAGCGCTGTTGCTGGTTTGTGCCTCTCAGCACCATTGTGACACAACAATAGCTTAAAAAGGCCAATTTTCTTTCATATTAGAATTACTCTTACTAATTTCTAAATAGACCCACACTGGGAATTCAAAAATGCCAGGATCACAACTTATTATTTAGAGAAAAGAAAAATAGCCGAGACTGAATCCTGTAAAAATATAGAGGCAGATAAGAGTGGAAATTCGTGGAGATGCTTCTCTTGGATGGAAAGGAGCAGGTTTCCTTGTTCAATCTGGAACACAAAGTTTAATGGAGAAAGAAAAAAGACTGGGAAATAAGGGCACAACAGAGGCTTGATGATAACAAATCTCTTGTTAGGTAGAATGGGGAAGACAAAACTTCTGCTCTGCAATAAACTGTGGTGGCATCACCAGCTCTTTGACAATGATCCTGTTGAGGACAGCATTGAGCAGAGCTGCCTGACTGACAACTATCCCAGCAAACTACTGCTACGGCAACTTCCCTGGATTTTAACTTCCAGTGAAAGACATTGCTTGGAATTTAAGGGTGCCCAGCAGCAGGAAGAGCACCAGAAGCCTCATGTCAAGACCCTCTGTCATTTTCTTCATCAAATCATGTTCAGGTCTCTTTTCCAGCCTTCAGGTTATAATCATATGAGTGAGAGAAGTCACAGCTATTCTGTCTTGACTTCCTTTTGACCCTTCTTTTGACCCTTTAAGCCAAGTAGTGGTTAATTCCCCCTACACAAAACTGCCAGCTCAAGATGGCTGCAAATACGGCACAGAGTAGGACTGTGAGGGAAAGAAGAAAAACTACTTTCTCAAAATTATTATTTCTTAGACATTAGCATTTTAATTGCTTCAGTTTTCAAGGTTAACTGAACTGCAGCAACATGTTGCTTTCAGAGAGCATTTTCCACACCTTGTAAAGTGCTTTAGGTTTTACTTCTTCGCACTTCACTCCTTTGCAGTGGTGTGAAATGCCCTTTGCAAGGATATAAGAGATCATTAAACTTGCAAAAAATTAATTCCACAAGTGTTATTGACTTGCAGCCAGGTCCTCTGCTCATTGCTCTCGAAACCTGACAGGAAACAAAAGTGTGAGTAAGTTACATATTTAGTGGATACTCCCTGCATTCACACAGAAAAACTTCCAGCTCTTTCCCCCATGTTTACACAGTGCTCAGTTTGTTTTGCTAATATTGAGTTATCCCTCTGCTTGCCTTCCCAGGGCCACTCTACAGTGAAAAACTCGTACGACAAGGAAGGGGCTCAGAAAAGCATGACTGCAGTTTCTTTCATCTCAGGTAGGGATGACATCAATTCCTTTGCTGCTTATGTTATGTTCTGTACATCAGAAAAGTATTGTCTTGTTTCTAAGAGGCTGGTTCAGATTATTCTCTAATAGACCGTGCTCAAAAACAGCAGCAGCAACTGTTAATACTTCCTGCACTCAATTACACTGAAAAAATGGAGATGCACATACCCTCAGAAAAAAAAAAAGGCTTGTGATGAGGGTCCTGGGGCATTCTGGGTTTGGATCCTTGCCTTGCCACAGTCTTCCTGTCACTGCTTTTTGGCCAGGGATTAAATCTTTCTGTGCTTTAATTCCCCAGAAATGAACTATGGATGCAAATAAAAGCTTTCTTCTTGATATCCTCTAAATCACTGTCACACATTCATGGGAACAGAATGGTTTGAGTTAGATGGAAACTTGAAGCTCATCTCATTTCAGCCCCTGCCATGGACAGGAACACCTTCCACTATCCCATTTTGCTCCAAGCCCCGTCCAACCTGGCCTTGGAGACTTCCAGGAATGGGGCAGCCACAGCTTCTCTGGGCAACCTGTGCCAGGGCCTCAGCACCCTCACAGGGAAGAATTTCTTCCAAATATTTAACCCAAATATAAACCCTGTCATTTTGAAGCCATTGTCCCCTGTCCTGTCACTAAATACCCTTGTTAAAAAATCCTTTTCTGGCTTTCTTGGAAGCCCTCTTTAGGCACTGGAAGGGGCTCTGAGGTCTTCCAGAGCCTTCTCTTCAGGTGAACATCCCCAGCTCTCCCAGCCTGGCTCCAGAGCAGAGGGGCCCCAGCCCTTGGAGCATCTTTGTGTCCTCCTACGGACCTGCTCCAACATGTCCCTGTCCTTTCTGTCTTGGTACTCCCAGGGCTGGATGCAGCACTCCAGGTGAAATATCACAAGAGCAAAGCAGAGAGAGAGAGAATCACCTCCCTTTACCCACTGCCCAGGCTGGTTTTGATGCAGCCCAAGACACAGTTGGCTTTTTGGGATGCAAGTGCAAGAAATGACCAGTCATTGCTGAGTCATGCCCAGCTTTTCATTGACCAGCACCCCCAAGTCCTCCTCGGCAGGGCTGCTCTCAGTCCATTCTCTGGGTTGATACCAGGGGTTTTCTTGATCCAGGTGCAGCACCTTGCACTTGGCCTCATTGAATTTCATGGGGTTTGGTGCTGGGAGCTTATTGAACCTGGATCAGGACGTGGGAAAAAGGTCCTCATGGCTCACTTGGGCTTATCTGGAAGTAGAGCTGCATTTTCCATTCAGTCTGCATTGCAAATATTGTTTGTTTGTTTGTTTGTTTGTAGACTCCGTATCCTCATCAGGAGAGAAACTCTGTATTCATTTAGAAGGGGAAATTCTAGGCCATCTCTATCCATTATGGTTATTTAGAAACACTGATGGCAAGAATACAACAGGCACAAAAACCATGAGGTAAAGAAAGAACCATAATTATGAACCTTTTTTCACTCATCATTGCTGTCATATTGACTTGTGACCATTTTAATGTGTGGAGTTGACAGAGTAATACCAATCTATTTTTGCATGTAACTGAATATATTAAAATGTTTTCCTGTCACACATGTTGAAATGGTTTTTATAACCCGAACATTTGAAGCAAACATTTCTTGGATTGTAACTGATGATATTAAAATATGTCACATGTAGTTAAAAAGATTTTATAGCCCTAACTTCACCAGAGAATGTATTTCAGCTAAATAAAACCATTTAAAAGTTTCAGATCTGGTTGAAACTGGTCATCCAGATTTCCCCTGGAGTCAATAGTCAAAGATCACTAAAGTGAAAGACACTCTTGGTGGAGAAATACGCATCTTCTCTGAATGAGATCAGTTGTTATTTGGAAGTGCCTATTGACATTAAATTTAATAACAATAATAGAAATAATAATGATGATAATAATAATAATACCATCATTATTCACTGTGAGGGTGGCGAGGCCCTGGAACAGTTTCCCAGAAAAGCTGTGGCTGCCCTGGAAGTGTCCAAGGCCAAGTTGGATCAGCCTGGGATATTGGAAGGTGTCTGCCCATGGTAGGGGGTGGCACAAGATGATCTTTATGGTGCCATCCAATGCAAACTATTCTGGGATTACAGAGATCCCAGAGAGGTGTCTTAAATAAGCCACCCAGTCTGAGGTGGCTAAATTTGGTTGGTTTGAATCCTGCCCTGACAGACATTGTAAGAAACACAAGAAACCTGTAATAAAGGATGAACTGGAACACATGGTCTCAAATCTTGAGTTAAGGCTTTCAACTGTGTTATATTCCCCTTGTTCCATCTGTCAAAACTCAAATTCCTCAGAGCATGCAGTGGTCATGAAGCCTGCTTGCTATTTAAAACAAAACAAAGTATTTAAGCGGTCCAACTTTAATATTATTTTCCCAAAGGTTTTAAATTACCAGTTCCTTCCTGTAGAAACATGACCAGGACAATGATGTTATTAGTATTTGGATGATCTGGGTTTGACTGTGAAAGTCACATCACACTGACCTGGACAACACAGTGACATGAGTTTGCCTCTCTTTTGATGGAGAAAATTGTAGGTACCTGTAAGGCTTTTCTGGTAAGGCAGTAGTGTGTTCTCTGAAGCACTCTGTGGACTCTAAAAGAATAATTTTTCCCAGATGCTGAAAAGGTTGTCTGGGGCAGTGGGGTGAGTAAAAGTATAAGTATTGCAAAAGCACCCACAATGCCACAAAAATAAGACAAATACTTGAACTCTTCTGTTTTCTCTCCAAAGTCTTAACTTGCCCCAAAAGCTATAAAATCTTTTCAAGTTACTTAATTATTAATTAATGAAGTTTCAAGCTTCAGTTATACAACTCAATACTGAATTTTCTCAAATAGTTTTCTTTCAAATAAGCAACATCTCTGCCTGCCTGGCAGAAAGGAAGAACATCCAATTTTTACCCCAAATTTTTTTGACTATCATGAATTCTTATCAAAGGTACTTTCAGCCCGATCTTTATCAGAGGTGATTTGGTTAATCCACCAGACTTGCTACTGAGATGCAGCTTCAAGGTGGTCAAAGGCTGAAAGGACAGAGATCACATGTCAGGGAGTGGGATTAGATGGGGAAGCTGTTCTTTGTAAACCACAGACCACTGGCAGCCTTGGAGGAGATGGACAAAGGGATTAAGTATGGATTTCTATGATGATGAAGACCATAGACTAGATAAACCAAAGCAGAGGAGACTCAGGTACCAAGGGAAGGAATATTCTGTTAGGAGTAGCACATGCACAGCCTTTATGACCAAGTGAACTGCTGTATTCGTCTGTGGCTAACTTTGGTCTGCCAGCTCTGCTGTGAGAGTGCTGACCTTTGGCAAAACATTGATAATAAAACCCAGCAGGAATGATGTTATCCTAAACTGTGGCACCAGCTGCTAAATTAATGTATGCTGAAACTGGGGTTTGCAAAGCCCATTGAAACCAGTGGAAAGATTCCCGTTGACCTCAGTGAATCATTCTCAAATGGAAATGGAGCTCCAGTTCCAGTGGCTGGTCTCATCTCCATGCAGACTTGTTCTGGGAGAGATCCCATATCAGTCATGGCATCTGCTGGGTGATAAAGCTATTGCTGGTAAGGCCAAACGTTTACCCTAAAGTAAGGATGGGATGAGTTCCTCCAATCCCATCAGTCACCTGCATCTAAACTAATCCCCCTCTGGCCCTCTAGTACTCAACAGGGAGAAATCAGCATTTCATCTGCAACTCATCACTCCAAAATGGACATCTAAAATAGGTCAGATGACTCACACTCTAAATTCCTGCTTCTTCCCATCAACAATAAAGGGAATAAAGCCTGAAGTAATTTTCTCAGATTCAAACATGTGGTTGGAAGAATATCACTCTAAGTATCTTCATTAGACTGGCTTAGAAAATATTGTCTTTTACAGCTGATTGCTAAATCCAACAGCAAAGCCAACACAAGATCCTAATGGAGACAGGTTCAGATGAACCCAGTTGGTTTTGAGTTGTCTTGCATGAACTACAGAGGTTTGCCTCAATAGGATTTTATATTACCAACTAAAAAATATTCCAGTGACAAGACAGACTTTGATGTACTCTGCTCTGGTTACATGCTCTGGATCACAGGCCCAAAATGGTCTTATGCATATTGTAAAAGTAATAACAATAAATGGACAAGAGGCCACTAATTAGTTCTCAGAAAGCTCTCATCCCACTAGTGAACAGAATAGGGGGAAATTCAGCACCAACCTCATACCTATATGGACATGGCTACAACAGTCTAGACTCCCATTATACTTAGTGGAGAATGACTCAATACGGGCAACAGAGACAGGAAATCACTTGTCTAATTAGAGGTATCTAATTTAAGACTGGCTTGGACTACACGTTTTTGGCTGTAGAAATTCCCTCTCCAAATCAGGCATTTGGCCACCAAGCTCCAATGTAGTTATGACAAAAAAAACCCCACCTAAAATTAGGTAATTGCTGATGAATCTCATCTACTAGAAACTGCCCATGTGGTTACCCAGCAATAGCATCCTTACCTGGTTCTTATCCTGACAGGATACAGTGTGATGAGCTGGGACATGTCCTGAGCCATTAGAACTGTTGTGTCAGGAGAGAATCATTGAATCACAGAATTGTTTAGGGTAGAAAAAACCTCTAAGATCATTGAATGCAATCATTAACCCAGCACTGCCAAGCCTGTCACTAAACCATGTCCCCATGTGCCACAGTTACATGTTTTTGAAATTCCTCCAGGGATGGTGACTCTACCATTGCCCTGGGCAGCCTGTTCCAATAATTGATAACCCATTTAATAAAGAATTTTTTCCTAATATCCAATCTAAACCTCCCCTAGTGCAACTTGAGGCTGTTTCCTCTTGTCCTATCACTTGTTCCTTGGGAGCAGAGCTTGACCCCCACCTGCTGCCCCCTCCTGTCAGGGAGTTGTAGAGAGTGAGAAGGTGCCCCCTGAGCCTCCTTTTACCCAGGCTGAGCCCCTTTCCCATCTCCCTCAGCTGCTCCTCAGCAGACCTGTGCTCCAGACCCTTTCCCAGCTCTGTTGTCCTCCTTCAGACAAGCACCAACACCTCATCCTAAGGTTAGAAACAAAACAAAATAAGCTTTGAACTAGTAATTTAATTTTAAAGTGAAGTCTCTCTATATATATTTAGTTTTTCAAACAACACTTTTCTAAATGGGCAGGAAAGGTTTTATACTTGTGGGTATGTTCACACTGAGAATAAAAACATACTATGAAACTTCGACATTTGCCATGAAATGGAAATGCTGAGTTTCAGACAGCTCAAAATTCAGTAATGCCCTGCAAAGTGTTCAAAATCTTTAGCACAACCAAACCCATAGAGTGCCTCCACAAGAGGACATGTGAGTACCACTGCCAGTCTTTGTTGTGCCAGTCTGATCCCCTTCCACCAGATGTTTCTGGGATGACAGTCCAGACAAATTACCTCAAACATAACAGACCCCTTGAGTATTTGAAAAACTCTATTCAGAAACACAGCTTCTAACTTGGCACTTACCTCAAAATATTTCTGACTGTCAGCAGCTATTAAAAACAAGAATAACAATGGCTATTTCCATAATAGCTGTATTTTGAAATCTCAGAGCACTTTGTGAACTTAACAGACATGTCTGAGATATATGGATTCATAGCATCTATCAGGGAATGCAGACCTGTTTGGGCAAGATCTGGATTTCTGTTTTTTAAATATTCCATAAAGAAATACAGATAAGGAATGAATACACATAACGAATGAGATTCCTGAAGGTAGGAACACCTTCCACTAGCCCAGGTTGCTCCAAGCCCTATTCAACATGACCTTGAACATTTCCTTGGATGGGGCAGCCACAGCTTCTCTGGGCAACCAGGAAAAATAGAAATATAATGCCTTTAGACTGCTCAGTCACCCTAGTAATAATCCTATTTAATGAGAAATCCATACCATTTGGTGAATGTCTCAATCACTTCCAACGTGCTGGGTAACTGCCACTTATGCAAGGCAAAATTACAGAAAAAAACCCAATGTTTTGCACTTGCTAAAAGTGCAAAAAATACCTAAAATATTTTAAGATCTAATAATCTAAGCTGGAAGGAAAATACAAAAATAAGCTAGGAGGGACCTGACGTGTTTAGCTGAGGAAAAGGTTGCAAACACAAAAAGCTTTGACTTCTCCTTTTCCATAATTTTTCATCATTTTCAATCTTGTCACCATGAATAATATTGTTGATTTTTGCTGTGATTTAGAAGCAGCTGCAGAATACAAAACAAAGTTGAAAATCAGTTGAAAGACCATTCATCTATTTTGCTTTTAGCTAAAAGACTCCTCCCAGCTGCAGACAAGTAACCACACTGACTATAATTCCATAAACTACATCTGATCACCATATAGTTCAGGTTTGGGGGGACTTTTTAAGAAATCTTTTGAAACACACAAAAAATTATTTGCATGTTATAGCAAGCATCTTACTAGATGGCATCATGAGTGCCACAGGTTCTCATCTGATTTTGTACAGGCATTAATCTTCTCTGCTCATTCTTTCTGTTTATTTCTGTTCTGGGAAATTAGCCCTGGCCCATGCTAACTCCTAAACTGTACCTGGAAATTTTGTTTGCCTGGATCCAAGTCAGAGTCACCTGGCTAGTGGAAAGTGTCCCTAATCACCCACTTTGGGAGGGTAATGAGAATTCACAATAGGGCATGACCAGATCACACCAAAAGGGCTCCAACCTGCAGAAAAGCCCTGCCACACAAAATCATAGAGTCATAAATGATTTGGGTTGAAGGGACTTGAAAGCTCATCTCGTTTCAGCCCCTGCCATGGACAGGTACACCTTCCACCATCCCAGGTTGCTTCAAGCTCTGTCCAACCTGGCCTTGAACTGCCAGGGATGGGGCAGCCACAGCTTCTCTGGGTAACCTGTGCCAGGGCCTCACCACCCTCACAGGGAAGAATTTATTGGAAAAGCCATGTGAAAAAACAGCTAAACAATCAATTAACGTCCAGTTAAAAGTAAATAGAATGTTCTCTGTTTTGAGTGAGGCACCTTTGCCTTGCTCTATTAAAAAAAAAAAAAGTTTATCATGTTTTCAGGTTGGCCTCAAACCTTGTGCTTAAGAAGCACCTTTTCCACAAATTATGCTGTTTAACTTATCTGGTGTGGATGTGTTATTTTAAGTTAATTTAAGTCCATTAGGGATACAGAAAAACTAGTAAGAGAACTTTTATTGTTATTCATATCCAGACAACTGAATTAAGCTTGCAGCCAATATTATCAATGGATTCTAGAGACAGATTAGTTGGTCAAATGGAGAAGGTAGACTGCATTGCCTAAATAAAAATCTTACACGCTTCACTGAAGAAAACTTCACCCAGATGGTGAATCATTAAATTCCTGCCACTAAGCAAAAGCCCTTCCCTTCACCTGTGGGTTACCCAGCAACTGGCAATTTGGCAGCAATACACTTATTTTTATGATTAACCTTGTCAATCCAGAGGCACTTGCTTTTCCGAAGAGCTGACCTTTTCCTACATGTTATTTTTGACAAGCAATGGCTCATTACCCTCTGTTACTGTCAGTATTTTAATGTTCAGTTTTCAAATTATTATAGAAGGCAAAGGCACTAACACCCTCTATTAAGATTTCCTCACACTTTCCACAATGAGGTCTTGCTATGCTGGAACTGAAATTTTCTTTGCCACATTTGTTTCTCTCTCAAATGGCAACAAACTCCATAACTCAGTTTTGGGCTAACTTTGTTCAGATCAGTGTGGCCTCATAAAAAAAATATTTTTGATTCAGAACTTCTCTGTCTTTCACATCAGAAAGGCACAAGAGAGCTGCCCCATCCCTGGAAGTGTTCAAGGCCAGGATGGAAAGGACTTGGAGCAACCTGGTCTAGTGGAAAGTGTCCCTGTCCATGGCAGTGGGGTTGGATTCAATGAGCTTTAAAAGGTGCTTCCATCTTAAACTATTCCATGATTCTATGAAGAGAAAAATAGCAAAATCAGTGGAATGGACCATGCTCAATTTGCCAGAGAAAAGACTCTGTATTTCCAGGTTTTCCTGAGTTCTACCTTAGACATATTTGTCTCCATATTAAGGGAAATGCTGTGTATAGCAATAAATCAAACTCTGCTTCCAACACTGAGAGCTGAAAACATAAAAGAGCACTGCTCTGTTCTCTTATAGCAATGTGAAGAGCTTGAAACACTCTGCAAACAACAGGGATTTTCACAAACTTGCAGAAAAAAACGAGGAATGGAAATCAAACTTCCTGGCTTCTCTGCCCTAACCATAAGACTGAATTTTTTTTCCTAGTCTTGTAGTTTCCACAAGTTCAAGGTGAACTTAGTGATAGGGAGATCTGCTTGGGGCAGAAGGTATTGGAAAGCAGAGTGTGGTGGGATTTTGTGTGACTCTCAATCCTCAGCTGCAGCTCTCTGTGGGTATTTGGTGTGAGAAGGCTCTGTGCCTAAGTGCTGCTCAGCTCTTTGTCCTCACTGATGTGTTTTCTTCTCTTCCCTCTGGAACAGACTTCAGTGTAGCTGTTTTCAAAAAGGGACAAAAAAAACCGTGTCCGAGTCAATGGCAGTGTGAGAAAGAGAAAAACAAACCAAACAAACCAGCAGGTTTTACAGTAAAAGAATCCATTTAGTTACTAAGCCTTGATTTGTTACTGCAATATTAGGGCTGTTAAAGAGCTCCCAGTCCCTGTAGTTCACAGTCCTAATACAGCTGAAACTGGGCTGAGCAATCCTTCTGGAGATATTTCCCTCTTTACATTAGCTGATATTGATCAACAACTTGATTTGCAACTTATCCAGACCCTTTTCTATGCTTTTCCAGCTGGATTGTATTCAGCTAACACTTCTCTTATTGCCAGACCATATGCACTTACATTATGCACCTACACAATGTAGGTTTCCCAGGAACAATTCTCTGACTCTCCCTGGTCTAAAAGTGACATTATTTTTTATCCCTCAACTTTCAGGCTTTTTGTTCAATATTTCCAGCTTGACTTTTTGTTATGTGCCCTGGCTCATAAAGTGAAGGATACTGATGTAAGACCTTACAAAATTACTGACACAGGCCCTTCCAACCCACAGGATTAAATGCAAGAGGATAAAACCCACTTGCAGCCTAAGGTGACTACAGTCTCAAGTAACACTTTTTAGGTCAATATCTTATGTTAGTTGAAGTAACTCTGTGCCATCATTCTGGCCATAAAGATGTCAAAAATCCACACTTCAAATAATCACAATTTATTTGGGTTGCTTCAATTTCTCATAGTATCTAATATTTCACATAATCACAGAATGCTTTGGGTTGGAAGAAACCTTAAGTATCATCTCATTCCAAGCCCCTGCCATGGGCAGGGACACCTTCCACTAGACCAGGTTGTTCCAAGTCCTGTCCAACCTGGTCTGGAACACTTCCAGGGATAGGGCTTCTCTGGGCAACCTCTGCCAGGGCCTCACCACCATTAGAGGGAAGAATTTTTTTTTCCTAATATCCATTCTAAATCCACCCTCTTTCATCTTAAAGCCATTTTCCCCCCTCCCATTCCTTACAAGATACTTTCCACAACTTTTTTTCATGCTGGATTGTGGGCACAAGCACAGTTGCAAGCAGGTTCAGATCACTCCATTGCAAGCTGAATTTGCAAAATGTAGTTTTGTGCAAAGGGCTTGTAATGAAGAAGATGAAGCCCAGACTGGCCAGATTCATTCCTTGGCCATTTCATGGTCACTTTGTTCCCTGCATGATGGCATCATGAAGTACTAGGCTGAGAGTAATTGTGTGTTCCATTAAGATAAAGAGTAGAAAGCGCCACTTTTGAGGAAAAGGCTTAGATTAACATCTTTGTAAAGTTTTCACAGAACTTTTCAGCTTTTCTGGTGAGGGAGACATCTTTCAAAGGAGATTATTTTAAAGTTAATGCTTTAAAAAAAGAGAAATAACCAGTATTTCCGGGTTCTTCCCTTGCAGAGCCTGTGGCTGCAGAGCCATCTTGTGGGGGAGACTCAGACAGTTCTGCCAGGAGGAGACTTTTTTACTTTTGTTTTTTCACGTGCTGTGGCTTGCTCAGGCAGCCAAAAGTCCATGCAAGACATGCTGCTCACCCCAGCATCTGTTTCACTCACCTTGGAGTATCAACAAGTCTTCTCACTCTGTAGAGATTCCCAAAGTCCCTCAGAGCTGAAACACAGAAGCCAATATTCCTCTCACCTGTTCCTAATTTAATACTCCCAGTTAGGAGGATTTTGGAAATTCTCCTCCCACGAGGTTTCATCAGTTCTACTTGAAAATAAAAAGACGCCACCTAAATTTCACAAACTGAACAAATGGTCCTACAAATGGGTGCAGCTCCATATACAAGAAGTGCAAGGCTCTGAAATTAAGGCAGATAATTGGTTCCATGATTTTTATTGGGGGAAGAAGACAGGGAATAGGGAAAGTTCCTCTCATTGGAGTGGCTAAATGTTCCACCCTCTTCTGGAGACACCACTACAGAGTGCTGAGCCTGGAAAATGAGAACTGGGAATCCTCTAGCAGTGCAGAATGTGGGATCACAGCTGGGGGTGGGGATAAAATTATGTCAGGAACAGGGTGCTGGGAGCTGGGGGTATCCCTGGGATGGCAGGACAAGGAGCTACTGGAGAGGCCACAAAGATGATGAGGCCTCTGGAGCATCTCCCATGAGGAGAGACTGCAGGAACTGGGCTGTTGTGGACGGTGAGGGGAAACAAGCACACAGTCAATATGATTGATAAGCAAGCTCCAATTTATTGAATATTCTGAGGGTTCTTATAGGGTTTTCTATAGGCGGTTTCTCAATAACAGCTTCGATTAGTTAAAGATCATAGTTACATTTCTCGTCCTTGCAGTTACAGCTTAAAGAAAGCAAAGCCTTAACAAAGCTTTAACACAGCAATGTCTCTTAAAGGTACATCTTCTTTTAGGGACATCTAGTCTCTACATCCTGTTCTTGCCAAGTTCTTCAGCTCTGCCAAGTTCTTCATATCTCAAGGATAGGCTGTCTTTCGCTACCTATGTATGCGTACAAACTACAGTGTACTGTTTTTCCCAGGTCTGAACAGAGTATTGTTCTCAGGCCTGACAGTCTCAGGCCTGACAGGGATTTTCTCAGGCTACACATGATTTTAGGGTCTCATACAGAGGAATCACAGAATAGCTGTTTTATTGATCCACGACCCTTTTCCTGAAGCCATTCCCCAACACTGGGCCTGGTTAATCTGAAGAAGAGAAGATTGAGAGGGGATCTTAATAATCTGTGTAAGTATCTTCAAGACAGGTGCCAGGAGGATGGTGCCAGGGTCTTTACAGTGGTGCCCAGCAACAGGATGAGGAGAAGTGGCAGTAAAATTAAACACAAATTCCACCTAGACATGAGGAAGAGCTTCTTTACATTGAGGGTGACAGAGCACTGGAGCAGGCTGCCCAGGGATTTTGTGGATTGTCCTTCTCTGGAGACATTCCAAACCCACCTGGACACATTCCTGTGTCAGCTGCTCCAGGTGACCCTGCCTTGCCAGGGGGCTTGGACTTGGACTGGATGATCTCCAGATCTCCCTTCCAGCCCCAGCTCACAGAATTACAGAATGGTTTTTGCTGGAAGGGACCTCATAGACCATCTCATTCCAACCACCCTGTCATGGGCAGGGACACCCTGCATGTATATACATGTATGTATGCATATAAAGACCTACATCTCTATAATGTAAATATGTATGCACACAGGTTAATGTATCTTCCACTTTCAGCCTGAACAGCCAAGGAGAACAGGATGAAAGCAAAGCTGCTGGTTTGTGTTTCCATGAATTTTGTGACTCCTGCCTGCGATTATTTTGTGATTCTTTCTGTACCCAGCAAGGGAGCGCCTTATTGTTGGCATAATTCCGATCTTAAGAGTATGACCGGTATTAGCTGAGATCTAATTTTACAGGAAAAGAAGTAACAACAGATCAAAATTGCTTAAACCGGGAATAGGTTTCGCGGAGCATTCTAATAATTCTGCCCAGGGCTGGGGGCTCCCTGGCCCAGGTGGGTGATTAAACGGAGTTTTAAAACCACTTCTTTAAAACCATTAAAACTGAATTTTAATGCATATTTGAAAGCCTCGGATCGCAGCCCATACATTCCTCAGGCCCTGCCCCCGCCTCTCCTCCAAACCAGGACGTGCCAGCGGCGCCGCCCCCGCCGCCCTGCGCAGGCGCGCCCGGCCGCTGGGTCGAGTCCCGCAGCGCTTCGGCCCGGAGATGCGGACGGAGCCGGGAGTGGCGCCGGCGGGCGCGGAGGAAATCCCGCAGCCGGCCGCGGACAGCGGTAAGTGCCTGCTGGCCTGGGCCGGGACCCAGCGCGGCTCCCGCGGGAGCGGCGGTGCCCGAGAGACCGCGGAAAGTGGGGATGGCGGGAACGGGGCGAATCGGCGGGCCCGCCGGGGCGTGCGCAGGCGCACTGGGCATGCGTCTGGATTATGGTGGACGCGGTGCCGTCAGGTGTTCTGAGATTTTTTTGGGGAATTGCGATATTTGTGTCTGTTTCTCCTCGCAGAGCCCGAGGTGTTTGAGACTGTGCTGCCAATCATTGTCCTGGAGCTGAGTGATGAGGATTTTCTCCAGGATGATGATAAGGATCAGGAAGTGTCCGTTCCCGAGGTGGAGCAAGAGTTTAAATTAAACAACAGCCTTTGCCTAAAAAATGAAGTGGAGCCTTCAAATGACAGCAGCAGTGTAGGCAATTGGGATGCAAACAAGACTGTTTCAAATGAAGATAATTGTATTAAGTACTCTGAGGAGAAATGGTTTGCTGAGAGTGTGTGTAACACATCAAAATTATCTTTAAGTGATGAGTGTGATGCAGACACGGATAAATATGGTCAAAATTGCACGTTACCTACATCATCTTGCAAAACAGAGCTTCCAGAGGTGGTGAAATACAGTGATGGAGAAGATTGTGGTGATAATGATGGCTTTCAGAAGATTCCTCCTCTCCTTTCCTCTGCTGACAGTGACAGAGCTGACACTTTGGAGACATTGGTGGTGGTACCCAAACACGAAGAAGAACCTGTCAGTATTGCAAGTGTTCCTTTTGATGGCAGTCCACAGAAACAACCAGAAATCCACAAGGAATTTGAGATAATTGTTAAAATGGAAGGTAATATGTTAATAAGATTATTGCAAGAGTTTAAGAAATATGGTAAACCTTAAGTTTTTGAAATAAAAAAATATATAGAAATGCTATGAAACCAATTTATTTTAGAGTAAGCATTTCAAATTAGATTCATAAATGCAACAGAAGGACAATATTGCCTGGAGTATGCTCAGTTCTTTAACAGACTCCTGAGAAAGGTAGTGGAACTACAAAATGTTGGTACTTTGTCATTCTCCTCCAGTGAGAAAAAGGGTGGCCTTTCATCAGGGAAACATTCTCAACATAAAAACGCAGAAAAAGCGTGGTATTTGTGAGAATGGAGCATTAGAAAAGTTTGGTGTTAGTACTTTGATAGGAATTCTGGCATAAAGGTGTTCTGTTAAAAACGGGATGTGGTGTTGTCCTGTGAAATTCAGAGTCTTGAGTGAAAATAGAAAGTAGGAGAGAAAGTGGCTTCTAACACGAAACAACATTTCAATGTTGGGGGCAGAGGGGAGCATGAAGAGAGGCATTAGGGAAAAAAATGGAGAGAGAGAAATAATAAGGAAGCAGAAGTAATGAAAAGCAAGCAAGTCATTAGGCAATTTGGGATTATTACTATGAATTAATCATGAATATTTGTGATTGTGTGAAATGTGACTTTTTATATCTCCCTGTAGATCCTGATTCCTCAAAGAATGGAGATAATGGAATTGATTACAGGAAAATAAGCAAATTTGAAGATGAAACTCTGAGTTCTCCTTTGGAACATGGCTTGAAAGAAGAAGAAAAATTTACCTATAATTGTTCTGATCCATTTCTTAATGGATGTTCTCCTACTTTTAAGGAACATCTAGAAGATGTAGGGAAACCTGACATGAATGCTTCTACCTCTGCTGAATCAAATACTACTTCAGAGCATATTTACAAGATGTTAACACCATTCCCTAAGAAAAGATACCAGCAACAAAAAGTTGTTTCTTCTCATGCAAGCCCAAAAGAGTTCCAGAGCCAGCAAGAAGGTTTAACATGGCTGAATGATAGTGTGACCATCACACCTCTTCCTAAAACATCCTGTTTTACAAAGGAGAATGAAAGATTGAGTTTCAAGTGCAGGTTTTGTAGTTCTGTGTTTAAATGCAGTGCGCACCTAAAGAAACATATTTATTCAGCTCATAAAGATAAGAAAATACATAAATGCTGCTTTTGTAAAAAAACTTTTTTCTTTTCTTTCAACCTTAAGAATCACCTTAAACTTCATAAGAAGATTGCTAGGTTGCAAAAGGCAAGAAAAAATAGAATAAGTGCAAGAAAAGGGAGGCAGAAAGGATCTGAAGGAGAATCTGAGACCAAGAAAAAAGAAAGTAAATACAAGAAATTTTTCGTTAAAATTGAAAGGGACTTTACACCTCTGGATGTACCAGTTAGCTTTTCCTGCAGAATTTGTTTCTTTGTTTCATCCAGTCCTAGGAGTTTTATTCATCACATGAAGGGACACAAGGAGAGACCACCTTACCAGTGCCCTCAGTGTGATTACTCCTGCAGCAGCCTGTCCTACCTGTTAAATCACATGTACTGGCATGCTGGCTATAAGCTGTACCAGTGCAGGTTCTGCACCTTTTTTTCATTGTATTTTGCAAGCATGGTGAGGCACAGCCACGTGCACACAGGGGATAAACCATACTGCTGTGAGCTCTGCCAAGTGGCATTCACCAGCACCTCAGGGTTGGAGAGACACAGGAGGACACATGCAGGGACAGAAATGAGCCAAGCACAGCAACCCGACTGCCTGAGTGGGAGAAGGAGAACTGAAAGTCCTCCAAAGACTTACACATGTGATGAATGTAACCTGGTGTTCTACACTAAAGGACTTCTCAGCTTTCACAAGAAATTTCATGAAAAGTTTAAGGCTAATGGTTATACGAGTCAGAGCAATAAATACTGTAAAAGCAAAATAGGCAAAACTGATGGTGATTCTCAGGGCCATGTTTCTCACTCTCTTTTTGGTACAGAAAATGATTGTCTGGGTGGGGGAATCCTGGCTTCAGAAGTAGAGTTTGAGCAAGCAGGTGATGTTTGGGACAATAAGAAAATATGCCCTGGAAAGAAATTCCTTGAAAACAGCCAAGGAAGCAACAGCCTGGCTGTTCCTGGAAATAGATCAGAAGTTCCTCGGACCTCTTACCAAATGGACGCTGTCACTTACAAAGAGGAGCCTTTCTTCAAATCAGAGACCTCTCATTCACAAATGCAAGATGATGCTTCATTTCATAACTTTGTGGAAAACTTGGAGGATACATATCCTTCTAATTTAAATACATTCCAAACATACAGATGCCAGCACTGCAGTTATGCTACTGCTGTTCCTAACAACTTCAGGCTGCACCTGAAGATACATACGGAGGAAAGGCCATTCGTGTGTAAAGAGTGCAATGAGACATTTAAAACATCAAACCATTTGCAGAAACACAGCCTTCTTCACGTGAAAAATGGACAGGAGTTTGGAAGTTGCCTCTTTGTAGAGAGGTGTTTAGAGAATCTTGAATTGCATCGTGAAATCCAGAGAGGCACATATCCAGAAAGGGATTTTGATTCCTGCAAAGGCTCAAACAGCTCCTTGCTTGATTCAGAAGTTTGGGGAGTTCAGCAAGGTGTTCAGAGGGGCACAGCAAATGACGTGCGAGCACAAAGTCAGCCACTATTATATCAGTGTGCAGAGTGCAACTACGCTACTGGCATTTTAAGCAACCTGGAACTCCACATCAGAACTCACACAGGTGAGAAGCCCTACAGCTGCCCCGTTTGTCAGAAGAAGTTCCGTACTTCCAGTCACCTCAAAAGGCACAGGCTCACACATTTGAACTTGGGGCATTTCAAGTGCATGAGCTGTGACTACTCAACCAACAAATGGCTGTCCTTGAAGCGGCACCTGGCTTCGCACACCGGGGAGGGAACCTCCTCTCCTGGCTGCCTCTACGAGCACAAGGAGCTCCCTGTCAAGACATACAGGTGTGAGGAGTGTGGCTACTGCACAGCCCACAACGGGAACCTGAAGCTCCACCTGAGGATCCACACGGGGGAGAAGCCGTTCCAGTGCGGGCAGTGCTCCCTGGCTTTCCGCACCTCCAGCCACCTCAAGCGCCACTGCCTGACTCACCTCAAGCTGCACTGCAGGAGGTGCAGGTATTCCACCGTGGATAAACATGCTTTCCAAAAGCACATAAAAACACACAAAAAGAAGTACAGGTGTGCAAAGTGTAATGTGGTGCTGCCCACTAAAAAACTGCTGGAGAAGCATAAGCAGCAGCACAAGGTTGGAATGTGAGGTTGAGAATTGGAAGTTGGTGCTCAGTTTTGGACAGGTTTGCATGTCCTGAATTTCTTCATGGCTTTATGTTCCTTTGCTGTGTCCAGAACAGTGGTTGGTAATGGATGCATCCAGCATTTTGGTTGAGAGAGTGAAACTTGGGGTACTGGTTTGCTGCAGATGTTTCTGGGAACATCAATTCTAGCACAGGCTGTGCTGAAGATCTTGGAGACACTTCTTCATCCCTGAGTAACTGCTTCAGTAGAGGTCAGTTATTTTGGCCAGTGTTCATCTGTGTTTAAGCAGTTATTCTGCACCACTTATTTTCTTGTAAAAATTTAATAAGAAAAAAAAATCTCTTTTCTAACAGGAGGGAAGGAAGGGTATGTTATATTTTCCATATAAAAACTATCAATGTATCTGGAGGCTAAATGCTACCTCCCATCTTCTGAAAGTTGCCTCCTTTACTCCCAGGTGCTTTTGCAATACTTGTAAGAGGAAAAAAATAGTATCTCACCAAATTACAAGAACAAAATATGCATGTCATCACTGGGTAATTGTGACATTAAAATGTTTAACATGTGTCTGTATGTATAAGATGTTTATTAAGCTGTTAACTTGTCTGTAGTTTTGATAATTTTTTGAGTAGTCTGACAGAAATGGTAATGTCCAGAAACATCTATTTTATGATATTGGGAATCTTTAAATCTTCAATTTTATGTGAATGTCCAATGTTAATGTAGTATGAAATGCCTTACCTTTTCTCAGGTTGGTAGTTACTGCGTTGTTTGTTATTGTTAAATTATAGGCTTTTCAAATAACTTCTGTTAATATGAACACTTGCTGATAATTGTGAATGCTATTTAGTTACATTGAAAACCTTAGCAGTATCTCAAACTAAAATTATTTTAAGAATTCTAGTCTAAAATATTGTGTGTAAGAACCATTGTACTATGCAGCAGTTGCTGCAGGGTATGGTGAACCCAGATGGATGCTGCTTCCAATTTATATTCAAATCTAGACAAATCTTTGTTTGTTTTGGAGTTAGGACCTCTTGAGTGTGGTAAGTGGTTTTAGTAACAGTGTGTTACCCCTTGTGTGAGGAAAGACAACAACAAAGGCCTGGTGCAAACTGTCCCAATGCTACAGCTCCGTCCATGGAGCAGCAGAACAAACCTGTGGTTTAATTTAGAGAATATAAATGTGGAACTCAGTGCTTTTTTTTTTCTGCTTCTGGATGTGTGTCTTTCTGTAGAAATACAGATAATGTCTTGTAGAGGCTTTCTGGTATCATAGGAGACAGGTTGGGAAGCGCTGCCCAGAGATGTAGAGAAGCTCCCCTCTTTTCAGATATTTAAAAGCCATCTGGATGTAATCCTGCACAGCCAGCTCTGGGTGTCCAGGATTACAGGATTCTATAGTAGAATGTGTGTATATTTCCATGCATGTCTATACATACACTGATAAACTTTTATACTCTGAATTGCAAATGTTTGTCAAGCACACTAAATATTGTAAATGAGAACAGCTACAGCATTCTTTCCAAATACATGAACAGCCCTTGCAGAATAATATATATGAATCTTGCCTGTGTGCTGGGGCTTCTCCTGTAGATTAATTTCCTGAATAGGGCATCTTCCAGGGTCTTGTCTTCCAGAACCCCTGCAGCCATTCTGCAATTTGGAAGACAGTTTTCCAATAATGGACTGAAACTCATGGACAGATGAATGTATTTATGGCCAGCAAAGATATTCAAGTGATCCAATACTTTGCAGCTTCAGTAAAGTCAGACAAGTATCGCCTGAGCCATGGTGGTTACAGATGAGTGATTTAGACCATGGAGCCACCTAATCCAGTTGTGAGAAAGAAGAATGTTATCCTGTATGAAGAAAGAAAAGCATTTCTGGGCCATATTAATGGTTACTCAAGCTTGGAGGCATTTTTACCTGTGTTACATTACAATTCTGATCATTTATTTGAAAATAACAGGTACAAAGAGAAGACAAAAATACTGAAGGAATTGTAAGCCTCTATATCAGATGAGACTAGAAAGGCTACATCTGATAGAGCACTGTTGTTTAAAAGCATGGTGTACAATGATGATGAAAAGAGCCTGGTTTTGGGGAATAAATTAACTGCAGTAAATTTTTGAAAGAGTTTGTAAATGTAAGTTTCTTCAAGTTTTAAGTAAGAACAGTAAGGTATTTTCAGTTAGAGCTTGACTTTATAAAAATAATTATTCCTAGTCACTGCCTCTAATAAAAATAAGCAGTTCAATGACTCCTGACGTTGCTTTCTGTTCCTTATGCACTGCACTGGATTTTTGGGGTTTCAGAGGTATTCTCAGTTTGCTAAATCAGTGAAATTTACAGGTTGAGGCATATTCAGTTTCAAAGAAGACATGGGTGGTTTTTTTCGGGTTTTTTTTTTGGTAGCTAGAAGTGTAATATATTTTGTTCCTGCAGTTTAAACAAAAATCAAAGCCTTTCCTAAATCACACTATGAAGTTTCCTATTTAAACCGAAAAAGTTTCATAATTTTCTCCATGAACATATCCAGAATTTGGACAAAACAGGGAAATGTAACAAGACAAATTGAGCAAAAGGCTGTTATTTTACCTGCTGTGCATCTGCTAATTAAATGAATACAAGTTAAACTGGAGGTGATGTAAGAGCCTTCAGGAACTTATTTTTCTTACCCAAATAACCACCCAGGTGGAACAACGTTTTTGGTTTTGAACTTTCAGAGAAAGTTACCAACCTGAATTGCAACCAGGGTGGAAAATTGCTATGAGCAAAGCCAAGTCTGTTGTGACTCTCTAAGCAGTGGTATTTTAGACCCTCTGAGCTCTCCAGACTGCAGCAGGCTGAGACCAGCACTGCCCATTGAGTGGGGCCTCTCTAAGCCACACAGCTCCCAGGTTTGAGATACCTGGGGGACCACAGCTGAGGGACAGTGACAGATCCTGAGCTGAGATCCCGACTCCTTGAGACTCAACCCTTCACCTGTTGAGAGTGACATGAGTACCTACCTATGAAAATTTCCCAAATTCAGGTATGTGCCTTGTATGCACTCCTTTAGTGTGTATGTGAGTGTTAATATGCAAATACACTATCCATGTTGCTCTCTTGTAGAATCATAGAATAGTTTTGCATTGGCACCTTAAACATTATCTCGTTCCACCCCTTGCCATGGGCAGGGACACTTTCCACGATCCCAGGTTGCTCCAAGCCCTGTCCAGCCTGGCCTTGGACACCACCAGGGATGGGGCAGCCACAGCTTCTCTGGGCAACCTGTGCCAAGGCCTCACCACCCTCACAGCCAAGAATTAATTCCACACATAAACGCATGGGGCTTTTCCCTGAAATTAACAAAATACCTTGGGAACACTGGGGAGATGTGATTTCCTTCCGCTGTCCCTTTCCTCCCTCATTTGCGTCCCTTGGGAGAATTTGAAGAGTTTAATGAACGCCTCCTTTCGGCACCGGCCGGGCCCCTCCGCCGTGCGCTCCTCCGGCCGGCAGGTGGCGCTAGCGCGGAGCGCCACCTCAGGACACGCGGGGGGGCTGCGCATGCGCGAAGCGGCCGGACCCGCTTCCCTGGAGGAGCAGCGGCCTCACTTCCCTTGTAAAAGCCGCCGGACTCGCTTCCCGCTTTTCTGGCAGAGCAGCCGACCTCGCTTCCCTCGCCCTCGGCCCTCGCCGCCGCTGAGGGCGACCGTGCGCCGTCTCGGCCGGCCCCTCTCCATTCTCTCGCTCCAGGGGTTCGTCCCCGCCTCCCTTCGCCGCCAAGATGCCGCGGATTATGATTAAAGGCGGCGTGTGGCGGAACNCGACAGGAGGGTGCAGCCAGGTGGTGGTCGGGCTCTACTCCCAAGGAACAAGCGACAGGACAAGAGGACATGGCCTCAAAGTGCACCACGAGACGTTTAGGTTGGACTTTAGGAAGAACTTTTTCACCGGAAAGGGTGATTAAGTATTGGAATGGGCTGCCCAGGGAGATGATGAGGTTGCCGTCCCTGAAGGTGTTTAAGGAAAGACTGGATGTGGCACTGAGTGCCGTGGTCTCATTGACGTGGTGGTGATCAGATGTAGATTAAACTCAGTGAGCTGAGAGGCCTTTTCCAACCTGACTGATTCTGTGATTCCTTGGCTCTCTGTTGGGTTGTATTCCCCAGTAACCTGTGCCTTCCTCCTTCCTGCTGCCTCAGTGGGCAGAGATCACAAAGGTCACAAGGTCAAGGTTGGTGGTGTTTTTTCCCTCGGGCTGCAGACTGGGAAGCTCAGCCATGTGTGTGTTGTGTCCTTCTGCCCCAGAAGAACTGTTCCCACTGCCGCTGGAGTGGAAGCATGGGCTGTGCTGTGCTTGGAGATGTCCCCCTCACAGGCTACAGTGTGACTTGTGCTGCATAGGCAGGTGTCTTATGCTCTGTGGGAATGAGGCAGCAGGAATCTCTTGCCCTTAAAGATATTTCCAAATGTGGAAATGGCAAAGGCAGAGTCATACAATTTTTAGGATTGGGAAAGACTTAAGATCAGCAAGTGTCCAGCCATCAACCCAGCGCCACCACCATGTTCACCATTTAACCTGTCCTTAAGTGCCACATCCACGTGGTTTTTTTATCACTTCCAGGAATGGTGACTCCAGTACCACCCTGAGCAGTCTGTTCCAATGCTTTACCACCCTTTCCCTGGGAAAAAAAAATCCTAATAACTAATCTAAACTCCTGGTATAACTTCAGTCTATTTCTTGTCAATGTGTGTGGGCTCTTCATCTGCAGCCCCAAGAATCCTGTACACAGAAATTACTGTTCCAAAAAAGAACAATCCCCTCCAATTTTGCTATCACAAGCTTTCAGAACCGCAAGTGGTCATGAAAAAGAAATAAATAATGTGAGAAATCAAGGATGTCAGTTTCATTATATGCATGTTTAAAGCAAAAGGATGTACCTGGCACTGTGAAATACAGAACTCTGTCACTGCATACTGTGAGCACCAGGCATGTACGTGGTTCCAGGAAACAGTGAGGGAAAAGTAACAGAAGATAAAATGTGCTGTGTGTGCTTTTAAGCACTTGTGCTATATCAGTGATGTGCCAGGAAGCAGCTAAATTTGGGGTCAGCAGAGGGCAGGAAAACTCATGTTGTCTTCACCCCATTCTTGATAAATTTTGGTGAAGAGAAAGAGCAGTACATTAAATGGAATCACAGAATATCCTGGGTAGGAAGGGACCCACAAGGTCCATCAAGTCCAGCTCCTGCACAGAACACCCCCAAGAATCTCACCCTCTGCCTGAGAGCATTGTCCAAATGCTGCTTGAACTCTGGCACGCTTAGGGCTGTGGCCATTGCCCTGAGGAGCCTGTTCCAGTGGCCAAATAGATCCCTAGTTCCCCAGGCTTTGTGTACCAGAGACAAAAAAGGTTTTGGATTTTTTTTTTTTAACATTTTGATTATACATTCAGCATTAAAGACAGAGAAAGGGGAATCAGGTGATACTAGGTCATTCATAAAATGACCCATTACACGCAAAAAAAGGCCTGTTAATGTCACTGGTACAGCTCCTGTGCCACAGAGCACCAAGTAAGTTTAACAGAAATACACAGGGGAGGATTTATTATTTATTTCAGAACAGTAATCACATGAATTGTGGCTTGTAGCAGCTCAAGCCAGATCAAAGCTGATCATAAGCTCACAGTTAAAGCTGTTGTTCTCTAGGAGGTGTCAGTGGAGACAGTGTGAGACTCACTGAACATTCACTGGGTACAGGAGAGGGAATCTGTGTTTGACAGGGCTGTAAGAATAGCTTTAATGCATTTAAAATGCCACTTCCTCTGAATAAACCAGAAGTAATGTACCCATCCATCGAGGAAGGGAGAGAAGGATTGATGGATGGATTGACAGACAATTGGTAGCACTTCTGGCTTTTGATCAGACTCAGTACACACTTTGTTGTATGTGAACAACCTGGCTCCCAAGCTGAATCTATTACATTTTTATTCCAATTGTATTAAAATGTGAAAAATAGATAGTTTTATGGTGTTATTTAAAACAAGGCAGCCAGAGATATCTGCCAATTCTACTTTTTTTTCCTATTGTGATCTCATTACCAAGCAAACACTTCCTTACCTCTGTTGCTGTCCTTCAGGGAAGACATACAGAGCCTTTAAACACTAGTGCATTAGAGAGCATTGAAAATAATAATTTGGGAAGTTCTGTTAAGTATATGAAATTTGGAACAATAGTCATGTATCTATTTCATTTAATCTTTATGGATTTCATTGACCTTTGAAATACAAATCCTCATTTTTCTTGAGAATAAAATGGAACAGAAGTAGCAGTGTTATGCAGTGTTATGCTGTTTCCTCTGGGACAGCCCATGAAATTTACCATGTTCTCCTTTGCTTGAGCTCAGACTTTCTGTTTTGCAGTCCATAAGGGTATTTATTTATGTTTTTTTCAAGGATGAAATTCTGAAAGCAGCTGTTATGAAATATGGCAAAAACCAGTGGTCTCGAATTGCCTCATTATTGCACAGGAAATCAGCAAAGCAGTGCAAAGCCAGATGGTAAGTGAGAGGTGCTGTGCCTGGGAATATGACCTTCATAATTAGTGGAAATTGAGGAAAAAATGTTACCACAGACTAACTTATGTCCACAGACCAACAACAGTTTTAACACTGTTTGATTTTATCATGGAAACTTCAAATTCTTATTGCTTGAAAGTAGTTGAACAAAAGTAGCCAGATGTTCTGTTTGACAGTGACTGCAGTGTTAGCAAATGCAGGATCACTTTAAATTATAAACATTAGTTTTTCCCTTTATTTAAACATGTTTTAATCAGTGGATATTGCCAAGGAAGTAAAATTGTAAGATACTAATCTCTCTTACATATAATTTTCTAATTTCATGTAATGGGAGTTTGGCTTGAGAGTAAATGTTAAGAAATTGCACTGTGAAATTTAGTATTTTATAAAAAACAGGAACTTTAAACTGATGCAAATACTGATGCAGCATAAATGTATTTGAGAATCAGACTTAGTTTCTCAAGTACTGAACTGCACATATTTAATAGAATACTTCTTGTAGAGATAACAGTACTGGCACAGTAGAGGCTTAGTAACATAATTGTTGCAGGCTCCAGACCAAACAATTCTACCATTTCGCTATCTTTGATAGTTGCAATTTTTACTTTTGTTTTTCAGGATTAATTCTGTGACTCTTTACTTTGCCAGAATAGAGATGGGAAAAGGAAGAAGAGGCAGTATCTGTATGAAAAGTGCTGGATAAATAATACATTTTAAAACTTAAATACATATGTCATGAAAACACTCTTGAAGACAAATCAAGGGATAACTTGGATCGGTCATCCTTAATTTTTTCCCTTACTACAGGTACGAATGGCTGGACCCGAGCATCAAAAAGACAGAGTGGTCTCGGGAGGAGGAGGAGAAACTGTTGCACCTGGCCAAGCTGATGCCAACCCAGTGGAGAACCATTGCCCCCATCATTGGGAGAACTGCTGCACAGTGCTTGGAACACTATGAATTTCTGCTGTGAGTTTCTGCTTGCCTAGAGGAAAATCTAGCCAGGAATACCCAAAAAATCTGTGGAGTTGTAGCAGTGTGTCATTCCTTCTCCCGTGGTAGATTAGGGTGGTTTCAAGTTGACTGAGTCCTTTTGTAAGCAAATCTTTAAAGATTGTTTTCAGTCACTTGTGTCTAGCTTGAAAGAAGCTCCTTGAACCTTGAGAGCAGCTTGGATAGAGATAGGTGTATCTCTTCCTGCTTCTGGTCGTTCTGGCTAAGGGATCATCAAGATTTATGCTTTTGTTAGGCTGTTTGGGCATTTTTTGACTGGCTGATCAGCAGGAGCGGGTATGTGAGAAAGAAAAGGGACATAAAACATATGTTGAAATGGCTGAATTTGCAGATACCATCTCTGCTACAAGGAGTTTCTTTTGGCCAAGAGAAGAGAAAGAATGTGCTGTTTTCCCTTGTGAGCTTTCTTAATTCTGTTGCAATTGGTTGAGTAGAAAAAACATAAAACTTATTTTTTAATTTTGTCACACTGCTGGAATTCTTGTTTTTATTATTTAAGATTACCTGAGGGGATTTCTTTGCTACTAGCTGTATCAGTATTGTATTTTATGTAATATTTTATTGTTGTAATGTAATACTGTGTTGGTTTCTTTCTCTTATCTTGTTTAAGATTATGGAACTGTACCACGCTTGTGAATTGTATAACGGATTTAATGTATTGTACAGAGCACAAGGGTACTGCTTTATCATCAGTTTTTGGAGACATTTAAGGGGTGGTTATTATGAGTCTAGGGGAGAACAAAGAGCTGGAAAACAAGCACCTACAATGTGTTTTTAGGGACAAAGCTGCTCAGAGAGACAATGAGGAAGAAACTGCTGATGATCCTCGGAAACTGAAACCTGGAGAAATTGATCCAAATCCAGAAACCAAACCTGCCAGGCCAGATCCCATTGACATGGATGAAGGTGAGTTAGGAGTATGTTTACTATTTTTGACAGAAATCTGATCTGTTTGATTTTTCTGTTTACACAGCCAGTGTACCTTGGTTTCCTCTTTTTTTTCCACCACTGCCTGGTCATTAATTTACTTGCAAATTTTGTCTTATTTCTGTATCTGGCCAGTCAGTTATACTTTTCCAGTTTTTCTTTTCTTGATGTATTTTTTGCCTCCTTATCTGTCACTTTCATCAGTTACCATGACTGGCTGTTCTTTACTTTGACAGCTGCTCTGCTCATTTGCATTCTTCATCTTCATCATTTTCCATCAACTCACACCTCTCAGCTGAATCCATGCTGAAGCACAGAAGGACTGCCTGGCTTCCTTTTTTTCTTTTTCCTTACACAAAACAATGTTATAAACTGAAATATAAACATTGTTAAAATTCCATGAATGGGCCATTGGTGGTTTTGAACAGTCATAGGTTCACAAAAACAGCGGTCTCAGCTCTGGAAGTAAATGCAATTAACAAGTTCTCAAGATAATACTCTCAGATAAAGATGCAAATGAAGTTTTACTTTCATTAGTGTGGTCAGTTGGCCTCTCTGTGTAAATATTTTTATTTGGTGTTGATACTTATTGATACTATTTTCAACATTAGGCTTTTTTCTAAAAGTCTTCATTTCACCTGGCCAGTGATTCAGTAAATTCATTGGGACAACTTGGAGATTAGTGATGACACAGAATGCCTGTGATTGATTGATTCAGCTTTTAAAGATGGTTTTCTGATCTTAATGTCACCTTTTTCCTGACTCTCATTTTTTGAGTGCAGATTCACTGCTGTATTTATCTGTACTATTGTAGATGAGCTTGAAATGCTATCTGAGGCTCGAGCACGTCTGGCAAATACACAGGGAAAGAAGGCCAAGAGGAAAGCCAGGGAGAAGCAGCTGGAGGAAGCTCGGTAAACTTACATTTGGTTTCATATCCTGGGACTGCTTTTCTTTACTCTACATTTTAAATCATGTGGTGTAACTCTTTCTTTAGACGTCTTGCTGCTCTCCAGAAAAGACGAGAACTTCGCGCTGCTGGAATTGAGATCCAGAAGAAAAGAAAAAAGAAGAGAGGTGTGGATTACAATGCAGAAATTCCATTTGAAAAGAAGCCTGCCCCTGGTTTTTATGATACATCAGAAGAAAATTATCAGTCCCTGGATGCAGATTTCAGGAGACTGCGTCAGCAAGACCTGGATGGAGAATTAAGATCGTAAGTGTGTCTCGTAATAAGGAGGGAACAGTGTTTTTTTTAAAAAAGCAACCCATATGTATGGGTGTTAAGTCCTGGAAACATAGTGTGGGTGGGAAATGTATTTTCCATGGGACAGATACAAGTGCAGGTGGCCTCTGCCTTTTCAATTTTCTGTGTTTTATCTTTCCAAAAAGTCTAGTTCACCTATTGTCTATGATCACCTTTTTTCTTTCCTCTAGTTCACCTTTTCTCTATCAGAATAATTTTTCTCACATGTGTTCTTGCTCTTTAAGTCGAAATGTTATTTTTTGGAGGTTTTTTTTAGCAGTTTGTTTGCCTGTGTATTTAGTGTCCTTTAAATAATAACCTTATAAAGATTGCTTTTTTAATATTACTTTTGATGGAGTTGTTCTTAAGTTGATGTCCTTAAATGCTTAATTTCTTGCCATCCCTCCCAAAAATCCCCAAAAGTGTAGTTGAGAAGTTAAATGCCACTCTTGGGTAGATATTTAATTGTACAGTTGCATTTCCCACTACTTATGCCAAAACCGCTTTTTACTGAGAGAGTTCAGTGTCATGTACAATTTGGTTTATTAACTCATGTGGTGTTACTAACTGATTTTTCTGCATGGCTCTTTGTTCAGAGGATCAGGCAGGAGCTTCAGACTGAAGGTTATGATTTCACTGACTGCTTTGGAGGCTGTTTGAAGGAAATGCCATTTTTATTAAAGACTGAAGAGAAATTGGTTCCCACTTTCCACGAAAGAAAATGTTCACCTTCTTTTAGCAGCTGCTGGGGAAAAAGGGACTCTTCACATTCCCTTATTTTTGCTATCTAAATTCTTAGCCTGACATTTTTTATTGATCCAGTGACCCTGTTGATTGTAGGTATTCAGCCTAAAATCTGTTGGCTAATTCCATAATTAAAAAGCATTACACTGCCCTGTAGTAGGTTCTGCTGCAAGATCTGCAGATCACATCTAATCACCCACAAGGTGCTCCACTCTTCCTGCAGTGTTTTATTTCAGCATATCCAGTGTTTCAAAAGGGTACAGCCTTTTTGCTCTTGGCTTATTTGCTTTGCTTTGTAGCTGCTCTGTGTGTTCTGAAATGATCCTGTTTTCCATAATAACAGTGAGAGGGAAGGAAGAGAGCGCAAAAAGGACAAGCAACACATGAAACGGAAGAAAGAGTCAGACTTGCCCTCAGCTATTCTGCAGACCAGTGGAGTGTCAGAATTTACCAAGAAAAGGAGTAAACTGGTGCTTCCAGCTCCTCAGGTGGGGTGTTTACTGATGATAAACAACTTTTAAGGCCAATACCAAAGAGTGCTTTCTGTTTTATTGAATGGATCTCATAGTTACATTGTATCTTACTGTGCCTTGGGACTTTCTCTTTCAAAGATATCTGATACAGAACTTGAAGAAGTTGTAAAAGTTGGCCAAGCAAGTGAGATTGCACGGCAGACTGCTGAGGAATCTGGAATCACAAACTCAGCTTCCAGCACTCTTCTCTCTGAATATAATGTAACCAACAACACCATAGCTCTGAGGACTCCCAAAACTCCAGCAGCCCAGGACAGGATCCTGCAGGTAGAGTATAAGTGTACAGGATGGGTTTTAAGTTTTGGAGCAGGAGTCAACTGAGTAGAAGGTGTAAGTGCCAGAGAAACACTCCTTAGATTATGTGCAGTATTCGAATTTGAAGCAATCCCAATCTCCAGGACACACTGAAGGGCATAGGAGCAGATCTGCTTGCATTTGATCAATTGTCACTGTGTTTCAAAACATTCTGATTCTTTTTCTTTTAGTCATATATTGTGTGAAGCTTTTAACCATTCTCCTGGAGCCTTGCATAATTTTCTCTTCTCTTGTGTGTCTCTCAGTGCTGAAGATGTATGAGTTAATCTCCTTAAAACAGTGTATTTTATGTTTTCCAACTTTTATTTCAGATAACAAGTAGTAATTAACTGCAACAATGCAAGAACATTTTCATAGCACTTTATTGGCTTAAAACTTAGGTTAGCCAAAACCTGCCTTTGCAACTTCTGATTGCCTGGATTTTTCAAAAACTGGTTATGTTGAGTAACATTTTGTTGAGTGTGTGGAAATTGATAAATTAAATCTGTGCAGCTAGTGTGTAGGACAAAACAAGACCCCAAAAATCCCACTCCAAAACAAAAAACCCAAAAACCCTCTGAGTTGACAATGAGCTGTATTTCAGCAGTTCCATGATAGGAGAAAAGAGAAAGTTCCTGGTTCTGCAGATCATAACCTAAGTCTGTACAATGTTTGCAGGTCAGTCTCACCTTCAAATGGAGTTATAATAAAATGTCACAGTATTATGCATATGCATAGATGGATTAGTGGTCTTCAGGGAATATGTTTGCTATTTGCAGTAGTATAATTGACTCATTTTCAGAAAGACTTAATTCTTCACTGTAATAAGGAAAAATGATATAAAGAAGGGGGCTATTCATAAAAGCCTCAGTTGAGTCATGGACCAAAAATGTGAATAGTGACCATCTCTTTTGGAACGTTGTCTTTGAAGTGCAGTTTGGATAAAGTTGATTGAATTCAGGTTTCAGAGTTCAAGTGTGCTCTTCCCTTTTAAAATCAGGATTCTTAGGATTACTTGAGTGTTCAGTCACTAACAAATCTTGGAGATTTATGGAGTCTGACAAACTGAAGGAAGCTGAAACAATAAGTAACACACTCATTTTTGCAACTCCAGTTTATAACATACTTTACTGGCAATGAAGTTCAAATGCCTCTCAGTGGAACAGTAGGGTTTATAAATACCAGTGTATGGGTGTTAAAACTAAGAAATTTTAAACATTTTCCACAAACTGATATTCAAATAACTCTTCAGCTGTTCTTCCTGCTACTGAATCTGTTAAACATGACTGTGAATGTCTTGGTGAAGCACTGCTTGTGTTGTCTGTTACACAGGAGGCCCAGAATCTGATGGCTCTCACAAATGTGGATACTCCCCTGAAAGGAGGTCTTAATACTCCCTTGCATGAAAGTGACTTTTCAGGGGTAACACCACAGAAACAGGTTGTTCAGACTCCAAATACTGTGCTTTCCACACCTTTCAGGTAAACAGACTCCTTTTGTGATGGGTGCCTGGGTGGGCATGTGTCTGTTTCGAGGTGGGTGAAAAGAGCAGATTTTGATGTGTAAAATACTGTCATGATTAGAGCTTCAAAAGAAACTTTACTTTTATTTCAAGCCCTTGTTGTACAAGTTCCTCCTTCTCTTTAGAAAGCTCAGCCATGTCCTCTTCATCTGTGTTCATACAGCTCACTGGAGTTTTGATCCAAATTGTGGCCTTCTGTGGTCTGGAACAGTATAAATTATTCTGGGGTAATGCAGGAGTATAAATAGTAAGCTGGAGTGTCATTCTGTATGTGGATCCTGACCTTTCCAAAGTATTACCTTGGAGTCAAAGATGTGGGAGGTCCCTTAGCCAAACCCACACTGAATTTTTGAAAAGCTGGAGTAAATATTTTATAAGCCATATATATCCAAAATAAAATATTTCTTATATTGCCAATCTAAATAGTACAGAATTGCTGGTTTAACTCTTACAGTGATCAAATATATATCCCACAAATGTCAAATACCATACAGCTAAAACATGTTAAAATTGGTACATTTTGTGTGTCAGGTTTTTCCACTTAGGTTCTAATTTTACTTGTATCATGTCACTAGGAAAAGTGGAGAATGAAATAAAAAGGACCTTTATGGCAGCTTTTCCAAAGCAGCTTTATTTTGTTTAGGAGCTGTGTGCAGAGACCCTGATCTTGTAATTAAAAGAGCAGCTCCAGCAATGAGTGCTTTTTTTGAAGATCTTTTGGTGTCAGTGTGGTGCAAAATGAATTTTGAATTTGACCTGGAATGATTTGACCTGACTGTTGATTTACATAATTTTATATTTTAAAAAGTAGAGATACTCTAATTTTGTTGTTTGGGATTTTTTGTGGTATTTTTTTAGCTTCTGAAGTTCAGATTTGCACATGTAAATATGATACCTGTGAGTCAACTTGGCTTGCTTGTAGAGATGCTCTGTCAGTGTGAAAATCCAATCCTTGAGCAAAGGGAAAAATTAATCAATCCATGAAGTAGCCCCTCGTTCATGTAATAGGTCATTGGGATAGAGAACAATTTTCCTTCCCAGTCTAGAGGAGAAGCAACTGGGGCCAACAAAATCTAAGACTTAATCCATGTTGCCTAACCATAGATGCTTAGAAGTAATTATTATAATGTAATTACTGCTTCAATAGTCAGTGAAAGCAAAGAGGCATTTTAGGATGATCCATTCAATTGCAAGGTGGGACAGCTGTTGGGCCAGATGATTTCGGAATGAATGACTTGCCCAGGTGGTGGGGAAATCAGAGCTTGCAATTCAGTCCTGATTACTGTATCCCAGGATAATGCCTGGTGACTGGACAAGCTCTTCTGTCAAAAGCAGCAGTGGGAGTTTGTGTTGGTGGAGTTCCTGAAGCTTCTCTTAAATGATGATGTGCCTAGATTTCAGCTTGACAGGACCTTGGTTACCTTGACAAGCTTAAACAATTTATTTTTAGTATTCTTGTAATTGCACTTTTCAGTTTCACTGCCTCCCAAGAAAAAACTCTAGATTGAATGTATAGACTGTGTTCATATAACCTTTTCCAACATTCAGACTTCTGTAAGTAGAGCTCTTTAGTAAAAAACTAATGACTAATTGCACTTCACTAGAACTCCCTCTCAGGGGTCAGAGAGCTTAACTCCACGAGGAGGACTGACTCCCAAACCTACACTTGGCACAACTCCTGGGAGAACTCCCCTGCGGGATAAACTGAACATCAACCCAGAAGAGGGAATGGCAGATTACAGTGACCCATCCTATGCAAAACAAATGGTAAGTAGTACTTAAGAAATGGAAATCAGTGCTCTATTAATCTTCAGGTTTTTAGTTCTCATCTGCTGAAAATAATTTTATTTTATAATAAATAACTGTTATTTCTTCCACCTGTCTACGAGTCTGTCCTCATCACATAATAAAATACAGTCTTTATTTAAAAGAACTCTTGCCACTTAGAATGGCTTTCAGTGTGGTCAGTAAACGCACTCTAAAACTGTTGGTTGGAGAAGACATAGTTAAGTTCCCATCCTATTTCTATCTTTGAAGCTGAGAAGGAAATGCATCTTGAGCAAAGGTTCATTTTCCTTGCAATCCTACACAATCCTCAAATTCCTCATCATCTTGGCTTCCTGATTTACCTACAGGACCTTTTCATCAGTCTGTTGTGTTGACAGCACTGAGCTAAAGGAGTTTAATTTTTGCCATTAGGAGCCCTGGGGTTTGAGATGTTCAGAAATCTGAGTCCCATCCAGACTCTTTCATTACCTTTGGCAACAGATGTTTCCATTCTTGGAGATTCAGCCAGATGGGCCCTGCCAATTAGACATGGTATAAAAGGGCATATACCTAATAGGTAGCACCTTGGGAACTCCTTTTATGTGGCTGATTCTGCAGCCTCGACTGTGGCTTTGAATATCTCCCACCTGAGCTATCAGCAGTTTTCTTTTTGGCCTAGCTAAGATACCCACTCCAAGTGTTTGGCATGTTCTCACAAAAATAACTCTTCAAGTTCACTGTTCCAGAGCTCCTCTTAACTTGAAGGAGAAGGTTTATTTGATGTACTTATACTTTGGTTCTCTCTTAGCCTTTTTATAGTAAAAGGACTTTTTACTGCTAGAAGGGAAACTGAGGCTTCAAATCGCTGGTGGACTCCCCTGGTTTCCAGATCTGGTGCTTTCTGGCTTTGCAGCAGACTGAGGTGGCCAAGGAGTAATTAGTGTGTTGCTCCTATCTGTTAATGCAGATGAATGGAGTCTGATGTTGCACTCAGGGTACTGCACTGCATTCAGGGTATGAATCCAGAACCATCACATCTCCCTGCTCTTCCCACAGGAGAGGGAGTCCCGGGAGCACCTGCGCCTGGGGCTCATGGCCCTCCCTGCTCCAAAGAATGACTTTGAGATTGTTCTACCTGAAAATGCAGAAAAGGAGCTTGAAGAACATGAAGTAGATGAAACTTTTGTAGAAGATGCCGCTGATATAGAAGCCCGCAAGCAGGTCAGTGTGTGACATGTGGATGGTGCTTTTTGTGTAAAATAAAATGCATTTCACACCTGTTCAATGGAAGAGGTACAGCTTCTTCTACAGGATAGCAAAGTAAAATTTACCTGATTTCTGTGCTGCTATCAGAGTGTACACACACAGAGGCCAAATCAGTTTTCTCTCTAAATAATTTTCTTAATTTCTTAATGTTATGTATCACATAGTTCTCTACCATGAAGTCTCTAAGAGTGCCTGTGTCCTACCTGCTGTGTTTGTCCCACAGAAGATAAAAATCTAATTAAAAGCTTTTTTCTACAGTGGCACTTGCTTCATTTTAAGCACATAAGAACTGTGCTTTTTTTTCAGTTTCAGGTTATTCTCTCAAGGTTAAAAGTTGCTGTTTGTGAAAGGTTAGATAGGTGTATACAAACTCAGGCAGGCTGGTAGCACACAGATAAAAATCTGCCATGCAGGGAATTGGCATCCTTGGCCACTACCAGAGGATTACCCAGACAGCCAAGTTGTAAATGGGTCCCTGTTGTTTTGTTTTGGTTTAGAATCAAGGAAGGCTGATTAAAGTACAAGTCTAAATTCTTCCAGTTAAATGGCTGTACTGGCCAGTAACCAGAGACACTTTAAATCTTTCTAAAAACAGTTCCTTTTCTATTTATTGCTAAGCCTAAATTTTGTGTTGCAAATCTCTTTCTATTATATACCTTATATAAATAGAAATTTTTTATAAAAATAAATGGGATTTTTGAGTCCAGAGAACTTTTTAACAATGGCTGTGCCTTGCCAAGTGAACAAAATATTTTTAAAAATCCTATGCTTTGGATAAGCATATAAATGGGATAAGCATTTCCCAGAATTTAATTCCTCCTCTGTCCTATATGGGGAGGAACATGTTTTATGCATGTATTTGTATGTCTTGTGCATACAAACCCTAATAAAAAGTCTGAATAAATACAAGTAATGTATGTGTTTAGAATAGAGGAAAGAATCTGAGTTGTACCATCATACAAGAGAAGAGCATCCTGCTTTCAAGTGAAGATGTGACATGCTGAGATTAGAACATGGAACATGTTGGTCATTGTTCCTGAAGTTCCTGACAACAGTGGTTTTTCATGTTATTTATTGCTTGAAAGTGCATTGTAAAGAGAACTCTCGTGTTTTTCCACTTTCACAAGTAATGTTTTAGTGAAATATCTACTTGAAGTCATTGAAAATGACAGAGTCATGGCTGCTAATTTAAGAGCCTTTCTTTTCCTGGTGGATTTAATGTCTGAAGAATTAGAGCAGCTGTCACACATAGAGAAATGTGTAAAGAATGAAATCTTGCTGGAGTTGAGATTGAAGGAGAATTTGATGCCTGGAAATGACTTTTGATGATCTCTTTTCTCTTGGAGTTAATCTGCTGTACTCTTCCTATTCACTTCAGAGACAGTGAATTATGTTGTCATCACATTATTTAGCTCTGGCTTAGTAACATGTAGTCTGAATACTGCAAGGAATCTTTGCTGCAATGATCAATTAGTTTTTATATCACATACATTCCTAAGCAGCATCTGATTGAGTTACAGTGGCTGGAGTAACACTTGGCTTGTTTGTTCAGGCTCTCCGGGAAGCAGAGCGTGCCAAGGAACTGAAGAGAATGCACAAAGCTGTGCAGAAGAATCTACCACGGCCCTCAGAAGTAAGTGGAGACAAAATTCACTGATAAAGAAGAAAATTTTAAAATAAAGGCTTTAACCATTATAGGAGGAAATACAGTCTAAGGAAATCATGAGAGAGTGAAATCTTTGACTATGCTGATTTTCAGGAAACTTCCCCAGCAGAGTTGTCATGTGGTATTTCATCTGCACAGATGTTGAGATTGCTGCATGTGTCCCACCACAAGGGATTTTTGCACCTGCTCTGTGGGGTTTAGTTTATACATAAAATACATACTTGAGTGGAGATACATTGATTTAATATTATCTTTGGTGTATGTTATATTTACAAACTTTTTTTATTCCTGGGCAGGTTAATGAAACAATACTGAGGCCTTTAAATGTGGAACCACCTCTAACAGACTTGCAGAAAAGTGAAGAACTCATAAAGAAAGAGATGATTACCATGCTTCATTTTGATCTTTTACATCATCCATTTGGAGAACAGTTTACTGGTAAGAAAGGCAAAGGCCCAGGATTTGGAAGCAACAATGCAGAGCACATGGCTTACTTGGAACAAAATCCTTATGAGAAGTTCTCCAAAGAGGATCTCAAGAAGGTGAGAATTGTGTGGCCTAAGGAGACCTAAAGTCTCCTTAGGACATAGTTCTGTAATATTGGGGAAAAAAGCCTGCACAGAATTCAGTTGGGAGGTCTCCAGAAGGTTGTATGAAGGGCTGTAATCATAGAGTTATTGGGGCTGGAAAAGACCTCTAAGATAATCAAGTTTGATCATTAACCTAGCACTGTCAAGCATTAAGTAAGGATAAGTTAGTAAGTAAGGATTATTTAAGTGCACATTCTGCCTTCAGTGAGCTGAGGTTAATCTGGACTTTCAGCAGAATTATGAGGATGCTGTATTTGCCCATAGACATTGTCACTGAGATACAAATTTGAAATGTGTTGTGGTTGCTTATCATTTTAATTAAGGGTAAGAGCAATAATACCCCAACAGTTACCAAATTCTACTTTGCTGTGTCTGTAAATTGCTGTGAAATCATTGAGGCATTAACCAGGTGTGATACCCACCTTCTGCTCCTCTGAATTTCATTAATCTACAATTACAAAGCATTTTCTTCAAAACAGTGCAGACTGAATAGGACAGTAGTTGTCAGCTTGTACCTTGGAGCAGCAAATCACATTGTTTAATTATGTTTGCCAAGCTCAATCCAGGCAAGCTGTGCTGGTGCAGAGCCTGCTGAGCTGTGATGGCTGATCTTACAGCCATACCTGGTCCAGAAGTGCTGAACAGGCAGATTGGGCTGTGGCTGGCTGCAGTGAGTGGGCGGCCTGGGCACTGTGTCCTGTTTTGCATTGTAATCCCAAGTTAAACAGCAGCTCTGGACCAGGGTTCCAGTTCAGGGTGTTCATTTATTTAAGCAGCTACAGATGTTGCCTTTTGCTGCCAAGTGACAGATAGGCAATTCTGTGGTTTAGCTCTTTCAAAGAGCTTCACCTGTGAAGCTGTGCCAATAACCTTTGACCAAATGCCTACAGGAATAAAAATGAGTGAAAAGAGCAAAATCACGTGCCACCAACTTGTCTGTCTCTTTAGACTTGTCCTCTGACAATACCTGTTGTATCTCTGCACCTAAATCCCCTGTTCCTTTAAGGTGACTCTAAAGATACCCAAGCAGATTTTAAATCCATGTCCTTGACCATATCTGACCAATGAATGTAGAGCCTAAAAGGAGAAACACTGAACAGTATGTACTTCCAATTTGCTGTGAAATGGAAAATTATACTTCAAGATCTCTTACCAGGAGACGTTAAAGATGGAAAATACAATTAGATAATGAATTTCACTGCCCTGCCAGTGTCAGATTGTTCCCTTAGGAATGTTCTCCGAGTGCTTTCTCTGGTTGTTTTGAAGTGCAGCAAGAATCAGGTTTGCTGTCACTTCCCTTAGAGACTATTACACGGTCCAGTAGTTTTTGTCTGGAAACTTTTCTTCAAAGTCCCTGGAAGTTTTGTCTCCTAACTGATGGGCAGAAGTTTTTTTGCATCCCACTCCTGCTTGCACTCTGACATTCAGCACAGTATTCCCTCTTGTCTAAAATCCAGTTCAAACCAGAAAATTTTCCTATCTCTGTGATCTCATCTGGGGCTTGTTTATTTTGCTTTACTTAATTTGTTTTTAGAATATCTTCATCCTAAAAACCCTTTCATAAAGTACTCCTTTCTTTTCCTGATGTGCAGTTCTCTTTTGGAAAGGGTTAGTGGTGGTCGTTGGCAGGGTGTGCTGAGCTCCTGGAGCTGGGAAACACTTCTGGTGCCACAAGTAAATACCCTCAAGTAGTTCCTCACAGTGTACTAATCTTGGCTAATTGAAATTTATAACATTTAGCTTTGTCAGGTGTGGTTGTGTTACTCCTATTATATCTGTCTTGACCATCAAGAGCAAGTAATTGATTTTCTTTTCCCCAGTATCTGTGGAATCATCTAATCTAGTGATACCTGAATTTCTACCTGGTCAGTGTGCAGTTACAAAACATAACATCTGTTTGCAGTAAGATACCTACTGCTGATAGGGAAATTTGGGCTGCACCTGTAAATGCTGTTGAAAGAGAGGACATGGACATGCTCTTACAACCAATGAAGTCTAGATTGGCAAAGATACTTTAGTCTTTTAGTTATTAATAAAATCAGAAGGACCTGGGTGCCTGTGTAATTTTGCAGGCCAGGCTCTTTGTCAGAAATATTAAGAGTTGTAAGACCAACAAGAATCTTTTCAGTTCATTGTAAACTAAACTGGAAGCAGCAGAGTGCTCATATCTCACCAGTTCTTCAGCCACAGAACGTGTTAGTTACAGTCAGGGTTGTATTTCCTGCAGCAGAGCTTACGCAGCTCACCCGGGAATGTTTAGACTTGACTTTCTAGGTTGTGTGGAGAAGGGCAAGCAAAAGGAAATGAAAAGTGATTTTTGTTTCATAGGACAGCTGCTTCTGTCTGTACAGTTCTCCCTCCCCTCAAGGTCCCTGCTTTTATCTCTGTTCTTGTGCAGCAAGATGAAGTATCTCACTGTGCCACAGCTTTCATTAGCCATGCCAGAGTGATGTCAGGTTTGGCCAAATTGTATAAAATGAGGGATAGTTGTACTGTGAGGAGCCTTCTAGCCTGGGTTTCATTTGTAATCCACAGCATCTGTGTTCGATTTCATAGTTAGCTTAACCTGATGGTGAGCTTTGAGTATGAAAAGAAAAGCTGCCCCCATGAATTGCACACTGAAGATTTGAAAAGAAGAGAAATTTCCTTGTATCTTGTGTATTGTAACTACAATTTCTCTCGTCCTTTCCAACAGGCACAGGATCTACTGGCACAAGAGATGGAGGTGGTAAAGCAAGGAATGGGGCATGGAGAGCTATCAAGTGAAGCTTATAACCAGGTGTGGGAAGAATGTTACAGCCAAGTGTTGTACCTGCCTGGACAGAGCCGCTACACAAGGGCTAACTTGGCCAGCAAAAAAGACAGGATAGAGTCACTTGAAAAGAGACTCGAGGTCAGTGTCACTTTTTTCTGCCTTTTGCACCTCCTTTTTTTTTTTTGAGTTTCCTTGTGGTTTTTTGGGTTTTTTTACTTTGTAGGAGTTCAGTCAGGTCATTTCAAGGGATACATTTGAAAAGGTTGGTTGTTGAGGAATTTTCCTAGGGAGTTTATAGATGTTCTTGAGGTGCTTAAATGACCTTCTCTCATCTTCCTCCTTACAATATTCCCACACAAAGTTTCTCTCTGCACTATTAGCTGTAACACAGCTCATCCACTCCATTCTCTGCTGGAGAGAAGGTCAGGTTCTGCTGTCTCTTAATTACATGTGGATTTTTTGATGTTTTCTTAATCTCTGCTGTGAGTGGATCAGATCTTTCTCAGTTTGCACTTGACTGTGGCAAGTATGAGGAGAAACCTCAGAGAAAGGTGCTTAAAAAAACCATCTCTGTCCCAAAGTTCCTCTCAAGTTCTCTTTCCAGCTTAACGTTTGGTTTCTGACTGTTACATACATGAAGGTTAGATAGTCCTGAATTCTTGCCAGGCTGGCATCTTTTTCCAGTTCCAGAGATTCCTCCAAAAAAGAGAACAGTGGATGTTTGTGATCCCATTTCACTTTCTTTATCAGACCCTTTGACACTGATTTCCCTTGCCCAGTCCTCTCTAGATTTTCACCCAAACGCTCCATACAAAAAACCAAAAATAGACAACATTCATGATAACAAGTAAGCTGGTCTGAAACAGTTTCTTCCCACAGAACATGTTTGTTCTGTCTTGCAGTAAGTCATTAAATGTTTTCTAAAATACCATTTTACCCTAAAAGCGTCCCTAAATTATGCAAGCATCAGATTATTTTTTTCCCATAGTAAAATGAAACTTTGCAAAAAAAGTTTTTCTGTATTTAACATTAACATAGCTACTGTTGCTAGAAGTAAACCTCCCCAAACAGCTGCTACCCCACAAATAACTATAGAGGCCAGAAAGGCTGAATTTTCACTTGATTCATGCATGTGAAATACAACGTGAGTGTGTGTTTTGTGAAGTCTGTCAGTCAGAGCGTTGTCCAGGTGCAGATCCCGCAGTTGTTAGCCCAGCTCCGGGCCAGGAGCAGTTCACCTGCGCGTAGCCTGGTAGTAGGGGTTGAGTATGAACTCCAGAGCCCCTGTCGTGCTGCTTCTCACCCAGCAGAGAGCACCATTGCCCTGCCCAGCGCTGCCTGACAGACTCTCACTTGCTCTGCTTTCCCAAACCTGTGTGGGAGCTCAGCCGCAGCCTGGCCGTGCATGGCAGCGGGGCCTGGCGGGCAGCGCGCCAGAAGTCGGAGGGCTGCACCTAATTTGTGTACAAATCCTTTTGAAATTTAAATATCTTAGGTCCAAAACGACATTAGAAGGACGTTATTAAAGTTGCAAAGTCAAACAGTCCAAGTTAGGGAATGCACGAACAGCCTTAATTTGCCTATGCATATGCTTTTTGAGACAGTCTTTAATTTCATGATTGCAGCCTAGTTTTTCCACAGACTCATTTACTGCACAGGGTGGATGGTACTTGCTTAATGAGTAGCTCTTGAATATTTTGTTTTCTCTTAATTGTTTGGTGTGTGGCCCTGTGCCTTTATCCTGTGCACTGTTTCTGCAGTCTAAATTGGTTACTTCTGTGTGGGCTTTCTTGTGCTGTTGATTTCTGTCCTTCTCTTCCCAATATTTGAATGAGTAGTTGGTGGTGGAATGAATATCAAGGATACTGAAGCAAAGTAAGGTCATGTTTATCATTTATCAAACTCGTGTATGTTTGTTCTAAATGGTCTTTGCATGGGACTTTGTGAAAAGACACTTGACAAAATCCTGTTAGCTGTGTCCCATCAGGCTAAGAAGGGTGATCCTGCCACTCTGCTCAGCCCTGCTGAGGCACATCTGGGGTGCTGTGTCCAGTTCTGGGCTCCTCAGGACAAGAGAGACATGGAGCTCCTGGAGTGGGTCCAGTGCTGGGTGACAAAGATGATGAAGGGACTGGAGCATCTCCCTGACAAGGAAAGGCTGAGGGAGCTGGGGCTGTTCAGCCTCCAGAGGAGACACAGCTGAGAGGGGCCCTCAGCCCTGGGTGTCCCTGTGTGCAGGGAGGGCTCAGAGCAGGGCCCAGGCTCTGCTCCAGGGCCCAGCAATGGCACCAGAGGAACGGGCAGGAACTGATCCCAGCAAGTTCCACCTGCACAGGAGGCAGAACTTCTTTCCTGTGCAATGACCAAGCACTGAACAGATTGCCCAGAGAGGCTGTGGAGTCTCTCTCTCTGGAGTTATTCCAGAACTATCTGGACACAATCCTGTGCCCTGTGCTCTGGGATGACCCTGCTTGAGCAGGGAGGAGGGACCAGATGAGCCACTGTGGTCACTTCCAGCCTGACCCGTTCTGTGTCTGTTATCAGTCACTGCAGTCATGAGACTCTGGCTAATGTAGCTACATCCCCTGGGAGCTCAGAGTGCTGCTGGATGAGACTGATGGCTTGGTGCAATTCCACACGCAATCCTGCTCTCCCATTTTGCTGTGTTCCAAAATACCACCCCAGTGGGGCCAGTAGAGCCTCATGCCTGCAGGTGCAGTGAGCACTGTGCTGCCTGTCACAACTCACTGTTGTTGAGTGCAGGTGGACTCTGTGCAAAGTTAAATTTGACCTGAAAATCTCTCCCAAGTGTATGCAAAATGCAGTTTAGTGCAGCTCTGTGGCTTGACCCTAAAAGGCCCTTCCTAAAAGGAAGATATACAGGTTTTTTAAGCATAGCTCACCTGCTGAATCGTTTTTTAAACAATAAATAAAAAGCGTAACAGTTTAATGAACAAATGAATATGCAATAAAAAAGCACAGACTTTTTTTTTCCTACCCCATTCTCAGCAATGACAAAACCCACCTTCATTTTAATGTTTTTCCAATTAAAATTGTCTGAAAGCAGTATCAGTTGAAATAGATATTTTAATGGGAAGTATCAGACAAGCTTAATGAAAAGCAGGGATATTAGATCAGCTTTCGGTACCCCAAGACACTTGCTTGTACTCTTAGCTGTCTTTGCGAGAAGAGTAGAAACTGTAAAACAGAGTTTACCAGCAGCAGCAACTGATGTTGGTCAGTTTTGGGGACTGATTCTTCCCATTTATAGTGCACTAAGATTTTTAGGGGGAAAAAACCACGAGAGTGTAGTGATATTTGGCACAGCTGCAGATGGGGAAGTCACTGTCTAATACTTCTATATGGGGCTGCTGACACTCTGCAGATCCTGTGCAAAAAAACCCAAGCTGTTTCTGGGTCTGTCTTTGTCGCTCAGAGATTCCTGGCTGGATTGATGGTGTGGACACACACTCATCTTCCTCTAATTGTCCTGTTCTCACTGCCTGAGTGGTTTAGTTGTGGCAGCCTATGCTGACATGACATTTATCTTTCTCAAATGGATGCTGATATCACAAACAGATTTGTGCTGTTATTGATGAACTTGAGGAGGCAAAGTGGAGCCATTGTGGAGAGCTTCTGTTTCTGGACAGCTGGGTATCTTGTCCAGGCATCATCAGTAATGCACAGCTCATCAGTAGTTCTGATGTTAGAGAGTACTGCTGTGTATTAATAACACTTTTCATTGCTTTGTTTTGAGGGTGTTGGACTCCTTGAATGTGTTACTTAACGTGGGTTAAGAGTGTTAGAGGATTAGTATGTGAACTTCCTTGCATTACAGATGGGGAATTTCAGGTCTATGCAAGTGAATCCCTGTGACCTCAGTATGTGGCTCTGGTACACCTTAGATTTGTGGAATTTTCTGATCTTTCCATTAACTTTAGAAATCCAGAGTATTTTTCCAAGGCTAGGCTACACTGCAGAGCAAGTGATTTAAGAAACTGAAGTTTTCTGATGCTTGCAGTTGTGTTGAGTAACAGCTTCAGTTCTCTGCAATACCTTTTGCTCCCTTCTCTTCCAAACAATACATTTATAAAGAAAAGCATTCCTACTAACATATGTTAAAACTGGGAATGTTATAAGATGAAATGAGATAGTAAAGGCATCTCTCGAGCAACCTAGTTGCTTCCCTTTGTAGTTCACAACATAGAAACTTCCTGCCATCTTTACTTTTCCTTTGAAGACAGTTAATAAAGTTGGCTTGCAGAATACAAATACTTTAATTGAAGTTGTGGTAGTTAACATTATCATTTCGGTTGATTACTGAATCATAAATGCTATTGGAAGCCTACAGGGGAAAAGTTCAAGATACAATGTATATGCAAAATCTAGCAAATTAACTATTCTTTGCAGTATCCAAGATACATCAAGGTGATGATTTATTAAAGTGTTGATGTTTGCTTTTAATTGCAGCCCAAGTCCTCTGAATTAATTCAGATTAAAAATAACTTGCTTTGGTGGAGTTTTATAGGATACACGGTACATTCTGCTGCAGGGTGTATCACTTCAGTTTATTGGAGATTGTCTTTTCATTTCTCTCTAGTTTATATGCTAAAGTTTGCAGTTTCTTTTGCATTTTCAGGTGTGCTGGTACTCAGAAAGCACACGTAGAAAATAAGAGATTTTATAGGACTAGGAACAGAGAAATTACTCACAAAACTAAAATATGGTGAAAATCCTGTGTAGCTTTGCTTTTATGGTCACATGTTTTATTTTGTCCTAATGTCTTGCATTTGTGGAATACACTTCTTTTAATAAGGTCTCTTGGGAATGTAGTTGGCACCAGAGGATCACAGCAGAGAGGTATCGGGGTCTTCACTGTCACATTGTTCAGAATCTGGTATCTTAGTGTGCTTAGAAATAAATTGCAGCATTGACAAAGCTCTCATTCCAAAGGCCTTTGCACACCCTCACTGTCCAAAACTGAGTGCTGCAGGATCACCATGGAGTGATCACACTCCATGGAGTGATCACAGTTCTGCTGTATTGAGAGGGAGCCAGGCTCTTTGCCAGCTCCTGTATTGCCTGAGCTTTCCCAGCCTTGTCAGTCTCTGGAAGAGGCCAGTGCAGGCGCTCTGGTTGTGCAGGAGTAGTGTTTGAAGGTAATGACACTGTGCTGGCTGCCCTGTGACCTCACCAGACACTGCAGTAACCCGTGTTTGCTTGTGGTTAATCAAAGCTCTTGGCCTCTAGTGGGTGTTGCTGTCTGTGATCTTAATGCAAGGTTTTTCTTTCCCAATGAGTGGTAGAGAGTTTCCAAAAAAGTTTAGTAAAAATAAATTATTCATTTTTCATCATAAATTGTCCTCTTCTAGACATGTTTCTGCTGTGATTGAGCTAGGATCCTTGAATCATTAAATTTAAAAAAGACCTCTAAGATCACCAAGTCCAGTCATCAACCTTATACCACCATCTTGTTCACCTCTAAACCATGTCCTCAAGTGCCATATCCACACATTTTTTGAACAGTTACAGAAATGGTGACTTCACCACTCCCCTGTTCAGCCTGTTCCAATGCTTGGCAATCCTTTCCATAACAATTTTTTTTCCTACTATCCGGTGTAAACCACCCCTGATGTAATTTGAAGACATTTCCTCTCATCCTGTCATTTGTTACCTGGGAGAAGAGACTGACACTCACCTCATTTCTTTGTAGGGAGCATATATGGGTATCACTCATAAAACTGCTGGTCTTAGAAGCAGTTCTCAAATAAAAATCTTCAAAGTGGACTTTAATGTCATGGCTGTAGATCAGCAATGACTACTGACTTACACAGTAACTTTCCTAGATTATTCTAGTTTTAGTTGGATGCTGTGAACCCCTGTGAACCCCTACTTGCTTTTCATATACCCTGTATTGTTTTTACTCAACAGTCACACTGACTCATGGTGTTTGAAGACAAGTCATTATAATTTCTGGAACATCCTTCAGGGGAAGCGTGCTCTTGGGTCATTAGATTTGGCTGTGAGTAGAGAGAATAGTGTTCTGCAGGTATCAGTAACATGATCTACGTGACAAAGTACAATATAGGAGTTTATCTGGGGCTCCCCTATTAAACTGGGAAAAGGCAGCTTTATATTGCTATGCAAGCTCTGAACATCTGGTCTAGTTTCAGTTGGGAAGTTGTAGTTGCTTACCAGCAATGCCTTAAATTGAGGATTTTTAAAGTGAATCTTTCCATAAAAAACTTAGTGTGATCCCAGTCAATTAGAATGAATTTTTTCTTTTTCATATCTTACCAGCTACAAGCTCCGTCCCTCTTTGACTGCTCTGATCCTGATCAGCACCTTTACTTCATGATCCTCATTCTCCCTTGTACATTAAGTAGAGCACCTTACTGGAGGTGAGATGTTCAGGGCCAGGTTGGGCTTGGGCTTGGAGCAGCCTGGTCTAGTGTAGATGTTCTTGCCCGTGGCTGGAGGGTTGGAATGATTTGATCTTTCAGGTCCCTTCCAACCCAACCCATTCTCTGATTCTGTGATCTTTAGTGTCACAGCAGAAATGTGAAATTGTTTCAAGGCCATGGAGTAGTGTCAGTCCATGACCTGAGCTAATGTTGTTTAATAGATGGAGGCCATATTGTTCTACATAGGACATGCAGTTTTGGTTTGATACTAACTCCAAGCCTCAGTTTCCAGCAGAGCTGGCTTATCTTTCACTAACCTGGGAGTAACTCAGGCAGGGCTCTTCAGAGAGTTTTGCCTGGTCAAACTCTAGATAGATGTAACAGTGTTTCAAGCCAAAAATGGAGAATTCTGTCCAAGAGCTTGGAACTGAAAAAGCATTTTGAAGTAGAGAAATTAATGATTTTTTTTTTTAAACATGCTATTGTTGAGTGCACCATAAGCTTGTAAAGGCAGATGACCCCAGCATGGCCAGAGGATTCTGTAGTGTGGGGGTCCTTGTTGTCCCTGGAGTGTTTGGAAATGCCTGGCTTGGAGCACAAGCTGCTGTCGAGCTGAGCGCTCTCACCCCAGACACTGCAGCTGAGCCAGCACGAGCCAAGTTCACAAACCTGCCATTCCAATTAAGTCAATCCATCTCCTGCCAGCAGAACTGAATTTGGGAGGGCCACGTGTGGGTCTGAGGTGAGGAAGGAAGTTACAGTAATGTTTAGAGTAGTCCTATGTTCCAGGAGTACTCTGCTCAGCGCCGTAGCTGAAGCTGGCAGAGGATTTCTCTGCGCAAGTGAGGCAGCTTTGTGATGATGTTGATTCTCCAAGGTCACAGAACAGGTTGGTTTACTTTGACTGTGGCTCTGCTCTGAACATGCAGCAGTTTTTCTTCCATGTTTGTTTAATCCATCCAGCATGATTAGGAAGATCAATTAAAAGACAAGAGAGCTTAATGCTGTTCAGGGATTACCAGAAGCTCCACATTAAAGGGAAGGAAAACAAACCAGTCAGTACAACGAGAAAACCCTTGGAACTGAGGAGGGCTGTCCTCAGTAGACCTGGTGAGATGAGAATTCTGAAAATGCAGTTTTTAAGGCAATTGAGCTCTTCCTTCCTCAGGGTCAGTTTTTCTTAAATCTTTCCCAGTGGATGTTTGTTCTCATAAGGAGTCCTTCTCTGTCCTTCGTTGTCCTTAGTTAAACCTTACAACTAACATCTAAAATTTCCTTCCCAAATTTAAGTCCCTCTTCCTTTCTCAGTAGCAGTAAGAACAGATTAATTTATCACAATTAGCTTTGGGATATTTAAAACAGGGTGTTGTGTCTTTCTTCTTTTTCTCTTTTTCTGTCAGGCAGAGGAAAAACAAATCAAACAAACCCTGGTTTTCCAGTCAGTCTCCCTTTTCTAGATCATGTTTTATAAACCTCTGGTTATGTCTGTTGCTCTTTTGGCTCTTTTGTCTGCTGCTTGTTTTGGTTTCTCTTCCTTGGGTCTCTAGTGCAGTACTGAAAACTGAACACCACTTTACGAGTCATGAGGGAAGCTTTTACATTGGAGATTTGGGATGGGATGAGGCTCTCACACTTGCCTTAACATCATGTATCATCTTACCCCGTGTCTGTACATGCTGTTCTCATTTTGCTGTTGCTGGTATAAAAGTCAGCAGAACCAAAGCTGGCCAAGGAACAGTACAAAATAAATAAGTGGAGAAATCTTTCAAATGTCTTTAGTCTTTCTGTTAGGTTCAGGGGGAAATGGTTGTCCGATTTTACTCAAATCTATTTCTTTGCTTTAAGCAAATAATGTAGACTACTGTTTAAACACACCTCTTCATAATTGCTTGGAATTTTTAACTTGGTATCTGAGCCTTAAAATTTTATGAAGCTTGAACTGAAATTATATGCAGTTGTTGGCACTAATGCAGCAGTCAGCAATTTTTAATAAATAGTATTTGTTACAAAAGCTGAGACCTCCTTTTGACCTTGTCGTTGTAGGTCCTAAAATTTTGTAGTTAGGAGGGAGGGGAAAAGGTGGTGAGTGTTCACATTTCTCCCTAAGCAGAGAAGGAAGAAAGGGCTGTTATTTCTAGGAGGCTTTTTTCTTTTCTTTTTCTTGTTTTTGTCTTTTCACAGCAGTGAGGCCTATGATAATCCAAGATGGGAAAAGGAACTGAGTAAAAAAGCAATATAGGAACATATAACCTAAGGAGCTCTAGTAGTTAAGGGTCCAGTATCCAGACCAACTCAGAAATATTAAGTCCAATTCTCTGAAAATTTCAAGAGTGCTTAAATAATCAGAGTCTGATACTGTAATAAGTATTAGACTTGAACTGACTATGAACTGGCTTTGTTAGAAGCTTTAAATTTAAAAATGCTTTATTATATCTAACACCTTAAGAGAGTACACACTTGGGGTGGGATTGATCTACCTGGTCTTGGATAACAGTGTCTGAACAAACAGTTTGTGCTCCCATCACCGTCAGTGAAGAGCCCTTCACTGAGGTGTTTAATCTTGTCCCGAGGCCCTGGATCAGATGAGCCATGCCCTGGAGATGCCAGTTTCTCTCCTGATGACAGAAAGATCTCTTATGACAAACTCAGATATTGATGTCTAAAGCCAAGCAAAGTGAATCCCAGCTGAAGATTTTAAAAGTGTGAGACCAAGCCAGTACTGCCACTGCTACTTGGAACATGGGGATAATTCAAGGCTTGTGACCACAGTGCCCTGATCCAGTCTCTTTTCTGTATGGTGGGGATAGTGCTGATAACTGTATTTATGCCCTTAGGTACTCAGTGTTTAACATTTTATTAGAAAATTAGGTTGTTGAGAGATCATGGAATCACAGAATAGTTTGGCTTGAAGAGATCTTCAAGGTCAGCTCATTCCAATCCCCTGCCATGGGCAGGGACACCTTCCACCAGACCAGGTTGCCCAGGGCTCCATCCAGCCTGGCCTTGGACACTTCCAGGGATGGGACAGTCACATCTCTGGGCAACCTGTGCCAGGGCCTCACCAACCTCACAGTAAAGAATGAGATCTTCACTCAGGATGACAGAACAGTGGAACTTCTCTAAATGATCTTTTTTAGCCTGTTCTGAAGAGTGACATTGTGATGGGAGTTTCATTTCACACCAGCCATACTCTACATTGTCTGTAATGCTGGGAGCAACATGGACAGTTGATCTTTGTGATATTAGGCCTCTCTTACAAACAAAATTCTGTTTGCCTTCCATCCATCTATTCCATGATCTCTAAATGTCAGTGGTGCTTAGCACACATTTTTCATCCAAGAAACAGTAATTGGAAAATAGTTCATTGACCGCACAGCTGTATTTGTTGTTGCAGTAATAGCATATTATTTACCAATGAAGACATTTAAAGCTTTCATACTTTTCCATCAGAGAGTATCCTCACAAATCCCTAATCTATTTATTTAATTTTCTCTAGATTTATATAAATATTGAAAAAGAGGCGCCTTTCTGTATGCTTAAAGCACCTTGGGCATACCTTAAGTCTACATTGCCAACAGAGTTTGAAAAGCATAGCAGTCTGCATCGCTCTCCCCAGGAGCAAACTAGACAGCTCAGAAAGTCAAATTTCTCTTTCACTCACCCATTAACAGTTTGGTCCCTTGACCATTCACTTTGTTTATCTCTGCACCACCAACTAAAACTGTTCTAAATGAGTGAATAAATTGTTAAGGAGTAAGAGGGCACGTTACAGAAACCTGCAGCTGTGTAACAGAGGGTACTTCAGTACAGTTGGAGGGCTGATGAAATGCACTTTGCAGGAGTTTGGTTTGTAAGACTGTGATGGCTGACTGTAGTTATCACTGTGAAGGGCAGATCCTTCTTCAGTAGTTCCTTCCCAAAAGAGTTCTGTTTCATTGGTAATAAGTGATATATTGGGTAATTGTAGCAATGAAAAGGTGCTGCATTTTGGTTGATTATTGGTAATTTCTTTGTATGTGAGAACATTCACCAGCAAAGCTTTGATTTTTAAAGAAACAAGGCAAGGATTGTTGACTCAGACACTGTGGTTCTGAATTAGTTTTTTATATTTTAATCCTTGAGAAACTTTCATATCATATTTCATGTCCTGCACTAATACATCATTAAGTGTGGCAAAAATCAAAATATGAGAAGTTTGATTTTTTCTTGAGCTTGGTGTTCTTCACACAGTCCTTTCTAAAAGAAAAGGTTTTGTTTTGTTGAGTTATTTTTTTTAAGGAAGTAGCATTTAAAAAGCCTCAACAAGGAGCCTTATATCCCTGTTCAGAGATGGGAGCTGTTGCACCTCTCCACAGTTGTGCTCAGGGGTGGATGCCTGTGTTCTTTCTTGGTTTCACAGGATCATAGAATGGCCTAGGCTGGAAGGGACTGTAAAAATCATCTCATTCCACTGCCTGCCATGGCAGGGACACCTTTCATATCCCAGGTTGCTCCAAGCCCAGTCCAACCTAAACTTGAACACTTCCATGGATGGGGCAGTCACAGCTTCTCTGGGCAATCTGTGCCAGGGCCTCCCCATCCTCACAGGGAACAATTTCTTCCAAATATTTAATGTAATCTAATCTTCATCTTTAGGCCATTTGTGATTGGGATTCAGTGTTAAAAGATTTCTTTGATGTCCTTAAAAATTCTGATGGCTATTTCATTCTTTTAGTGCTCATTTAATTTTACCCCAGGTGGAAAAATACACAAAGACTTCTGTTACCTTTGCTATTTATAAATGTTTTATACAACATTTATAACATATTAACACAAATATGTTCAGTTATTGGTGTTGTGTCCCAGTTGACAGACTTTTTTAATTTCTATCACTTGTCTGTTTATGGATTTTGCCTGGATTACAATTTTAGAGTTGTATTATGTCTATTATAACAATTTTGATCCAGAAGTCTAGGTTGTTGTAAAATGTGCAGTATGGTTATTTTAATAGAAATCAAATAACGTGATCTATTCAACACAATTCCACAGATATATTTTTACTTTTTTTTTCCTCTTGACTTTTGAGTTCTGGGTAACTAAAACAACTCTTGGGTTCCTTCTGGCAGATCAACAGAGGCCACATGACCACTGAAGCCAAGAGGGCTGCCAAGATGGAGAAGAAGCTGAAGATCCTTCTTGGTGGTTACCAGTCTCGAGCAATGGGGCTCATCAAGCAGCTGAACGATCTGTGGGACCAGATCGAGCAGGCCCACCTGGAGCTGCGCACCTTTGAGGAGCTGAAGAAACACGAGGATGCTGCCATCCCTCGGAGACTGGAGGTGAGATTCCAAAATCCAATACCTGAGGTCAGACACAGGCACCTCATGGAAAAGATGTTTTTACAAGGCATGAGCTCTGACCTTTACAGCCTGAGTTGGTATCAAGCTTTTAATGCTCTCTTAAAATCATACTTTTGGCTGTTACCAGATTCATCTGTCTTTTACTTCAGTATCAAAGATTCTGTGATACACATATTAGAGGCTGGGACTAATCTGGCAGTGTGTTCTTTAACTTTGGGGTTTTCTTTAACTTTGGGGTTTTTTTACTTCCTTGTGTGGTTTATTTTATAAGTCTTCTGCAATGCATATCAGCACAAGTTCCATCTCTCTCTTGATTTGGTTTGTTTCGGTTTGAATTACTGTTAGAGCTTTGGGTAAATGTAAAACTTGTCTAAAATCTCCTTCTTCCTTAAAAGCCAGCAGACTAAATGCTGGTATATACCTGAAATCACTACATTGAAGCCACTATTCTTAGTTTAAGGATCTCCAGCATATTCTCCTTTTATTCAGCTAATGAGACAACCCTTAATCAAGACTCAGTCCTAGGTTTGAACCAGTACCAGCCTTTCTTTCCAAGGAATAAGTGTTCACCTGAGCACAGTTTTTATTGTAATGTGGTTTTCCTCCAGAACAGAGGCTTCCATTGAGGCTTAGATATTCTCAACCACTTGCTATAAAAAAGATAAAATGCATCAGTTCTTAAAACTGATTTTGTGAAGATGATTTAGAAATGCTGATAGATGTGTCTACAAACTCAGGAGTGATTAATTAAAGGATAACAGTTAAAACATATTAAATCACTTGATAGCTGCTAATAGCACCTGTTTTTAGTAAATGGCAAGGTTCCAATTTGAAATCTCTCCTTTTGAAGCATTTCATCTTAGCTGCTGTCAAAAACAGGGTGAGCTACCTGACATTTGAAGTAAGATAACTGTGATTCTTGATACTTTACATCCACTGCTCTGTTTTACATTTATATTTAAAGTAAGTAATTTCAGCAATGTTCTGTCTCTGAGCTCTTCCTCTGGAGGAACTGAAATACAGCCTTTGGTAATGATCTTCATGGATGTGATTGGTGGAAAACTGACTGGTTGTTTAATGATGTTTTCCTTACAGTGTCTGAAGGAAGATGTGCAGCGACAGCAGGAGAGAGAAAAGGAGCTCCAGCAGAGATTTGCTGACTTCATGTTGGATAAAGAGACTTTTCAAGCAAAGTATTAAAACACAAAATTCCATCTGTCACTGATGTAACATTTCTAAACCGTGCAGATACTTCTCCAGCAGCTTTTGCCAGCAGTTGCAGAAATCAAGTGTAGTCTGCTGTTTCCATCTTGTCAAGTTTTGTTCCTTCAGTGGACTATTCCAAATGCTCTAGGTATAAATAGCTCTGGCCAGTGTTAAAAGTGGGATTGAAATGTCCAAAATTTTATTGAAAGAAAAGAAAAATCACTCTGGTATGATTTTAGCCATGTCTTCATTTGCCAGGGTTATCTCGTTATTCCTAGTGTTCTACCAGTCTTAAGACCTGTAAGATACATGCAGAATAATGTCTTTTGAATAAATCAGGAATGTTAAAAAACAATGAAGTAATAATGTCTGTCTTTTAACTAAAATTGAATCTTCACATATCCCAGCCCTCCTTTGTGTTTCTGGTCTTCCCCCTGCTGCTGCCTTTATTTTCCGTGACTAATTTGTAATAGGAATTACCTGTGCAGGATAGTTGTTGTCCAGATAATAAATACCATGTTCCCAACTCTTCTCTGTGCCTGTGAATAAACACTCCCAGCTTTATCCTAGGTGCTCTAGTGGTCGTACTGGCATAATCTCCCTATCCTGGAACCATGGCAGGGATAAATTTTATAAAGACACCCAGCATGGCCTAATGCCTAATGGAACCATAGATTTCAGCAGAAAATGTACTGTTAAATTTTCTAAGTATTAATTTTTATAAATCATCTGCTTTGTTGCCCATGGTGTGGGGTAGGAAAGAAGCTCTGTGCTTTCTCCTTTCACCACATCTCAACAGGATTTAATTGTCTCATTGCTTTTTCTTGAAGGGTAAGGATAGAATTAGGGAAAGGTGGAAATGTGCCTGCACTTTGGGTTTTTTGAGCTGTGGCTTGTGGAAAGGCACAGGGCAAAAGGCAAAACTGTTGTTAACAGCACAAAATTCAGCAATTAAATACATCCAGTAACATACATCGTGCAATTTTGCTTGGATATATTTGAAATTTAAATGGGGATTTTGCTGTCTGGAATTTTACCAGATTACGGTGTCACTTTGCTTAGGCCTTGGAAATGTTACTGGGGAACACTGTCAGGGTTGTGCCTGTGTAGCTCTGTCAATGCCATCCAGGGAGATTAATGATTATCAGATTTTTTTAAATGTAACCTGGGTGAGTCCTGCTGTCACTGACAGGAGTAGGGACCCAGCCAGCCTTGGAATAGCTTTCTCTTTACTCACCAGGACATCATTCTTCTGAAGTATTAATGCAATTATAGACTACATTCTTCTAGAAATGTGTTAAATATTTAACTAAGCCAGAACACATCTGGAATGAAGTATTAAGCATCAATCTTGTACCATATGGGGTATTTTAGCTTGGATGGTTATACCCAAAAGGAAAAATCATGGCATATCGTGTCAGTTCTTGTGGTTGTGTGGTAGCTGGAGATATTAACAGAGAAACCCTTGTAGGTTTACCAATACCACAACTACAATTGTTTCTTTTCTTTTTAGGGCTGCAGCAGAGCCTCTTTGATGTGCCCTGTATTTTTGACAGCTTTGGAGCTAGACAGGTATTCAAACACTGCCTTAAATTGTTTAAATGAAAAATTCAGAAGGACTGATCAGTCACAAAAGACTTTTCTTTCTTGAAATGTCTGCAATTAACCAGTCATTAATTGCAGCAGGCATGAGGTGGTTCTATTTGAGAAGTACCTGCAGGAGGTTTGCTCAGTGTTTCTGAAGTACAGTTTGTTCACACAACACTTAAACAAGTTCACAGTTTTCCCTGTGTTTAGTCAGAGTTTTTGTCCTGAAGTTTCTATCTCAGTAATGAAAGAAAACTAATAAAGTCTCTTTCCTTACTTAGAGCTTGGTTGTGCCCTGCTTTAGCTCTTTACCTGCCCTCAGCTGCCTGCTCTAGGGCAGCCAGTCATAGATCTGCTGAAATTACCCCAAAACCTTCACACAGGATGCTCTGTGCATTTGTTGGTTCCAGAATGGTGTGAATGGAGCAGTAGAGCCTGGATAAAACATCCTGAGATCATTCAGGTGTGGGATCTTAAACTGGAGTGCTCAGGAAATGTGTCCAAGCAAATTGGATGCTGGTAGATGTCAGTGCTTCCAGCTGCAGCTGACGCTGGATGACGGAGCTCAGGCTTGCCAGATCTATTCCTTGGGCTTTGGCCCAGTTTATGTCCTGAACAGCACTCCCTGAATCTCTTCTGAATGGCTCTGCAGCTAAATGCAGATGTGTGGTGGACACAAGAGTGACCAGCACACCTTGACAGCAAATTTTTATTTTAAAATTCTGAAGCCGGCCACTGATTTAATCTTTCTTTCCCAGAACAATAATAAGTATAACCATAAACAGTGCAAACTTGTGAACATCTCACTACAGTGGGGAAGCTCTAACCTGTGTGACAGAGGTGGGATGGGGGTTGTGCTGTGTGTGTTAACAATTATTTTGAGAATTATTTAACATACTCCCCGAGAAATTCCTCCATTTCCCTTCAGCATGCCAAGATATATCTGCAAACCTTTAAATAATTTCAGCTGATGATTTTCCTCCCTTCCTGGAATCAGACTTGGCATTTATGTATTGGATCCATCCCGTAGCTGGAGCTTGCTTCAAAGTCCGTGGAGTTGATAAGGCTGTCATTTACTTCAATTGAGTTGGATTCCAGTACCTGGGAAAGCCAAGGGGACTAAATTATAACAGCTGGGTGTCTCATCCATACCCGACAGATAACAGAGATCGTGAGCTCGAGGTAAGGGAGAGACTCCTCGGAGGCACAGGAGGTTCCCTGTGAGAAATCCAACAGAGCTGAAGCCAGCTCTTCCAAACCTGGCAAATCTCCAGAGAAAAAAGCACTGTGTAATACTGTAATTAGTCACAGCAGCCAGCAGTGGCCAAGACACACCAGAGCTCTCTGGCTGCCTTAAAAAGACACTTCCAGCACCAACAGGAGCATCTTGTCTTTGCCTGTTGCTGCTTGTTTGCCTTTTGCACCCTTGTTTGCTGGGACAAGCAAGCATTGGGGCAGCACGTTTATAGGGTTAAAATACATTAATCCAGCTTGATTGTCCAATCCCCTGTACAGGGCAGACGTGAGTTGGGCCACATTTCCAGGTAGGAAGGACAAGTGAAGGTGGAAGTGGGGCAAAATAGTGTCCAAAGAGGGGCAGTGGAGCTGGGGAAGGGTCTGGAGCACAAGGGAGCAGCTGAGGGGGCCCAGACTGGAGAAAAGGAGGCTCAGGGGGGACCTGGCTCTGCACAACTCCCTGACAGGAGGAGGCAGCCGGGTGGTGGTCAGGCTCTGCTCCCTGGTAACCAGTGATAGGGCAAGAGGAAATAGCCTTAAATTACACCAAGAAGGGCTGAATTGGGTATTGGAAAAATTTTCTTTATTGAAAGGGTGATCAGGCATTGTAATGGGCTGCACAGGGAAGTGGTGCAGTGACCACCCCTGGGAGTGTTCAAAAACTGTGTAGATATGGTGCTTAGAGACGTGGTTTAGCGTTGGGCTTGGCAGTGCTGGGTTAATGTTTGGACTTGATGATCTTAGAGGTCTTTTCCGACCTTAATGATTCTGTGATTGTTTCTGTCAGAGGATGTCCCACTTCATTGTCTGCCTAAAGTGAGTGTGAAACATGGGCTGTGGTGCTCCGGGGCCAGTAGCTGACATGAGGTAACTACCCACAATTAGGTCCTCTGACAGACTCAGCTGGATCTGTGCCCCTGATGAAAACTCTGGAAATTCATTGTTTTTTGTCATCATGGCCGGAACATAGATTTCTAAATAAAATGCATCAAAACCCATGTTTGAACTTTTGTTTTGGCTGCAGACTTGCTAACAGTATCATAAACCAGTGTGTGAACTTTGGCTTGCCTTCAGTATCCTCGGTCAGTGATGCTGCTGGAGAAGAGAGATTATTGTGGTCTGGACTTAATCTGCCTCACATTCATCTCTGGAATCCAGCTTGCAGTTATCTTCCATAATGTGGGTTCAAAGCAACACCTGTCTCCCAAGCAGGGTTTAAAAGTGGAGTATCAAATAGCATTTCCCCCATTTTCCTAGCTGAGTGAAAAAAGCACGTTGAAAAATAGCCAGATACTCATCTCAAGGCAAAGTGTCCCTGTAACTGATTCCAGGCCTGTGTGCTCTGCCTTTCCAGGGCTCCAGTTTCTACCTTTCCTTACCAACAAAAAATACCTGGTTCTGCTGATCTTGAAGACTTGCACTGACATTAGGAGTGAGATCAGACCCTAAAAAAGACTTCAAAGACACATTTGACACATCTCTAAGCCAATGCAGCCTGTATCTCCACTAACTACATGCAATTGTCTCACCCTTTGAAAGTTCCACACTAAGCACTTTTAAGACTTTAATAATTTTGAAGCAAAGGGGAGTAGCTGTGGATAAAAAAGAGGAGCTTCACTTTTTTGGTTGCATGTAGGCCTTTAGGTGAGTCATCTCCCCTCCAGCAAGTCTCATTAGTTTTTATGTATTTAAATGAGGTGGCTTTAACCAATTCCTGCTCAGGCAGGAATGTGATGCACACAGTAGGTGAAAAGGTAAAGAAGTGGGTATGGCAGTGTTTTTCAGCATCACTTCTGCTGCTGGTGTGATTACTCATAGTGGGTTTGATTGTTTGCCAGTTGTTGGGGGGTGTTGTCTGGGTTTACTGTGATTCATTGAGACATGCCTTAGTGTCAGGGTTAGAAAAGTCTTGCTTTCAAGTCAAAAGTTTTTCACAGATCAGATTAGACAGGATCTGCCTCATTCGATGACTTTCAGGTTTCCAAGTCACAACCGTGGTGCTGATGTGTTTGGATTCCTCAAGGATTCCTCAAAGGAAATGCAAGTACATCTTTTAGGATCATTTATGTGCATCGAAAGCATTTACGAATTGCAACACAAGGAAACAGACTATTTTGTTATTTATTCACTTCATACATCACATCTTTTGCCAAGTACATGCTACTGGTAAATGCCTCACAGGATCAGATAGATGTGTGTTAGGTTCCCCTCTTCTCCTCCCTCTGCCTCTCCCTTCCCAGGACAGAAATGTGGGGTCTATTTTGTATAATTATCAGGCCAGTAGCATTTTTAAGTGTGTTATGCAGCTTAGGTGAGACTGTGGCCTCAGTGAATTCAATGGGAGATTTGGCTTCTCTCATTTCCTCTCAGTGGAGCTGAGATTTCCTTTCCTCTCCTCTCCTGTCTGTATTTGATGAGCCTTTCTGTGAGGAGAAGAAAGAGATCCTCTTTTGAAAAATAGTCATGAATGCTTAATAAAGCTGAATGAGCCAGCCAGGATTACATTTTTAGCTCCATAGCCAGCAAAATTTATTCCAGAAGTAATTCTGATTAAAAGAAGCCACTGGTTGAACCTCAGACACAAAGGCACCCCTGGAGTAATTCAACTGTATGATATATTTATTTTTTTAAAAACCTAATTATTGCATTGATCTTTGTAATATCTGGCTCTTGTGTAAAACATTGATTTCAAAGCTGTCTCTCTCTTATCTATAATTGTTCATGAATTATCTTAGGGCTTGGGCAGGGCCATCACTGTAGCTGGGTCTTAAAAAAAGAGTGAGTTTACTGACCACATTAATTAGGCTCTATGGCAGACCATAAAATAACTATAAATAAAAGTTAAATTATTCCTTAGATAGTGTTCCCCCACTTTTTTTCTTAATTCTGACTCAACCAAATCAATCTCTAGCTTCTCCCTCCTTGATCTGTGCTCCTGCCAAGCGCTTCCAAGAGTCTGGGGAGAAGTAGGGTCTTTCATTAGAAAGGTGGAGAACACAGATATTTACAAGACCTGAACTCTGAAATTCACCTCCCTGTTCCAGCTGGTTTATTCAAAGATATTCTCCCTTCAAACTGCTGCTTCTACATCCTTAGCTCATCCTGGCTCCAACAGTGACCTCGAGGGTTTTTGTTCCTCATTTTGCTGGTGCTTTAGTTGAAAAGAGACAGTGCTGGTCATCTTGCTTCAAGTTTAGAGGAAAACAAGACAAAACCAGGAACAGCAGTTTGGTGGGAACACCCATGAGATGTTTTCACCTCACATAAGTGGTTGGTTATTGCTTTAGAGGGCCCTGAGCAGTTTCTGTCCCAGTTGCAGCAGATTTTAGTCACACAGCTGTGTCATTTCTCTAGGACAAAGTTCATCCCCCCCTTTCTGGCAGAGATGCCAAACTTTCAGCCCTGTCATGGATTGGAAGGTCTGGACCTTTGGTCACGCTTTTGCCAGTCCCAGACATCAACCCCCAGCATCACTGTGTTCCCTGGAAAGCACCCAAATTCTGGTGAACACAGAATTTTTTGTCTCTGGCTTCCTGCTTGGTCCCTAGAGAGGAAGATGGGAGCATCTGGCCTTTCTACCTCATGGAAGGATAATACAGCAGGGAAAAAAATTATTTTATAAATTTTGTGCTTGCTATAGCACATCCTGTGGATTTTATAGAATCATAGAATCATTAAGGTTGGAAAAAACCTCTAAGGTCATCAAGTCCAACCATCAACCCTGCACCACAATCATGTTCACCACTAAACCATGTCCCACAGTTCCACTTCCACACAATTACTGAACACTTCCAGGGATGGTGACTCCACCACTGCCCTGGGCAGCCTGTTCCATTGTTTGACCACCCTTTCTATGAAGAATTTTTTCCAAATGTCTACTCTAAACCTCCCCTGTGGTGCAACTTGAGGCCATTTTATATGCCATTAATAATGGCAATGTTACCAAAGTCCAGGGAAGAAAAAGGGGTCCTTGAACCTACAGTCAATATAAAATATCCCACCTAATCCTAAATCACATTAAGCTGGGGGTGAACTTAATCATGTGGGCGAGGACAGAACAGTGAATTTGATTTCCTAGCAGGTCCTGTAATGTGTTGTTAGCAGCAGAACAACCCCTCCAGCTCTGCATTTAACTTCCTTTCATTGCAGATGCCTTTTGGTTAACAGCAAGGATCTGATTTAATTTTACAGTTACCCGGTGACCACAGGACGGGGATTGTGCATCACCAGGGAATGCACAAACGTCTGCCTGCCTCCTCTTCTTCCAGCAGGAACGAGGCATGGCAGGAGCACAGCCAAGCCCATGTGGCTGTGACTGTAATTGAAAAAACTGCTGAATCAGCCAGAAGGACGAGGGTTCACAGAGGAACTTGGGCCAGGCAGACACATGGCCTTGGAAGCACCAAGCAAAAAGTGACCACAAATAGTGGCGTGGCCAGGAGAGGTTGAGAGATGTCAGCTGGGTGGGAGGCACCTTTCTACCCACAAGGACAGTGGTTTACATCTTCTTCAGGAGAGGAAGAGAAGAGGCAGGCACTGATTTCCTCACTGGTGACCAGTGACAGGACCCAAGGGAATGGCCTGAAGTTGTGTGAGGGGAGGTTTAGGCTGGATATTAGGAGAAGGTTCCTCACGCAGAGGATGGCTGGGCACTGAACAGGCTCCCCAGGGAAAGGGTCACAGCACCAAACCTGACAGAACTCAAGGAACATTTGGACAGTGCTCTCAGGCACAGGGTGGGCTCCAAACCCAGAGTCAGGCAACTGCTTCAGAAGGCAGTCAGCAGCATGGATCAGCCTTTCCCCACTCATCCCCTTGGTTTGGGGAGCAGGAGCCCGGGAACAGCTGCACAGCGGCTGAGAGCCCGTCACAGCACACAGCTGGAAGCAGTTTTCCTGCAGAGGCTGAGCACAGCTTCCAAGCCCCAGGGTGGAAGGAGGATACTGCAGGGAAGCGGGGCAAGGCGGAGGAAGGGAGGGAGACAAGAAGCTGTAATGAAGTGCACACATGTGCATGTGTGAAGGAACAACCTGACACACAAGACGTGTGCCAGCAAAATTTAAAAAAAGTAATAAAAAGTGAGTCCTGATACTTCTCTGCTCATGTAACACATGCAGGGCTGACCTCAGATGCCTCCTGTCTGGCATCACCACACTCCCAGAGATGATGGGACTCAGGTGACGTGTTTGGTCTTTGGCCATCTCTGGCTCAAGCTCCTCAACAGAGAACTTGGCTCAATAAAAAACAAGGGAAGAGACAAGCACAGCTGGAAGAGAATCATCATCATCATCATAACTCTCTGCTGCTGAGCAGTGCCTGGACCAGGAGCTGCCCAATTTTGCACTGTAGCAACAAGGCACTCAACTTCTCTTCACCCCTTCCCAGGCCAGACAGACAAGAGCGCTTCAAGGAAGAGGTTGGGAGACTTCAGTCAGATTTGTCTTTGTTTATTAGATCCAGTCACCGTTAAATGAAAAATATCTGAGCGGTCCTCGGGCCTGGGTGTGGAGTCCAGAGCTGCTCCCTGCTTGCTGGCTGTCCCTCTGAGGGAGCTCTGTGCAGGACATGGCCATGTCTGGAACAGCGGAGGTAACTTGGTCTCTTCAGCCCTGGGAAGAGGAGACTGAGGGGGGACCTCGTTGCAGTTACAAGTTCCTCATGAGGGGAAGAGGAGGGGCAGGCACTGATCTCTTCTCTGTGGTGATCATTGACAGGACCCTGAGAGAATGGCCTGAAGCTGAGTTAGGGGAGGTTTAGGATGGACATTAGGAAAAGGTTCTTCATCCAGAGGGTGGCTGGGCACTGAACAGGCTCCCCAGGGCAGTGGTCACAGCACCAAACCTGACAGAGCTCATGGAGCATTTGGACAATTCTCTCAGGCACAGGATGGGATTGTTGGGTTTGTCTTGTGCAGGGACAAAAGCTGGACTCAAAAGAACCTTGTGGGCCCCTTAGAACTCAGGATATTCTATAATTCTATGATTCTATGATTCTATGATTCTATGATTCTATGATCTGTGCCAGGAAACTAAACCACACCCATCCCTGTCTCTTGCATGGATTATGTCCATGACCTTATTAAACTGGTTCTCCCAGAATGACAACTATGTCAGAGATTTGCCCTGGCCCCTGCTAACATCTGAGGAAAGCCTAGGAATCCATGCTGCAAAGGGAGCACACAACACAGGCCCTGGGTCCAGCACACTGGTGACACATGCATGTCATGTTTACATATTAAATGCTTATTATAGCACATCCTGTGGATTTTTATAGAATCATAGAATCATTAAGGTTGGAAAAGACCTCTAAGATCATCAAGTCCAACCATCAACCCTGCACCACAATCATGTTCACCACTAAACCATGTCCCACAGTTCCACTTCCACACAATTTCTGAACACTTCCAGGGACGGTGGCTACACCACTGCCCTGGGCAGCCTGTTCCAGTGTTTGACCACCCTTTCTATGAAGAAATTTTTCCAAAGGTCTACTCTAAACCTCCTGTGGTGCAACTTGAGGCCATTTCCTCTTGTCCTGTCCCTTGTTCCCTGTGAGCAGAGTCTGACTCCCACCTGTCTGCACCCTCCTGTCAGGGAGTTGTGCAGAGCCAGAAGATCCCCCCTGAGCCTCCTTTTCTCCAGGCTGAGCCCCCCCCAGCTCCCTCAGCTGCTTCTCATCAGACCTGTGCTCCAGACCCTTCCCCGGCTCCGTTCCCTCCCCTGGACATCTCCAGTCCCTCAATGTCTGTCTTGTCATGAGGGGCCCAAAACTAGACCCAGGATCTGAGGTGTGGGCTCACACCACAGCCTGCAGCAGGACAGCCTCCCCTGAGCCCTAAAGCCTTCCCCTGCGTGTCCCTAAAGGCTGTGCCAGGCTCTGGCTTCCCTGGCACTGCAAATGCCACAGAGGGACTGAAGATACGGTCAGGTCATTTCTCAAAATCATATCTCTACTTCTACACTGAGGCTAGAAAATGGCAAATAAATGCAGGATTTGGCTCCACAGTGTTCACTGTTGTCATGACTCATGAGTTATTTTTATCTTTTCTGTAAAAGAACAAATGGCTGCAGTAATTAATCTCTGTCTGTTCTGACAATGGCCTGGCCAAAGCACATGATGTTTTTTGCAGACAGTGTAAGAAGAGAAGCACAAAACATCATGTGTATGAGTCAGTATTTTAAATATTTTCCTTAGGTTTGCTTTTTTACATGCTTTAAAATATGCTTATGTACTGCATTCAATGTATTAAATAAAGTTAAAAGGAGCAGCAAGTGCTGTTGCACAGGTTAGCTGCACAGATATAAATCTCTGTTTTGAAGCTCAACCACATGTGGAACAAGATCTAATCAAATCATGGCAACAGCAAAATTAATTTGAGTCTTTTCAAGGGGATCCAATCCCAGTGGAGGATTTTACTTTGCCAAGCTCCTTCCAACTTTATTGGATGATAATTATTTCTGTAGAAAGAAATGTTGCAATCAAATGCTCCCCCACAGTACTTTTGTTTTCTGCAGAGCTGGTTGAGCAATGAAAAGATTTATTAGTGGAGAATGTATTAACGAGGAATTTGTGGAGAAACAACCAAAAAACCAGTGAGTGGAATTTCCACGAAATATCTCCCGGGTGTGAGTTTGCCAAGCACACAGTTTGCAGATGCCCAGTGCTCCCTGTGGAGTAACAATCATACCCCAAACTCTGTAAACAAGTATTTTTACCACCCAGAATGCCTAAGGGGGAATGCCAGTTTACAGTAGTATCACAGAATCACAGAATGGTTTCAGCTGGAAGGGGCCTTAAAGATATCTTATTCCAACCCCTGCCATGGTTGCTCCAAGCCCTGTCCAACCTGCCCTTGAATAATCCAGATCTATAGAGCCCAGTTCATCTGTGAGCCCAAAGGAGCAAGAACTTCATCTTCTGAGTTCAGGCTGCCCCTAATTGTTGGCTGAACTAAAAAACTGCTCATGCCATAAGCATAAATTATGGTTTCTTGTCCCTTCCTATGAAGCTATGTTCTCATGGTCAAGAGGATATGAGCCAGACAAGCCTTACACAGACTTACACAAACACATACTAAAATAAGAAATATCCATTTTCCATACCCATTATTCACTTATCATATACTATCTGAACAGTCCTGCCATCCTCCTATTTAATAGATTTTTCATTGCCATGATCCATTAAATAAGACAATAATTACACTTGTCCTTAATCACTCGAAGCCTGTTGCCCAATAAGACATTTGTATAATACCATCATTTTTGTGATCTCAGGGAAAACATCCTCCAAGTGTCTTGTAGCAGCAAATCTGCTGCTTTTGCTTCCTTCAGACTTTGTAAAAGTCAGAGGAAAGCTTGTTTATGGCATTAATTAAGCCTTTCATTTTTGTTTATCAAATCAAATAATCTTTTCTGAAGCTTTTTTCCCCACCTATGGGGAAAAATGCAGGCTACATATCCAAGTTCTTCCAGTGCTGGGGTATCTGTATTTGTGTTGAAGAAAAACAGTGACAAATTTATCTTCTTTCTAATTTACAGAGAGTTTGGACTGATGTATTTTCTGGACTTTCATGGAACTGATGTGTTTGATAGAATTCAGGGGATATTTTTGAACCGTTAGAGGAAAATACACAAGTATTTCCTGAATTTGTTTCTTCTTATCCCAGAGTTTACATGAACTATTCAGCAAAGGGAAGCAAAAGCTGAACTTCAACCAAACCCAGACCAAAGCAGAGCTTCTGGTAGAAACCATGTTGGGATTAAATGATTTCCTTTGGTTTCTATCCAAATCCAAGCTGAATGTGGATTTCTGGGTTGAGTTTCACTTTGAATTTTTGGTTTTATTCAGTTATGAAGAATTAAGTGAAACTTGGGAGGTTCAAACCCTCATTGAATGATCCTGAAAAATGATCTGCAAAACCCCTTGCTATGGAGTCCAATTTCATACCTTTGATCTCTGTGGATGCTGGGAGCAGCACCAGTGTCTCTTCCAACCTATAAAAGACAGACAAGTGAAGCCACTACATTTGTTTTAATGTAGAGCTGTTCAAGAGACAATATCCAATCTCAGTCATCACCCTGGGCCAGCTGGAAAGCAGGAAATCCCAGAATTTGCCCTTCTCCCAGACAAGGTCCATCAAAGCCAGGAGGTACCACCCTGAGCCAGCCAAGAGCCTCCTGAGGAATACGGAGAGGAACGCAACTAAGAGTCTTACTGATTTTTTCCCTGGAAAGAGGAAAGAATTTACCTTCCTCAGCTCCCAGCCTATGCTAGAATCACAGGCAGTGCTCTTTGGGCTCCCCATCATGGTCAGGATGATCCATGAGATCCCATTTAAGTGGTGTAGCTGTCACTACAGCTACATCCCACACAACAGGAGCAAAAGGGCAACCACTGAGCTGGTGGCCATCCAATAATGACCATTTTACTTCTGCTTATCTACCCAGCTACACTCAGGGGAGTAATCCCATGTGTGCCAGCTTTGGCAGGAGAGATGGTGCTAGAACTTCCTGCCCCCACCATTTTGAATCTTAGCTTGTTTTTTAATGGGAGTAATTGCCATGATCTGACTTCAATCCTGACCCACACGACGTGATATGATGAAACTGGGGATGGGGGTAATTGCATCTCAGGCTGAGAATCTTTTGGGGAAGAAGAAGCCTTTGAAGCTACTGTCTCTCTCAAAATATCCTCAGGTATTCCCCTTGGACCCTCCTTATGGATGTGTGACACATGTCTCCCACTTAAGTCATCTTTATGGAGCACGTATTTCCTGCTCCCTCATGTTTTTATTTTCTTCTCCCCCTTCAAATACTTCCTGCCTTTGGCTGTCTGTGACTGAACTCCCGGAAGCCTTAATAGTCTTGGAATCTCTCCACTTCTATAACTTGATTTTACTATTTAGGAGAAAGTTTGATTCATCCCCCCCAAACCAGAAAGAGAATAAAGGGGGGGGGAAATCCTGTTCATCCACCAGCAAAGGGGCAAGATACAAAAAGACAAGATTATTTTCATTCATCTATTCCTGGCTTTGGAGTGCATTTCATTTCACTGTCTGCACCGGCCTTTGTAGCCACCATCTGATTGAACATTACTTATACTGCATATTATAGGCACTAATGAGAAAATGATTCTAAATTGCCCCTAGGGATGGTTATGATTAAACTATTTGCCTTTGCTTCCTCTAGTAAATTAAAGCAACCATAAGAAAGAGAGGAAAAAAAGAAAGAGGCTTAATCTGGAAAGCAGTCAGAATAACGGTTTGGTAAAGTTCTGAATTCCTAGGAACATTTTTACCCCTAACCTGGCGATGGGCTGTGTATTTCATGCTGCAGTTTGAAGCTAAAGCTGTGACAAGTATGTGACATGGGTGAGGCATTTTGGAGGCCTGAACTGGGCACGATTTTCTGTGTTGTCAACCAGCTCGAAGCCCTGATCAGCTTTAATTGCAGCCAACTGAAGCCACTAAACCCCTCTCTGCCACCGAGGAGCTCCTCCAAGGCGTCAGGCGTCTGTCTCTTAAAAAGAGCATTTCAGAGCCTCACATACTCGGAGCCTCATTCAGATGTTTTATTTAAACTCTTAAATCTTTTGAGCTTCGGATGAATAAACAAGTCCCTGAAATGCAATCCATTCTTGCCGGTCAGGGTTTTGCAAGTGTTTTTCACAGGGAAGAAACAAAATGTCATTTGTGTTTCCTTTGGCCGTTTTAAGCACGGCGGGGTTTGGGGAGCTGGGAGCCGCGTTCCATTGGATGTGCCTGGGCCTGTGTGTGCTCCTGCACTGGGGTTTCAGTGGGACTTTTATCTGTGATGATCCACGGCTGTTGAATTACCTGATGAATTAATTAAATGTGTGAAAACTCTGTGGGGCGAATTGCCAGGTCACACATCTTCTGCTTAAGCACTGGTTAAAATAGTGGCACTGGTGGGCCCCAGAAAGGAGCCCACGCCTCTCTGGTGGTCCCCAAGTCTCTGCAAGGTGGTCCCCATCATCTTCACACTCTCTAACCTGGACAGGCTCACTTCCATCACCCAACCCAATACGTTGGAGTCAATTACTCCTTGTGGTTTGTGGCTTTGTGGGTTTGTGGCTTTGTGGGTTTGGTACCAGTGACTGGGAAAAACCCTGAGCTGACCTGTCTGCCAACACCCCAAAGCACCTCAGATTCTGTGCTACAACCTGAGAGGTGCAGAGCCCTGACAGACGCCTTGGGGGTTCCTCAAAAGATAACAAGGTGTAAAACTTAGAGACCCAGCAGAACAACCAAATGCTGCATTGTTGAGTTTTACTGCAGAGCTACCAATGATTCTACATCCCAGATTTCAAGAGTGTGTCCTGGGTTTATTGTCTATATATCACAGGGACATAAAAGAAAATTATTGTGATATTATCTGCATGATACCTGAGGCCACGTGGAGCTTCAACAGCTTGGGATGAGAGGAACCTGTTCTTCCTTTCCTCTGGACACAAAGAAGGGATCACTGAGAAATTCAGGTGCAGTTGTCTGCACTAGCAACCTCTGAAGCTGGAGGAGTTTTGTGTATAAGCTCCATTTTGCTGGAGTAATGGAGACAACTCCAGGCTCAAGTGGTCTCTGAGGTACCAGGCGAGATCTTGGCCCAGTGCTTGTGTCAACACAAGCACGAGATGGTCACTGGTATTTGTTCATACAGCTTAATTTGGGGTCCACATCACTGTGCCCCAATCTGTGCCAAGGTTATAGGTGTCTAATTAATTGGTTCCCTTGAAGCAAGACCTTTCTGTCCACACACAATCAGTGGTGAGAGTAAAAAAACCAAACACAGCTTTGAAGTTTTTTTGGGGAACACAAGTACCCAACCTACCTGCTCACAGTAGCCAGGCTTTTCCCTTTAGAGGTTCTCTAAGGTGCTCCCCATTAACTACCCAAAGAAATGTGGATCATGGTGGCAGAAACATCTCAAGTTTTGTCATTGGTTAGATGCCCAAATAAGACAGGATTTGGGCTACCTGTCTTACTCCAGTCCTTCACTAGCCCTCAGAGGATGGCGAGACACTGGCACAGGTTGCCCAGAGAAGCTGTGGCTTCCACATCCCTGGAAATGTTCAAGGCCAGGTTGGATGGGTCGTGGAGCAACCTGGGATGGTGGAAGGAGTTTCTGCCTCTGGAAGAGGGTTGGAATGAGTTGATATTTCAAGTCCCTTCCAACCCAAAACATTTGTGAATTTATGCCTCTTGGTTAATGTAGATAAAGTCTAATTTTATGTATTTGGCTGATACAGGTATCTGCATCACCAGGTCACCCCTGTGGAGTCTGGACATGTGTGTTTCTGTGCACGAGTGCAGTGGGGTGGAATGAGAGAGAGGAGGAGACAAGACTCTTCGGGACATTGTCATAGCAACCCAGAGGTGTCACTTCAGTGTCCTGTGCCCTTGTGCAGAAGGATTGTGGCTTTGGTGGCAGAAATGCATTTCCAACTGACCCCAGGCTCAAACCTGAAGGCAGAAAGTTCTTTGTTTCCTCCACACACTGCTCCCTCCCTGTAACTGGAAGGTTATGTGTTTCTTAGCTACTGGTCAGACTGGTGGTGCCTGCCAAGAAGCTTTCATGGAATTTCCTCACTATGTAACAAATTTATGAGTCATATGAAAATCTGGGAAATGATTCAACCAGCTGTCTTTCGTTGACTCAAAGATTTTTACAACACCTCAGTGCCTCATCTTTGATTTGAGCCAGCAGAATGGTTTATTGTAACATCAAATGGTCTTATTTTCACTGGAAGGATGCTTCCTACTACAAAAAAAAAAATAAAGACAAAAAAAAGCTGTACAACTGTTGAAGACGGTCTGTCATTAGGTGAGGGATGCACAGAGCAACTGTGGTCATTCACTATGAACTGATGCATGTGGCTGGATTGCTGCTTCCCTGCAGGATGGCTGCAAAGGTGGTTGTCACTGAGCAATGTGCCTCAGCTGCCACAGGTACAGCCTTTCTGCATGGCAGAAATCAGACTTGCAGAAACTTCTGTTCATATTTGGGTTTCAATGGCTATTTCAGCGAATTTTAGCAAATCCTCACTGAGCAGCAACACAGCTAAAGCCAGGGAATGTTATTCTTGTTACGTAGCCTTTCCAGGTGGGAAAGGCAGGAAGTGGACCAGGACCTTTCATCACCATGGAAGATGCTCACTGTAGGAGGCAGGCACAAAGAACATTCTTTCCATCTTATTTTTTGGACAAAACCACTCAGAGCTGCTCTTTACTGTGCTGGAATCACTGGCATCCCTGAGCAGAGATGCAATGGGCAGCCCCAACTTACAGGTGATCCTGTGCTTTTTAGAAACCATACAGGTGGATAAATCCATGGCACTAGAGCTAATCAGTGAGTGGGAAGCAGAAGTAGAACAGAAGTGATTCTTCCAGTAAGAGTTAAATTGCTGTAAACAGAAGAAAAACTGGAATTTATTATTACAAAGCTAAACTGACACTCTACATAAAATATCCAAATGAATTTAATTATTAAAACCATGTTTCCAGCATGAGTTTCCATGTCCATGAAAGCAATCCGCCACACAAAGAACTGCTCCCAGTAGCCTCAAACCCTTTGTTTTAGACACTTAATTTCCCAGCCAAAATCATAGAATGATTTGGGTTGGAAGGGACTTTAAAGATCATCCATTTCCAATCCCCTGCCCTGGGCAGGAACACCTTTCACTAGACCAGGTTGCTTAAAGCCTCATCCAACCTGGCCTTGGACACTTCCAGAGATGGGACAGCCACAGCTTCTCTGGGCAGCCTGTGCCAGGGCCTCACCACCCTCACAGTAAAGAATTTCTTCCTAATGTCTAAGTCTAAACCTACATAACTGCAGCTCAAAGCTATTCCATGCAAATGGATGTAGCCAGCAGCTCTGAGCAGAGCTGGAACAAATGCACCTCTCACAGCTGTCACCAGGCACTTTGCAGGTGCAACGTGGCTTACAAATCTCAAAATGCCTTGTGTCAGCACCTGGAGAATCCACTGTACCAATGGGGGAAGGAAAATAAAATATACTTGAAACAGACAGGACAAGAAAGGGTTCAGAGGAGAGCAGTATTACTTTGATTTATTGAGGGTCACAACCTGTATTCAGTGCACTGAACCACCCTTCTCAGTCCAGGGACTTAATACAGCTCTACTCTTTGGTATGCAGGTAAGCAGTATAAATCCTGGTCAAAGTTTCTATCCATATTACAGACATAGACTTGATTGCATGAAACTCCTGTTTCTATCCATTTCCAAAGGGTACAAACCTGGGAATGGTGGAGGATGAGGGAAATAGAAATTCAGGGCAAAGAAAAAGAAATCCTAAATGGTGATATTGTCTCGTGACCATTTTCTGCTTGAGAATTCCCCTTTCATCTTTCCATCCCCTTCCCACTGAGTGGCTTTGTAGCTTCCATTTGTAACAGGCAGAGAGTGGAAAAATATCTGACTTCGGGGGATTTGGCAAAGGTTCTGGCCTTGAACCCAGCAGCAGATACAGAACACTTGTAACATTCAAAACAGACCCTCTCTTTCTTGACCTCTGTGATTTTTATTGCTTATCTGGGTATACATAATCATTTTAAGATGTCTCCCCTTACCATAAAATAACCATGAATTATTTTTAAAAAGGTAGATAATAAACTTCAGAATAACTCTTAAATGTATCCAAGCAGACAAGGGGAATGTGAGGTTGCTGTCATGAAGGATAGCTTCTGGCAACTGATCTGAGGGAGCCACTAATGATTTTAATTATCTTTTGGAAGCACAATCCACCCATTCTGAAGCCAGTGCCCTGCTGGCAGCGACGACGCTTTGGAAGATCGACAGCATAAAACATTTTCTGTAATGAGCCTTCGTACAACTCCATGTGTCAAGCAAGGAGCGATCTGTCTCCAGCAGAACTGCAATAGGAAAGCTGTAGCTGGAACATTTTCCAGCTGAGGACTTCCAGCAGGTAACACTCGTGCTCCCTTGGGGAATGGGGGATTAATGACCAGGCACCGAGACCTGGCGCCGTCAGGTGCAAATCCAAAAATCAGCTTTTCCTCCTGGCAAATCATTTCACCTCCTAATTTATTTCATCTATTTAGGTTATAGACTTCTCAGAGGGATGTTAATCTCTGACTACATGTTTGTACAGAGCTTAGGATGTAGCAAGGGATTAATCACTGTTGGGGCTATCATCCTACAGGAACAGGAAGGGTGAAGTAGCAATAAATTGGGCAAAGCAGCAGTAGATGCTGATGCCTTGGAGGTGGTTGGAATAAGAACCAAAGCTGGATCACAGTTCAGCCAGGAACAGGGAATCTATTCTAGTGAGGAAACAGCAATAGGAAAAGATATTTAAGCTATTAAAAAATAAATGTAAGCCTACATGAAAGACCTTCACCTACACGGCTTTAAGATGTAGGAGGGTAATTTAGATTAGATATTAGGAAGAAGTTCTTTACTCAGAGGCTGGTCAGACCCTGGCACAGATTTCCCAGAGAATCTGTGGATGCCCCATCCTTGGAATTGTTCAAAGCCAGGTTGGACAGGCTGGACAAACCAGCCTGTGGCAGGGGGTTGGAATAGATGAACCTTCCAGCCCATCTCAACCCAAATCATTAATGAGTCTATATCCTGTGCTCAACAGGTAACAGTTGCTGCCCTCCCAGCCTCTGGAGTATTTGAAGTATTTCAGAAGAGAGAAGGAAGAATCAGTAGATACTGAGGTGGAGTCATCAAGTATTTTGAGCTCAACATGAATTTATGCTGAGTGATGAAATAATAGATAGGTAGATATTGGACATATTACTTAAAACAAATCAGATCAAAGAAAAGAGGGATTGACCAGAATTTTTACTAAAAATGCAAACGAAATCTGGGCTTAGTTTTTTTACAACTTAGAAGAAATCTGGGTTCCTTTTATACTTTCTATTATAAATCATCAGTCCCAGAGCACATGTTCAACTACTTTGTTGAATCAGGGTCATTATGAATAAGAGCCTGGCAATGCTCCTCTGTTAATGAGCTTCCAGGAAATGTACAATTGTTTTTAGAAGAAGTCTAATGAAGATGGATTTGCAGATCTCATTTGATGCAGCCAGAAAATCCAAACTCATCAACCAAACAAAAGCATGGGAGTAATTTTTTTTTTTTTTTTGTGTGTGTGTGTGTGTGTGTCTGATTATCCTTTCAGGAGTGCTGGTGTGTAACGCTTTCAAACTTTCATTGAACTTTACTCTCTCGCTCCAGGCGATTATTTTTCCTTGATGTCTGATGTTGAATGATATACGTGCACCTGTGTGATAATGGCTGGTTGGATATATCTTTACTGAGCTGGGAAAACCCAGGACCTCACCTCCACACTTAACCATTTGATTTCTTTTATGGCTCTGCTACAGATCCCTGTACTAAAAGCTACTGGTGGAGCTTACATTTGTCAGGGGAAATGTGGGTGTTTTATCATACCAGCTGTTTAAAGTCTCCTACAACTTTGCAAACTGCTTTAAGAGCCCTTGCTTTTATCACTGCTCAAACTTCCAAGCAGTCACCAGAACAAAGGAAGGAACAGCTGGGAAGTTTTAAAAGCAGCAATGTTTGCTGTTGCACTCAGGTTTAAGTATGATAATTAATAAAACTTCCCCTCCTCTTCCACATCATCTCAGTGCACAATCATTTTGGAACAGGACTTCTCACTGGCCCCTTCTGCTGAGTTTCAGCTGTTATATTTCCCTTTTCCAAACCAGCAATCTTTATTATTATTATTATTATTATCATCATCATCATGGCACATCCATATTGCTCTAGTGTCCTGCATCAACCTGCTAAGAGACAGCATGCTTGGGGCAATTTTGTATTAAGCAAAAGCAAATCTTCTGGAATTTCATTCATCTGAAGCAGAAGTGCTGCAGAGGGTCAGGAATACAGCACCCATGGCCAGGAGAGATGAGGAACACTTCTCCACTACAGCCATCAAGAAATTTGGAATCTCACAGGGGTGAATCATATGGGCTCCACCTACAGAGCTGGGCCTCTGAAGGGTGATTTATCCTGGCTGCCTCAGACACCTCTCCTAGCATGGGATGAATCATCCCCTGACCCTTTCCCACTCTCTCCACCAACTAGAAGAAGATATCTGGCATCAGCCAAGCTTGCAGGCAGCTGCAATTAGGTCAGGTGAATCCTGCCTGGGCAGTGCAGTGGTCTGTCCAGCCTGGTTTTCTGTCAGCCCTTCAATCACTGGAAGGTGATGGATGCTCCTCAAGGATGCAAAATAAAGAGCAGCACTGAGATCTGTAAGTATGGAGCTGCACAGTAATAAAGTGTGAAGAAAATTGCTTCCTTCCCCTCTGTGGTGATTAGCGTCGGCTCTGGAGTACGAGCACTGGATTGATGGCTGCTGTAATTTTATCCAAACTGAAGCTGCTGGAGTAGATTTGAGGGGTGGAAATAGTGCTGCTGATCCCTGTAAGATGGAGCTGGGCCCTCTGAAAGGATCCAGAGGCTTGAAACAGTGATTGTAGAGAAACAAAACGGTGAGATTTTAGCAGAAATAGCAGGCATCATGTTTTCACATAGTCCATGCAGAGGTAGCAGCAGAAAGTACAATTCTGAGTATTTCTCAAGGTCATTTAGAAGTCCTACTTCCCACTAAATACAAATATAGAGATTGAAATGACTGATCTTTTCCTTTCTCTAACAGTTAATGCCAGGATTTGTGGCTTGGCTCCTAGTTCAGGGCATCCCCGTGGCAACTGTTCACCATCCCAGCAGGACCCTCTCTGTGCCATGAATTGAGTCCTCCCTCTGGCAGGTGGGATGTGTCCTTTATTCACACCACAGCACATCCGGCTGCGGCTGCAGCAGGGATCTGCCAGGGCTTGTCCTTGCTCAGAAACAATCTGGTGAGTTCCCCGAGGTGTTCATCTCCCCAGATCCCAGGGCAATGCCATCTGCTCCCCATGGTGACATCCCAAGTGCCACCAAAAAAATGGATGTGTGGATGTAGCACAAGACCATGGCCATTCAGCTGAGCATGGTTCCACTGTGGCCACACAGAGTCGGGGCACTGGCAGGAGTTATTGGAAAGGAGAACACTCAAACACCTCAGCAAACACAAGGAAAACACCTCAGCAAACACAAGGAAAACACCTCAGCAAACACAAGGTACCTGTGTTTCTCAGCAGAGACTTTTCCCAGATAGTGGCAGCAGCACTTCTGACAGACAGCATTTACAAACCATTATTAACCAAACAAAGCTCTTTAAAGAGAGTCACCCGAGGGCACTCTGGCCTCTGTTAAAACAGACTTTTCAAAAACATTTATGGACTTAAATAAAACTCATTTCAGAATGCCAGCAAAATTGCCTCCAGGTTGCACTCTGGCTTTGCTACCAGTCTAGTCCTAAAATTATTCACCAGGAAAGGGAAAGATTTTTTTTTCCCAGCTAAAGGGTTCCCGTGTGTGCTGCTCAGCTGTGAGTCCTGCCAGAATGTAGCTGGCCAGATGCGGGTGTGCGGGTGGCTGAGATTTGATGCAGTGTATAAACCAGATTTTCATCATCATCGTTATTATTATTATTATTATTATTTATTATTATTATTTTAATAATAATAATAATAATAATAATAATAATAATAATAATAATAATAATTATTATTATTATTATTATTATTATTATTAT
>VXBC01010285.1:374883-413650 GCA_013399945.1 Ploceus nigricollis | reverse complement strand
TATTACAGCCTTGCCTGTAATTTGCATAGGCAAAGGACAGGAGTTAGAAATGTTGTAGCAAAGGGACTGAGGCACAGTGAGATCAAATGTTTTGCCCTGTGATGCACAGGAGGTTGGTGGCAGAGATGGGAAATAAGCTCAGCTTTCCTAGGACCAAACCAACCTTTTTAGGTCTTACTACAACATTTTCAAGGTGCCCATCACACTGACATCCAAGAGCCAACCTACACAGAAACTACTGTGCTCTGGAAGCTGTTCCTTTTCCTTCTGCCAGAAAATGCAAAAGCCTCATCAATAAGGGGGGGAGAAATGGTTGCAGAAATGCATTTGCTGGTAACTTTCACTCTCTAGCTCATATTGTTAACACACACGACTCCAAATGCTGGATGGCAGATGGAAATACTCATTGGCCTGATGGATTTATGGATGTCTGAAGCCTTGTGGCAGTACATATTGCCTTCAGAACAACATTTTCTTCACAGTGAGCCAAGTCCTGGTGCAGTTGAAGTTATTGGAAGTTTTGCCACTGACATTAATGAGATCAGGATTTGGATTTGTGTCTGCAGAGACAAAAATAACACACTGTTGCAAATTGGAAAGTAAGAGTTGAATTAAATGGGGTGAGATTGAGAAAAAGAGAGAGAGAGACTGATGCTCTGGTAAGATTTAGGATGAAGTTTTGCCCCACCTCTGTGTCTCCTTGTTCTGAAGAAGGCAGTCCCACAACCACACAGATCAGCATTTAGCCAAGGAAAAAATGTTTTATCTTCCAGCAACGAGATGTAACCCCAGCCCCTACAACTGGTGACCAAAAGCTGCCACTGGTGTGGCATTTGCCTGGTGCCCTGTGTGAAACCAGGTGTTGTTCTCTGCCTTGCTTACACCATGTCAAAATTCTTAAATCCAAGTATAAGATGGATACACTGCTGGATCATTCTCTTCTTCCAGGTAACAAGTGATAGGAAAAGAGGAAACAGCCTCAAGTTGTGCCAGGGGAGGTCTAGATTGGATATTAGGAAAAATTTCTTCACTGAAAGGGTGCTCAGGCACTCGCAGGTGAGGCTGCCCTGAGAAGTGCTGGAATCACCATGCCTGGAATTGTTCAAAACACATGTGGATGTGGCACCTGGGGACATGGTTTAGTGGAGGAACTTGGCAGTGCTGGGGTAATGGTTGGACTCAGTGGTCTTAGCAGGCTTTTCCAACCTTAATGAGTCTGTGACTCTAAGATATATCAGGGCACTGAACTGAACTTTGCCCTAAGAAGAGCCCAAACACTTTCTTTGAAATAAATATTTAGAAGAGATAAGAGAGAAAAACAGAGACAAATGACCAAACCATCATGACCCTGCCTGACTCACCTGTAAGAGCTGCCCTGGGGAGCATTGCTTACTGAGCAGTTCTGACTGGGAAAATAACAAGGAGCACAAGGCATTCCAGACAGCTGACCCTTCTGGGGTGATTTCTAGCCAGTTTGGCATAAAAGCAGAGTTGTAAAACTCACAGCAATCTAAACTGGTGTCCTGCTGGCAGACAGGGAGGCGAGGATGCTGCTTTGGTGAAGGTGGGTTTCGTAGTCAAAGCAAACAAACAGGAGCTGAGAACAGCTGGGCCCAGCTCCTGACAGTGCCTTGGTGATTTTGGGGCTGCTCTGAAACCAACAGGAAAGCTCCAGCTGCATTTTAGGGGTCAGGGTGCTGTGTTACTTCCTGCAAGTCACCCCAAGGGAAGAACGCTTCACCTCAAAAACGTCAGAAGCTGAAGCAAAGACCAAAGACCACCAAGTTCACTGAGCACCTTCAGTCTAGCTGGAGAGGAAAAACCCATCAAGTGCAAGTCTTTTCACAGCCCTGCCTTGAAAGGAGAGACAAAATCCTCCCTCCCGAGCTGCTGGGCTCGGCCAGCTCCAGCTGTGAGCTCGCAGCCACTCTGATCCCGGGCAGGGGAGACAGCGGCGCGGAAATCCCGCCCGTGCCTCATCACACGGGGCAGGTGTGATGCCAAGAACGTCGTCACCCCCCTCACTTGCCAAGTACCTGGGTGCAGCATGAGCAATCACATCCTGCAGAGAGCTCCGTCAGCAATGAGCGCATCCCCCTTGGAGATAGGATGGCTGGACATGCAAACTAATGTGCCTGTGAGCCTTTCATGTGCAGAGCTGTAACAGATGTTCAAAGATCATCCTCTGGCACTGGGAAAGTGTCTAGGAGGCCCCTGGATAGGAGTTTTCTTGGCACACTTTTTTTTTTTTTTTCAGATGAGCTGAAGGGGAAAAGTTCCTGTTAGTGATTATTTTCTGTCTGTGAGCAAAGCGCTTACGATGAGCGTCCCAGCTCATACATCAGGGAATGCCAACTAGATAAATGCAGCTTTCCTCTTCCCCGTGGGTCCCTATCTCTCCACAGGCTTTACAAAGACCCAGAAGACATTCTTTTTGGTGACACCAGGAATTAAAAACTGCAGCTGGAGGCACCCCACACTTTTTTCTGACACAAAACTGCAAATCTCACTGCAAAACTGCAGATCACAGGGGATGCCCACAAGAATCTCAGACAACGACAATGGGATGCCCCATGCAGCAGGACCTGTCCTCAGAGCTTGTCAGGGGTGAAAACACAGAATCATTAAAATTGGAAAAGATCTCAAAGATCATTGAGTCGAAATGGAGACCATGACCCTGCTCTGATTTGTAAGTGTGGGCAGAGCTCCTAAGAACCACCTTTTTGTGACACTGGTGGCCATTCTGTGACACTGGTGGCCAGAGATGGTCACCTCAGGTCACTGAGGCTTCAGAAAACATGGGTACTTATAGGAACACCTAAAGGGTGTATGCCACTGGTGCTGGCTGTGGAGGTCATTGCAAATCTGGCTGGATGTTCCTCTGAGCCTTTATCCATGTGCAGAGGGGGGATGCTCACAGCTCTTCTCTAAGAATCACAGAATTATTGGATCACTAAGGACCTTCAAGATCAAGTCCAGCTGTCAACCCAGCACTGCCAAGCCCACCATTAAATCACATCCCTGGTGCCACATCCAAATTTCCAGGGATGGTGATTCCACCACTTCCCTGGATGGCCTGTACCAATGCCTAAACAACCTTCCAGTGAAGAAAATTTTCCTAATATCCAGTCTAAATCTTGCCTGGCACAACTTGAGGCCATTTCATCCTGTCCCTTCCTACCTGGGAGTAGAGCCTGACCCCCCCCTGGCTGCCCCCTCCTGTCAGGGAGTTGTAGAGAGCCAGAAGGTGCCCCCTGAGCCTCCTTTTCTCCAGGCTGAGCCCCTTTCACAGCTCCCTGAGCTGATCCTCCTCAGACCTGTGTTCAGGTTGGTCTTGCCCATCTCCTCCCATCCTCTGCTGTGCACAGTCTCTCTCCAGCTGTGGATATATCTGATTTGCAGGTTGATGAGGTTTTGAAGTCCCTGCTTACTCTTTCAACTGAGTAGTAAATGCCTGGCACAAGCAATCAGGATCACATCCAGCCGAGTCTGTATTCCTGCTGTGAACCCCTATAGCAACCATTTCAGCTGCCTGGCCAAGGACTTCCCATCCCACCACGGGATAATGCCTGCAGGGCACAGCTGCATCCTGCAAACCTATGGAAACAAGTCCTGTTTAATTAATGAGGGCTTTTTTGTTGGGCAGCTAAAACATCCCCAGCTCACTCAGTGAGTTTGGCCAGCTTACTGCAGAGCTACCTGACTTTAAATTAACTAAAAAGAAGGAGGATTTACCCTCAGGGTCTGAGCTGGAGCCACTGCAAAGCACGAAGACTCTTTTAACTGATTACACAGAGCTGGGAACAGCCCCCAATTGACTGCTGAAAAATGTAGACCCTTCTCATTTTGTTTTTGAGTATAGACAGAGAAGACACAGATATAGATAAATAGGGCATAAAAGACATTTTTTTCTAGTATAGATCATAGCACCACAGGAAAACTCACCCACTCCTCCTTCATTTATCAGTGGTATGTTTTGAACACCATTTTGGTAAAGGGATATTTCACTATTAAGTTGTAAGGGGAAACCTAGCATTGAATGGACATCAAAGTTAAAGGAAGTTTTGTCCCAGGTGTCCAAAGAAGGACAGAGCCACACAATAGGCCTTTTATAACTTCTAATAAAAACTGGGGGCAGTTTCTCTCAGTTTAGGCTGGTAAAACAGGGATTTCTCTCCCACTCTTCTGGATTTCTTTCTATGGGGCTATAGCACTGTAAGCTTGTTTGCAGCTTGATTGAACATGGGGTTTAATTCATTAATGTTTACAAATTGCTTTAAGATCTGCAGCTGGATAAGTGCTAAATAGTTTAATTGCTGTAATACAGATGAATTTGCTTATCTCCCATGTAAATCAACTTAAAACATTGCCCTGAAATTAACAGCTCTGGGGTTAACAACGGGCCCAACCACACACTACACTGCAGCACTTATCGTATCACAACTTTACCCTTATTAATTACACACCCTGCTGTGGTTTTTGGACCAAGATCAGCTACAATTCAGATTGGGCAGCCGGACAGCACAGGGAGGAAAGGGTTTGTAAGTGCACGACACACACGTTAATCCTGAAATTAAACAGATGGCCCACTCACTCATCAGTGAAAGTCCACCAGGGGCTGTAAGAAAGAAGGAGATTTCCTATGTAACATAACAATTTGGACATCAGAAGGTTTCGGGTTACAAGATTTTTCTTTATCCTCCACCTGAAACTTTTAAGGGGAAACGTCAGGGAATTCCATCCGGTCTTCAGATACTAATCCCTTTTTATGCTGGTTTGATCTGTCTGCTGGGAGCTGGCAGCCAGCTCCTCTGACTCCACGTAAGTGAACACCAGGCAGCAGATGGACCAGCCCTCTGCAGCCACTGAGAAGTGTCTGGGGCTCACAAGTCCCCCCTGTCTCCAGAAATTCTCACGTGTGATGAGCTCATAAAGGAGCCAGACCCAGCACTCACTGCATCACATGCTGGCAGGATGGGTTTAGGGACTGAGATGCAGGGCAGAAAGAGAAAATATTCACTTGTTGGTCGTCCATGCATCTCCACTGAAGCCACGAGGGTCAGATCTGGTACTGAAGCTGGTTTCAGGCTGTGTAATGACCAAGCTCACACCAAACTCACTCTCTTTATACCTGCTGCCTGATGGCCTGAAATAAAACCTTTAAAACAGGATAATAGGACAACTTAAGAGTAAAAGTCAGTTTATAGAACCATAGAATTATAGAATTATTTTAGTGGGAAGAGACCCTTAGGATCATCAAATTCAACTGTTGAAGGAGAATTGCCAATCCACCACTAAATCATGTCCTCTAAACCCCCCCTGCAGTTCTGCATCCAGGCCTGGGGCCCCCAAATCCAGAAAGACATGGAACTGTTGGAACAAGTCCAGAGGAGGCCACTAAGTTGATCGGGGGCTGGAGCTCCTCGCCTGTGGAGCCAGGCTGGGAGAGCTGGGATTGTTCAGCCTGGAGAAGAGAAGGATCCAGGGGGAACTTGAAGCCTCTTCCAGTGCCTAAAGGGGCTCCAGGAGAGCTGGAGAGGGACTTGGGACAAGGGATGGAGGGACAGGACAATGGGGAAAGGTTTCAAAGTGACAGAGGGCAGGGTTAGATTAGATATTAGGAAGAAATTCTTTACTCAGAGGCTGATGAGCCACGGGAACAGGTTATATATATAAATATTTGTTTCTATCCTGGTATTTAAATGCTTACCAGTGTTTTCGAAACTTGACATCTAATTGTCTTTGAAAAGCTGTTCCAGATTTACAGATGTGGTCAGCTCTCCCAACTGAAGTTGTGTTTTCAAAAGAGCTCAGTTGCTGAGGGGAGGTCACTCAGACAATGGGCAGATTTTCAGAAGAGCCCAGTGTGAGACTTTTGAGATGTTTTGGAAAAGGGGAATAAGAATCAAAACATGAATTTAGGGTATGAAAATCCAGATTTACACGTCCTTTATCAGTTGCAGCCTGAGATTATACATTTGGACTTAATAAAAAGTCTTTCTATGAAGAAATTATTCATATATTTTTATATATTCAATTAAGCAAGTATCTACCATCTCCCTCTTCTGCAACACAAAAATCCATGGATAGCCTTTTCTTCCTGTGACATTGTGACATCAAGTTTCCTACACAGAACAGTTTGGGGGAAACAAGATAGTTCTTTTCTCTCTGTTTAATATTTACAGAATGGAATTTTTATTTTATTTTATTTTATTTTATTTTTATTCTCAAGTGATAGGAAATTTTCTTCTGAATCCTGAACATCTTTACTTATCTGCATTACCTTTAAAACTGACTGGGATTTAATGGAAGCCTTAGAGGTTCTATTTCAAAAGTATCAATGAGTGGGAAAAAATGGTTATTTTACTTATATTTTCCAGGTGTGATAAAATGATTTCTCAATAAGCCCACATTTGGAAAATGGAGCTGCAAAATGCAGAAAAAGACACATCTGTGTGAACTTTTTTCACACACCCGCTAAAGGCACAATATTGATTTTAATTTTTTGCTGTATTTATTTCAAGTAGAACAAGAAAGCAGAAAGATCTTCCTAATGAACAAATCAGATATTCAACACAAATCTTTCACTGAGATGATTTGTGCCATAAGAAATATTCCCCCTTCAGATGTCACAGAATCAATCATAGATGGTTTGGGTTGGAAGGAACCTAAAAGATAATTTACTTCCATGCCCTGCCATGGGCAGGGACACCTTCCACTATCCCAGGTTGCTCCAAGCCCTGTCCAGCCTGGCCTTGGACACTTCCAGGGATGGGACATCTGCAGGTTCTCTGGGAAACCTGAGCCAGTGTCTCACCACCTAGAGAAGAATTTCTCCCTAATATCTAATCTAAATAGCTTCTAATTTAGTTTGAAACCCTTTCCCACTGTCCTGTCACCCCATGCCTTTGATAAAATTGCTTCTCCATCTCTCTTTAGCCCATTTAGGCACTGAAGGTGCTCCAAGATCTCCTCAGAGCCTTCTTTTCTCCAGGTGAACACCCCTGGCTCTCCCAGCCTGTCTCCAGAGCAGAGAAGCTCCAGCCCTTGGAGCATTTTCAAGGCATATGTGTTATGCCTTCACCTGACTGCCAGCTGAGAGGGAACAAGAACTGGGCATGCACTGAGTCAGTATCACTGCAGCTTTTGTTAAGCACTTTATATTTTCTCCTCCTTTCCCTCTCCTTCTTCATTTTTAGGTTGCAACACCAAAAGGTGTTGGAACAAAGGCTCTCTGATGTTGTCACAGGGCAGAGGGTCAGATAAGATGATCCCACAAGGTCCCTTCAGCCCATTTATCCTCCAGTTCTGTGATATGACTCAATTTCCTGGGGATTAATGAGCAGGTGGGGTTAATGGTGCTCAGCTGCAGCAGTAAGCCCCCAGCTCCTTTTAGACGTCAGTGTTCATCCCTGCATGTCAACCACACACGTAACTTCTGGCCTCTGGGTTTCAGAGCCCTGAAAAAGCCATCAGGGTTTTCCATGGCTGTCTGGGTAGACATCCTGCCCCAGAAAAGGGCTGGGACCAAAGCCCAGAGGTAATGACTTTGGACAAGCACTGCTGTCTGTGGTTCCTTTATGTTTTGCTCTACTAAGCGGGTGTTAATCAAAGCCCAAGTGCTGCAGTCATGGGCATCTTGCAAAGAATTTCTTGTTGATCAGAGACATCTTCATCCACTGCTTATTCCTGGGAATGCTGAGACAGCAGGTACCAAGCAGTCCTTTCTCAGCACAGGGAATTCTTCCTGGCACCTCACCATCTCCTGAAGGCAGGGCTTGGGTTTCTCTGCCTGCACAGAGCTGTCCTGGCCATCAGCACAGCCTGGTGCCAGGGTGTCAGCACAGGAGTCCTGAAATGCCTGAGCCTGCAGCTCAGTCACTGGATGGGGACACAGGGGGATTGCTCTGGCAAAACTGGGATGCTGGGATGGAGCCTGCAGACAAAACCCCCAGGATGCAGCAGGGATCCCACAACACAGGGAAGACAACACACCTCAGCAGTTCTCATCAGTCCAACCTGGAGAAAAACTTCACTAGATCTGCCTCAGCTTGATCTGGAACTAAATAAAACATTTACTGTGCCCAAACACGTTATTTATCAGGGTCCAGGGTGCTGCCCCCATCCTGGGAATATGTGTTCCTACCTTGTCCTTGTCATCCACTCCTCCAAAGTGCACCCATCACTGGGGAAAATTTTTCCAGCATAGAATCAGGGAATCAGAGAATGGTTTGGGTTGGAAGGGACTTTTAAAGGTCACCTAGTCCAACCCCCCTGCAGCGAGCAGGGACGTCTTCAGCTAGGCCAGGCTGCTCAGAGCCCCATGTGAGCATCCCACTCACCTTCTGCTCTGGGAGCTGCTCCCAGCAGGAGCCAGGAGCTGAGCTGGGAAGGGGTTTTCTTGCAGTAGGAAAACCAAAGCAGGGCCTGTGCCAGCCCCCAGCAAGCCACAGGCACAATTCCTGATCTTCATGAAATCATCAACCCTGTGTCCTGGGAATAGGGGCTCAGATAAACTGCCCAGAGGACCTGCTGTGCAAACAGCAGGGAGGGGGACTTTCTCCCCCTTAGTAGGCAAATTATATAGTTTATAAGAAAGATTATTTACCTAAAGGGATTTACCTATTTCAAACCTTGAGACGTGGAGCATCTGGACCATGGAGCCCCACTGCCCTGCATGCAGGCAGGGGGCACGGGCAGAGACACCCCCCAGCAGCTACCACGGCTCCTGCAAGGCAGGACAGCTGCACGTAAATGTGCAACTCATAAAGCTGGAGGAGCTCTGCAAGCTATTAGGTAATTAAGCAAAGTGAGGGCTTGGAGCGCCCGGCTGCTCCTTCCAGCCCATGGCTGTGCTCTCTTTAGAGTCTGATTGGATAAAGGATTTTTATTAACTTCATATTTTTGCTTCTAATTTTCCTCTCTCTGCCTTTCATATTGCAGGCCCTGAACTGCTCTGGTCTTGTGGTGATGTTTATTGGCACTGGCAGGTTGCAACACCCCTGCAGGCTTCCCACAGACAGACCCCAGAGTGCAGACCACGAACCGAGGCAACTTCATACGCTGCCTCTGCTGTGAAATTGCTCAGGCACTTCCCTCATGGTTTTCCTCTCACCCTCCCCACCTTCCCAGCTGGAGCCCCCTCCCCCAAGCTGCGCCTCTCCTTTTCCAGGAGAAGAGGCAGCAGGCCCAGAAAAGCAGCTGGTCCACAGAGCATCACCAAATTCATCTCTTTGCTGCTCCTTGAGGCTGTGGTGCGAGATAGAAGAGTCCCTGTGGGCTGCAGTGGGCATCACCTCTGTGTAGGGCAGCACAGACTCCAGACAGGGGAAGGATGGAGGGAGGGGGGCTTTGAAACATCAGCAAAAGGCTTGGGCATCTACTTTTGACTCCAGCCTGCTTCATCTTCAAGGTCATGTTAGTCCTGGCACCAGAGCGGTGGCAGTTGCCCCATCCCTGGAAACATTCGAGTCCAGGTTGGATGGGGCTCTGAGCAACCTGATCTCATTGAAAATGTCCCTGATAATTGCAGGAGATTGGACTAGATGGTCTTTAAATGTCCCTTCCAACCCAAACCATTCTATGATTCTGTGATTTTTCGGTCAACCCCATCCAACCTGGATACATGGGTGACTTCACTTTGATCCCTTAAATGCACTTTTCACTCCCATTATCTTCCAAGTGAGCTTAAAAATGCAAAAGTTTATTTTTGTTGTCGTGGTGCCGGTGTTTGAGCACCTACCATTTGCTTGGAGAGCTCCCCAGCCTCTCTTTGCAGCAATAAGCACCTTCCTGGAAGCTTTCCCCAGCCTGAAATAGTTGTGCCCCGGGATTTATTTAACCTCCTGCAGTTGCTTGTTGTGCCCCATCGAACAATGGGCTCCACTTTGCGAGGAGGCTGGATCGGCTAAATTGGCTTTTTCTGCGATGCTCACAGGCACATCTGGTAGCAACAGCTGGCTGCCAGCCCAGCCTCCCCTTTTTAATATCGCCTTGGGGTTTTACTGGTAGTGTCTCTGGACAGTAGGAGGCAAAGAAAGAAGCGACAAACCCCCAGAGTGCCACCAGTGAATCCCAATAAAAGGCGAGCGGGAAAGCGCCTGTTTGATGAGCACGGTGCCCGGGTTTGGTGGCCCTCCAGCTGCTTGTTATAATAGCAGGGGAGTGGCTGGGCCACTTAATTATTTATTCTAGCCCCTTGTCCTGGTTGCAAGGAAACATAAAAGATGCTTTGTTTCCACAAGCAGGAGATGGGGAGTGCTCCAGCCTCCAAATCTCCCGCCTGCCAACAGAGCCCGATGCACTCGCCCCATGTGGGATCCATTTGAGCCTGAAAACTTGACAAGGAATGCCATAGCAGCACCAGGATGTTCCCCCATCCAGCACAGCAGTGGCTGCTTATTTGTTCAGCTCTCAGCTGCTGTGCACAGTCAGCGCGACGCGGGGCGCGCAACGGGCTCTAAAGACGTGCGGGCAACCTCTGGCTGTGCTGAAAGGATGGGCTGTCCACAGGGAGTGCCTTTGGAGCCACACTCAGCATTGTTTAAGCTCCCAGGCATCTTGTCTGGCTCTCACAAGCCCTCATTCCTCCCGAGCACTTGTAAAACTTTCAAGCTGAGCCATTTCCACCCTTTTGGGGCTGCTGTGCTGTTCAGTGGGAGTGCCCCAGCCCAGGCTCAGCAGCCTCTTTAGGTTCCTGCCTTGTTAACAAACCAGATCTAGGACCCAAAAGGTGATGTTGGATCTGGGCTGACACATCTGTGATTATCTGTTGCTCTTTATGGCTGCAAATAAAAGGAGCACAGAGAGACATAACCAATGCCTTTAGGCAGCTTGGGAGCAGTCTGGAGCAGCAGTTCTGGGCAGCAGTGGCTGCTGCCTTCACCCAGGGAAGCAGACAGGTTCAGCTTTGGAGAAGGGCTTATCCAGGGCCCCTTCCAGCACACCTGTGCTGTGGCACGTGCACTCAGAGCAGCCACAGGTGGTTAACCCTATGTAGTTATAATAAATTTCCTTAAAATAAGTTTATGTTGAGAAATTCAGTGTTTGGGGGTCTGTTAGAGGATGTGCACTGGTAGCAGTCTGCTTTATTGAAAATAAATGTGTATAAATAATTAAAATAATTTTTAAAGTTTATTGGAAATGGCAGAGATCTGTGTATCAGGATCTGATCTGGGTTTTGTTGTCACTTCTTTATTCTGAAGAGGCACAGGGTGTGGTGTGAGATAACTCTGAAATATGGGATTACCCCAAGAAAGTAATACATCATAATTTAAAACCATTTCTACACAGTCCTTTGCAATCTCTGGACATTGATACTGTTCTCTCTGATCTGCACATTACTTCAGGGAGGCATTTTCTGCATTTACTGAGACTACCTGGTATTGTTACTCATATTTTCCATATGGAAAAGCCCTGACAGGTTAAAAGGCTCACCCAAGTCAGGTAGATAAGAGTTCAGAGCTGAATTTCAGGTTCTGGACTTCAGAGGAAACCCCCAAATCAATAAGTATGTATTGAAAGACTAAAGTGATATGTTTAGCTGTCTGATCTTTTCCTCATGCCATCCATCTCATTATGTCTCTGCCATAGAGAGAAATGTCCCTTCCAACCCAAACTTATCTGCTGGAAGAAACATTTCTTCTGGAAGAAGGGAAAAGGCTTTGTCCTGTCACATGGCAGCCCCCAAGGGAATAGACTTGGTGAGTGAACAGCTCTGCTCAAAAATGACTCAGTCCATGCTGGAGAAGACAAAACTGAGTTTCAGTGACTTCACTTTGCCATGTAATGCTCATTTGTCCCAGGATGTCATTTGGGATTTCAGGTTGGATGCGGCCCTGAGCAATCTGGTCTAGTGGAAGGTGTCCCTGGCCGTGGCAGGGGTCTGGAATGAGATGATCTCTATGGTGTCTTCCAGCCCAAGACATTCTAGGATTCTGTGTTTCTGTGATTTATCAGACTGGGCAGAGCCAAGGGCCATCCAAATCCTTCCTCCATCCTTGCTTCCAGGAGAGCACCAGACACTGATGGGCAGGAGCACCCAAAAGCCTTTCTGGATTTTGGATTCTAGTGGAAACCAACCTGCTGTATTCCCATGGTTTCAGGATCACCAGCCATCACAGATGATCCCAGCAGCACTGGCATTGGTCCTTCTTGGTCACAACTTCTGTCACTGTCACCAAGGCTCTTTGTCCAAGCAGTAGGGTTTTTTGCTCAGATTATAGAAAAGCCCTTGTTGGTTATGGCACTCCCTACACCTGCAGAGGGTCAAGCCCAGGCTCCAACTCACCTCACCATGCCCATCTAGGTCATCCTGCAGCTCCCTTCCCTATGGATATTTCCACCTCTGAGAAACTGCCACCCTCTGACAAGTAGTGACTCAAATGAGCTTTAATGACAGAGGGAAAACCCCCAACTTTAAAAACACCTTTTTATTGTTGCTGTTTCCTTTAGTATTTGAATGCTCTTAAACTACCAGCTGGTGCAGCCCAAGGATGCTGTGTGGCTGCCTGGAATGTGCTTAGCTCTCTGGAAGCACTGCCATTAACAACTAATAAATGTCGAGATAAACTCCATAATCGCCGATTCTTCCATCCAGACCTGAAAGCTCCCTGGATTGCTTTACCTTTAAGCAAAACCACCACCTAGATGGATTGACACATACTTTTAGGGCTAGGAGGCACTATTATATTTTGAACTTCAACCTCAAGGGACAGATTTCAGGCAGAGAACATCTAATATGTGTGGCAGGCTTGATGGAAAGCGGCCGAGGGCAGGGCTCGATGTGTTGCTGTGACCTGCCCATGTTCATGAGCTGATCACCATCATAAGGTGACTTTGGAATCCTGGTCACCTGCTGGTCCAGTTAAATTATGGACATCTGCAAAATATAAGCCGAGAGACTCCCCACGTCCTTGTGGCACACCAGTTGTGTTTTATAATGATTCCAAAACAGCTCTGAGTGAAAACAAGCCAGCCGGCACAAGAACTAACGCAGGCAGGGTGCAGAGCTGGAAAAGAACTGGAAAAAATTAACTTCTGGTATATATTTCCTATGGTTCCTTTCAGTTAACTCGCTGCAATGCTTGAAATGCTTCCTTGCCCTATGAATCTGCTGCGGTGTATTTAGCATATTACCAGTATAAAATGATGCAAGTGCGAGTTTCTTTTATCAGCGAAGTCCAAACTACTTCCTTGCCTCTAAACCAGGGATGGAGCTGAACCAAAACCACAGATCTGATCACTCCCTAAACATTTGGGCAAGTCTGGATCTTCAACCTAGCATCATGTGCATTCCTAACTTGTTAATAGGCCCACACCTAAGTCCTAAATCCAGAAGTTTTTGGATGTGGAGCTTGTTCCTTTTAACAAAAGCGATCCAAAAATTAATTTCTAGGAGACAGGCTATAAGGGAATTTGTTCTGACAAAAAGCTCGTGACTTTCTCTAAACAAAACAGAAAGGAGTAACTGGAATTTTACCTGTTTTGTGTTTGGACAGAGATTTCATTTTATTCCAAAATTCTCCTGGCAAACACCATAGTTCAGGGCAAAGCAGCGAAATTTTACAAGGTGAGAAAATTATATATATCTCTGGAGATTTGTCTTAAAAGGACATATTTATTTATTTATTTATTTACCAGGGTTTGAGTGTATTTCTGACAGATACAGACATTTTCTATTGGTTTTGATATCAGCAGAGTGAGGACTAATGGAGAGAGATGAGCAGTCACAGGACAGTTTGCTCTTTATCTTGGTCACATTAGGGACAGCCAGGTCCTTGGACAGATCTCCCTGATGATGATCCCTGCCAGAGTGGCCCTTGCCAGGCTGCCGTGTCTCTCCCACTGCTCCCAAGGATGGTGCAGGAACAGGCACACTCCTGGAGCCACTTCCAATAGATGTCTGGATGCAGTTTTGAAGCTGACAGAGTTTAATAGGGTGGAGGTAACCAGAGTGTCAGTTTCCAAGCACACGAATGAATCCTGGCAGTCTTTGTTTTATTAATAGAGACTTAACCTTTGAAGTCAATGAGACAAACTGGAGAGATGAAGGCTGGAAGAGGATAAAAGTCTGATCTATAAATCTTCTGCTTTTTTACTGCGTGGGAATAACACAGCAGCATCACTTAATGCTATAGCACTAATCCAAAATCATAATTCTGAGCAAGATACTGAGTTTTCCCTCTGGCTCCCAGACCCAGTCATTTGTTCTCTTTTGCCAATGCTGTCAATGAGACTCATCCAAAGCTCTGGAAATCCCTAAACTCTGAAAGTGAGCAAGTCAAACACATGCCACAGAGTCTGGCAAAAGAGATCCTTCCTGTCTATCATGCCTTGTTGTGATCATAGAGACATGGAATTATGGAGTCATGGAATCACGGAATTATGGAGTCATGGAATCATAGAATCATGGAATGGTTTCAGCTGGAAGGAACCTAAATGATCATCTCATTCCACCCCCTGCCATGGGCAGGGACACCTTCCACTATCCCAGGTTGCTCCAAGACCCATCCAACCTGGCATTGAACACTTCCCGGGATGGGGCAGCCACAGCTTCTCTGGGCAACCTGTGCCTCACTACCCTCATAGAGAGCAATTCCTTCCTAATATTTAACCTAAATCTCTCCTTTTTTACTTCAGAGCCATTCCCCTTGTCCTATACAATCCAGATAAAAGTGAGTTTGTACTGACTCACCAAAATGAGCTGCCTGAGAACAAGGACAGACAGCTGGAAGAGCAATATTTTAAATCTCCTTGCACAGCTTCCCAGAATAAGCTTGTAAGACTCTAATCCTTTTGATTTAAAGCTCAGAGTAACTTCTCACATCAGAACACCTTCTGCTCTTGTTTGCAGAGTACTCAGTACTCAGAACCACTGTGGGTTTCCAATAGGTTCCACAGAAGCCAGAGAGCAGATTTTTTTCTGTGACATGTTATTTTTGTGCATCTATTTAGCAGGAAGGACACACTTCCACAAATAACCTAACCTATGCATGGAAATCATGATTTTGTAGACCTGGCTTCAAGCCTATGGAATTTTTGTGATCCCAGAGCCCACTGGAAGAGGATACTCAGCTTCTGATGGTGGATGGGACCCTCTTTGGAACCTCTAAGTGGAAGCCAGACCCCAGAAGGGTATCCTGACCTGATTTCAGAATTTCTCCTCATCTGTTCCATCTCAGATCTGTAAGACTGAGACAAAGAAGGAAGGAGACTTTAAAACCAATCCTGAGTTAGACAGCATTACTGTATTTTCAGTTCCTCATGGTAAACCCTTCTGTGACAATAAAATGTCCCCAGCCTCCCCAGGGCTTGTACAAACAGAGGCATCTTGCTGTGTAAAGGTCACCAAGGCATTGCTACTAATATTTCTGTTGGATTTTTTTGGTTGTTCATTTTTTCCCCTCCGAGTTCCCCTCTTGTTTTAGACAGCTTTCATCTCCCCCTGTCTCTTGAGCACTGTCTCACTGTGCATCTGTTTTCCCTTTGCATGCTCTCCCTTCCCCCTCTGTTTACTTTTAGAAGCAGACTGTTGTTTTTATTCAATTCCCCTTGGTTTTCTTTGAGTTTTTCAGTTCTTCCAATCTTCTCTGCAGCTCTCCCATTCTCTCCACTTGCCTTCCAATCCAGAATGCTGCTGAGGGGGCCTGTTTCCAATTAGGTCTGTTTTGTCTTGTTTACTGGAGTTTCCTTCTCCCCTGTGTTTTACAGGAGCCACCTTTTTTTATATATCTCTTTTTCCAATTGAAGCCAGGACACTACTTCTTCTTCACTGCTGTTGGGTTTATTCATTTAGGCATTTTTCCTTCCTCAAGAAGTAGAGTAGATGGTTGTTTAAAGATGTGTAGACTCTCATTGTAGAAACTGCTGTGGAAATTACTTTCATGCATATTAAATTGTGGAAAAAAGCCCATCTTGATATCCTCTCATTTTCTTTTTTACCTCAAAAAACCTCATCAAATATAGACCCAGTCCTATTTGCCACCAGATTTCCTTTCTGAAAGACCCACAGACTGTGGTCACTGAGCACCACGGTCCTCATCAAACCTTCTTAAATCTGCAGCTGTAAAGTCAGAAGCATCCTTCTGAGCCAAGAGAAAATACACAAATTTCAAGTGCAACTTCTTGTTTAGGTCTCCTGCAAGATTTGCCAAAACCAAACCACCTCCAGGAACCATTCAGATAGAAGTAAACCTGCCTTTTTCTAGCAGGAAAATTATCTGAGGGGAGAATTTCTCCCTGGATCTGGTTCATAGTCAGTGTTACCTTGTCCTGGGTAGTACAGCAGGGAAAAGTGAGAATCACAAGGGAAGGAAAATTTCATTAAAAAGAAAAAACGGAGGGAGTAATGTGCATTTCATCTGCTCATTTCCTTTTATTTTCAAGGAAAAGGAAACAAAATAAAAGTTTCTGCACTTGGCAGCCTTTTGTCCCCTTAGAACTTAAGGGCTCTTTTCATCCTTGGGGGCTAAAAATGGGGCTGACCAAGATGCATAATGGCAACAAAATCAAATTCTACAGTAATAAAATTTGTGGGGGAAATTATCCACCAGCTTAGAGAATTCCAGCAGTGCTCAAAGCCATAAATGTTCGGCAACACAAGACATTCAAGAAATCTGAATGGGTGATGTTGGGCTTGGTGCTTTGAAACTTTCCTTCTCACTCCCCTTTGTTGTGCTCTTTTTGTGCTTGGTTCTTATGAGCAGAAGTGGTTAACTCAGGAGTTCATGAAACAAGAAACTTGGCTTCCATTCCTGGCTCTTGCATTCACTTTCTTCCTACTCTTAGAAAAGTCAGTTAAAACTAGATCTGTGTGCAGGCATCAGACACTCAGGATCTCTGTAAGCAGATTACATGAATGGATAGGATAAACCCAAAACAGAAAGGAGAACTTAAAAATACCTGGGGAAACTGGTAGAAAATAGGAAGATGGGCAAGACTCAGGGCTCCGAGGTTCCTGGTCCTCGATGAGGGAAGATATGGTGTTCAAAAGCTAAGTATTAAAATAAAAATAAAAAATTAGGTGTGGCATTTTGTGATATGATTTAGTGGTCCTGCTGGGATTTGGTTGAAAGTTGGACTTGCAGACCTTGGAGGTCTTATTGATTCTGTGATTCTGTGATTCTTCGGCTATCTGAAAGTCTTTAGCTGGGATTTTCAGCTCTGAATCTTTTTCTAGATTAGGTACCTACATCACCCTAGCCCAATTTTATGGAAATCAAGATGAGGACCGTGGAGAGTTGTCTTCTCAGACATCCCCTACACTCCTTTGAGGAACTTAAACCCACAACTTGACTTTAGGGGTAGTTTTTTGAGCATCTCTTCACTGGGGTAGGCAAATGAGCAGGAAACCTGTCCAGCTCAGTCACTGGCCTCTGGGGTATGGTGGGGCACATGTGGCAGGATTAGAAAGTTCCATTACTACCTTCTGGCTGGGGAAAAGCCAAGCATAACAACTGTGCCCAGAGAAGTACAATGACTGTGCTCAAAGTACAGCGTTCCCTGGAGCAGGTCCTTGAGGAAGGAGCAGGCTGAGAGCTCTGCTTTGCCTCAGATGTGGCACAGGGGGCTCAGCAGGATGACAGCTTCAAGGCTGGTGTAGTTTCTCTGGTGGAGACTCCAGGCCCACGGGGCTTTGCCAGCACTAATGTGAATGTTCATAGCCCTCGGCCACAGGAATTTGAAGGATCCCTGTAAAATGCCAAGTTGGAAGTAGCACTCAGGTCCTTTTTTAGCTTTAGCTCAGAAGCCTGATTCTGTGATCTGTCTGCACCCCTGACTGCTGGAATGCTTTATGGAAGATGTGGATATTCATACAATCCAGTTGTGTTGAGGAGGTGAGCTGCAGTCAGGCAATTGTGTAGTGTGTGTGTGTTTAAATATTTCCTCAGAAGTTTGTTTTGGAAAGCCAAAAAAGAACAGCTCAATGTTAATAAATAATCCTATCAAATGTTTATGATGCCAAAGCCATAATATAAATCAATATATTTAGATTTGAGTGTGATAAATATACCTTAAAACAAATGAGTTGGAAATAATTTCCTTATTTCCTTACCTGCCAATTTTTCCGTAGAAAGGCCTTTGTTTCTCCAGCTACTCCTGATAACATCAGAGCCACCTGAAACAGCTCTTGGAGCAGACCTCAGAAGCAATCCAGACCTCATGAATCATGTAGATATGTGTGCACAGAGAGAATGGGCAGTGCTAAAATGCTGACTAGTAACAATCCTTATTTTTTTTAACCGGTTAAGGATCAGGAACATGTGTGTCATCCAGTTGGTGGGTGATAAGCCCAAAATCGTGGCAACCAGCTGTGCATAGCCTTATTTATTCTGCTTGACCCCCTGCAATGGGATGAGGATAAAATGAGGAAAAAAAAAAAGAGAGAATGGAAAAAGCAAGTTTTCCAGTGACTGGTAAAACAATTAAAGGTAAAACAATTAAATCAAAATTAAATGGTGCCTTGCCTCAACATTAGGGGCTAGTCCTGGGGCCAGGTGACTGCTTTGCCACTTTCTTACACAGTTTGCTTTTGTTTCTGAGTACAGAGCCAGGGCTACAGGGCACCCACAGCCAAACTGTCCCCAGGTCACATCTACCAGGGCAGCAGTGGGGATGGAGGAGAAGACACACAATGTAGACCTCTGTTTTGTGAAGAAACCTTCTATAATTGCATTTTTGGAGTCCACACCACAGTTCTGTTACATAATGCAAATAGTGGGGTTTCTTCCAGTCATTCTTGTCCTATGGTCATTGATTGCTTGGACCAGAGAGCTGCTCCTTCCTGTCTGAAAGCATTGCTAGACTAGAATGACTCCTGCTTTTCCAGGATGACAAGCAGATGAAGTTCATGTCCTAAAGCTATGATGGCTTTTCCTTGTTTTAAAAACATCCAAGAGCAGATATTTTGCTTATTCAGTATTTTAGCTACTGGCAAACGTCTCTAGCCATGCTCAAGATTTGATCATATCCCTCTCAAGCTTCCAATTTGGATGGAAAAAGCCCTAGTAACAGTTGCTAGCAAAACATTCTGGAATGGATTTGTTGATAGAAGACAACTGCTGTGCTTTCAGAAGGAAAATTAAACTGAAGAACAAGTATATTTAAGCATAATTGCTTTAAAAACAGAACACATGCTGTATTATAATCTGTACTTCACTGGAAAATGGAATAATCCAGAAGGCTGAATTCTGTATGGTACACTGGAAATGTTAATTTGCAAAGAGACCTGTTTGATGGTTTTTATCAGAATGTGTACATAAAATACTTCAGCACCACTGGAGAACAATCTGCTTGGACTCTGATAGCACAGTGCAGTAAGACTCAAATGTAATTTTCAAGAACATCATTTTTCAGATCAAGATAATCTACCAAAACCTGTTTATTAAACAGGATCCAATTCATTTTGATGGCTGGATAACTTAAATGTGACATGTATGCTCCTGACTCAATTCTAATGACCTTGTCTGTGGTGTAGCCTTTCCTCTTTGGGCTGTCTTAGCCATGACACATTATTAGAGTTGTAATAAATGCTAATAGCAAATCTTCCCTGGTGAAGCTTTTATTTTCCATCTGATATGAGATCATCTTTGAGTCACTACCAATTTTCTTCAATTCTGATACTCAAAAAAAGAGTTTTCATTTTGGAAAACTGGAGCTTCCCCACTTTGTACATGAAATACAGGCAGACTCAGACAGATCCATCTGTCCAGCAGGTCTGAGCCCTGAAGGTCTCAATAATCCATGAGCCTAAATATTATTTCAAACCTCCAAATGCCCACTGATTGCATAACTCAGAAATTATTTACTTTAGCAAACAAATAAACAAACCACGTCAAACAACTCAGCAGTTTTTTGCTTGCCTTTTCCAGTTACTTTTTTTACTCTTTCCTCTTACTGCTTATTCTTCATCATATGGTTCTTCTGCAAAATGGGGCCACCTCACAGGAGTGGACATTGTAACAACTCTCAGTGCCCTTGTAGGTCAAAATTAGCATTTTCTAAACAGCAAAACCAGATTTAAGGCATGACAGCAACAGCAAACCCCATTATGGACCCGAGTGCTGGAGATACCAGCAGGTAACTGGGCCTGTGCTGGTCAGACCTCACCACACTGCAGCCTCACTGTGCTAGAAGTCAGCTTTTGCAGTGAAATGTCAAAAGATACCAAATCATGAGCAACTCCAGCCTTCTCGTAGCTCTGAAGGAAGGAAATAATCCATCTCAAGATGCATTGAGCCTTCTTGTGTATAATAATCTATGTCAAGTCTCTTTGGAGCTTGTAAACCAGGGAAGAATAATAAACAAGCGGAGGCTGAAAGGGGTTAGAAGGAACCTGGTGTATATAACAGGAATTCAGCTTTGCTTCCACCAGGCCTCTCATGACAGCCTTACACTTACAGCTCATTTCTTCTCAGTCCAGCGAGTTTTGAACAATTTTCCAAAATTCTCAGACGTAATTTTTGAAAGGTGTTTTAACAGAACATAGCACACGTCACGCTATTTGTTCCCACAAAGAACTGCAAATGTTCAAGGCCAGGTTGGAGGGGGCTGTGAGCAATGTGGTATGGTTGAAAATGTCCCTGCTCTTTTTCAGGGGTGTTGGAGCAGTTGTCCCTTAGAGATGCCTTCCAACTCAAGCGATTCTATGATTCTAACTGCATATTTTTTTTTACTATCCATGGAAATATCCTGAGAAAATCAAGATACTCAGGGAAATCAGTGCACCAGCTATCTCAGGCAAGTCTGCCAGTGAAACTGAGACTGCTCCCTGGGGAGTGGAGGGCTCAATCTCTGCTTAGGGACAGTGGTGCTGGGCTGGCATTAGATGAGGTGCGCTCCTTTGGGACCATGATGGCTTGGGGACAGTGCTGAGCCATACTCTGGGGACATGTTTGACTCACAGCTTTCCCCAGTGTTGAATTTAGATGGTAGCCATGTATTCTGTGCTGCATCCAAAGGCCAGCAGGTTGAGGAAAGGATTCTCCCTATCTATTGCATTCTTCTGAGACCATACCTGGAATACCAAATCCAGCTCTGGGATCCCTAGAATGTGAAGGACATGGATCTGTTGGAGTGAGTCCAGAGGAAGGCACAAAGATCTTGCAGGGCTGGAGCACCTCTGCTCTGGAAACAGACTGGGAGAGCTGGGGGTGTTCCCCTAGGGAGGAGAAGGCACCAGGGAGACCTCAGAGCCCCTTCCAGTGCCTAAAAGAGCTCCAAGAGAGCTGGAGAAGGACTTGGGACAGAAGCTTCAAACTGACAGGACAAGGGGAAACAGCTTTAAACTGACAGGGTTAGATATTAGGAAGAAATTCTTCCTTGTATGGATGGTGAGGTAGAGGCTGCCCAGAGAAGCTGTGGATGTCCCATCCCTGGAAGTGTTCAAGGCCAGGCTGGACAGGGCTTGGAGCAACCTGGAATATGTCCCTGCCCATCACAGGAGGCTGGAATTAGATAGTCTTTAAGGTCTTTTCCAGTTCAAACCATTCTGTGATTCTATGATTCTATTCATATTTGGTGGAACTCCACCAAAATTTTGTAGGCACTCAGAGGTATTTCATCCAGGACCCCAAGGTGTTCACTGTGATGAGAAGCTTTGTTCTGATTACCTGCTAAATAACGTTCAAGGCAAGGAGGGAATGCATGTGATGAAATGCTTAGATATTCATTAGCATGTTAATTAAACCCAGGAAGCTGTATGTATTAGCATCACATTAGCATGATGGGTAAACTGAGGCACAGAACAGTGACTGGGCTTGCTGGTGTCACTCAAGAGGCTGGACCTGCACCACGATCTTTTTTGAAACTGATCTCTGCTGCCTTGCCCTACAAGTTGTAGCAGGGAAGATCCCTATTGCCAGCAGCAAATATCCCAAGGGTGAAAAGTTTATTACTGTCAGACATCTCTTACTCTCCCTGTGTATAGAACCCCTGTCCAGTAAGACCAAGGATTATTTTGATAAGCAGCTGGTCTCAGCCAATATTAGTTTGTGGGAAAGTTTCTTGGATGTAGCAAGTCTTCTCTACAAGGCTCATTAAATTGCATTTTGCTACATTTACTTCACGTGAGCAGTTTCCCTCATATGGATTGACTGTTTATGCTCATTTCTCAGCTGTGTTTATTGGTTAAGTTTCACAGCCTTAATCACAAATGCATAACATCCCTAACCAATGCAGAGCATCCACCATTTCCAGTAACATATGGTCTGACCACTCGATAGTTTGGATGCCATGGTTCATTAATTCTCCACAGGAGTAATAAGCATTTGGTATCGTCTTGTATTTTAAGCCAATTTATTGTTCCAAAGGGACAAGAAAAAAAGGACCTGTTATAATCTGAGTTTAAACAGCCCCTTGCTTAGTTTCTCCAGATCTGTGCTGCTGTGTGACAATGAAATCAGAGCCACAGGACTTTTGTCTTGGTCAAATAAATGTCACTCCCAATTGATTGAAAACCTCCAGAGGCAGGACTCTGGTTAATCTCTAATGTCATTCTGATGTGGTTCTTTCCCTCATCCTATTTTGGAGAAGCCCCATCCTTAGCATAAGGACACCAGAAAGAAAAAAATTGTAAATTTAACAACACGTAAATTTAGGACAAATTAATTGCTGCACTACACCAAAAGCTCCCACTGTTTGAAATAAAAAACTCAGAATGGATGAACCTGTACTCATGAGCTTCATCAGACTCCTAGAGATATGGAAGGAAGATTTTTAATGGAGAGGAGCACTGACTTCACCTGTGGACAAGGGAAGGAGTATAAATGTTATCTTTTTGGACTTCTGAAAAGCCTTGAGGGTCTTACACTTGTCTCTTATCAGTTCAGTGAGGTTTGAACAATTTTACAAAATTCTAGAAGACCTGACTTCTGAAAAAAGTTTTCACAAAACTCATTATGCCCTTTGCTCCCACAAAAAACTGCTGAACTGGAAACATTCAGGGAATGGTTTTACACTGACAGAGAATAGGTTTAGATTAAAGAAGAAGAAATGAGGAAGAAATTCTTCCCTCTGAGGTTGGTGAGGTTGTGCCACAGGTTTCACAGAGAAGTTGTGGCTGCCCCTGGATCCCTGGCAGTGTCCAAGGCCGGGTGGGCAGGGCTTGGAGCAATCTGGGATAGTGGAAGGTGTCCCTGCCCATGGCAGGGAGGGGGGAACGAGATGATTTTTAAGGTCCCTTCCAACCCAAACCATGCTGTGATTCCATGATATTAGTATTGTAATCAGGCTTCCTAGGGGAATCTTGATTCTGGCAAACTTGAGGAGGCATTTCATGGCACAGCAATTGTTACACAGCCAACAAGGTGTAAGAGGGAGGGCTGTGTCCTCCTGTGAAACTTTAGTGACTGAGACTGAACAGCCAGCCTGATCCACTGGCAGTGGGATGGGTGCAAGCCATCAGCTAAACTGATGTTCAATACTTGGGCCTACTTGGTTGGTTCATTGTCGTCTTTCTGCAGTTGCTTCTCATCCTCCAAGGGCATCTCCCACCATAAACCCAGAGGTGCAGTCTCCTTTGCAAATGCTTTCATGTGGGGACGTTGATTCAGATACAGACCAAGAGGATGAGACATTGATTGGGCTGTAGGCCACGCTTTTGGGTCAGCCCACAAGATATGCAGGACTGCAGCCAACTTATCCCTAAAGAGAATATTATTGTTTGGGTTTCCTAAATTAATTCCTGAAATGTAAAGTACCAATAGAAATGTGGTGATGGGGAATGACGTCTGGTGGCTCCAGTCCACTGCAGTCTTTAATTGACTCCAGTCTGAGTCTTTCTCTGCTGGGCTTTGTTTGTTAAAATATCCACTCGTGCTGCCCCTGCTGGGAGCAGCAGTGAGATCAAACATTCAGTATTCAAACAAGTTACTCACAACCACCAGAATGTTTAACCCTGATGAGGGTGAGGTTGCCTAGGAAGGGAGGTAATGGGTGGCAGCGGGTTCATGATGGTGCTTAGACACCTTCTGCCCCAGTGTAACTTCAGTATTTCTTTCAAGTGATTCATAGGAATTCTTAGGGACAGGCACTGGGCAGAGTTGTTGACCATAGTTATGGAGGTATGATATCTTCCTCTTTTTTTTTTTTCCTAATTTATGAGGAACGAGCTGGTAAAGTTGAAGTCTATTTGTTCTTCAGCCTTCTACTGGCATTGCTGACCAGAATGAAAAACATCAAAATGACAGCAGATCAGAACTGAGATGAAGAAAAGACAAGGAAAGTTAATTTTTACCTCAAAACATCTTGTCCAGACTTAATTGACACTTTTGAAAAAGTCATTTCTCTGTTTGGCAACAGTTAAACGCCCTTGTCTGAAAGGCAACTTTGTTTACTTAATTTGTCTTAAGTTCTGTTCCATCTGGCCATAAAAAGAGCTGCTGCCTCCCCTTGAGAGGTGTGAAGAAGGTGCGATGTTTGTCACTGTCTCTGTGCTGCAAGGCTTGAGGGGGTGCCTGAGTCCTCTCTGAACTCTTCACCTGCACAACACCCCTCACCAGAGAAACATCCCAAACTTCTCATTTCCCCTCTCATGGCAGCTTTGTACTACAAAAGCAACCTGGGCACATGGTTGAAGGACATGAGATGTTGCATCCCAGCCTTGAGCCCACTGTGCCCCATTTCTGCTATTAAATGATGGATGAGAATAGAATCATGGAATCATGGAATGGTTTGGCTTGGAAGGAATTTTAAGGATCATCTCGTTCCACTCCCCTGCCATGGGCAGGGACACCTTCCACTATCCCAGGTTGCTCCAAGCTCCATCCAATCTGTCCTTGGACACGTCCAGGGGTGGGGCAGCCACAGCTTCTCTGGGCACCCTGTGCCAGGGCCTCACCACCCTCACAGCGAAGAATTTCTTCCCAATATCCTGTCTAATCTAAACCCTGGCCAAGCTGACAGATGTTGGCCTGCCTGTAGCATGACCTCTCAATCTTCTCAAAGGGATGCTGGGTGTATCCTGTCTGTTGGACATGGTGCCTGCAAGGTCCTGATTCCAGGTCATGGAGGGACACTGGACAGTCATTGGTCCCAACCAAGAGCAGGCAGGGTGAGTTCCAGCAGTGCAATGAAGAGATGATTGCACTCCCTGGTGCCTCTTGGATGGCTGGTACCCTTGGGATACCAGGCTGTGCAGTCTGTGGTGGGGTAATGTGGTACCCACATTCTTCTCTCCCTCAGGAAATTTTCTGAGAGAGAGAAGAATGTGGGTACCACAGGGTATAGCCACCCTGCATTCTCCATATTGCCCTGAGGGCTAATAAAAATCAAAGCAAATCACTTCTGTGGGAAATCTTACCTGAGGAAATAGGACTCTCCTGAAGTGATGAGTTCCTTTTTAGTGCATCATTTCTTGGGGCTGTGCTGGAGATAAAGCAGAGGATGAATTCTCAAGGAAAATGTGCTCAGTGCTCTGAGTTTGGATGCCTGGGAAATGGGTTGGGTTTGGCCTCCAACAAACTGCAGCACTCAAGATCACCCCCAAAAACCCCAGTTACAGGCCTGCCTCCAAATTTTTTGCAGTTTTCAAGTACAGAATGAGTGGCTGTGATAACACACCTGCATGGTGACCTTGAATAGGTTAAGATGGTATTCCACAAAGAAGGAGAAAGAAAACAGGGCAAACTACTATTGTTTGTAACAATACACTAAAACAAGTGAGAAAATCTCTGAAAAGATACTACACATTCTTACACACATTGGCATAACACTAAAATACCATTGTATCACTCTGGAACTTGTTTATCTTTAAAATGTGTGTTTCCAGATTATAATTATTGATTAGGCTGCCAGTTCTTTTTTAAATGCTGCATAGTGAACCAGAGAGTGAAAAGTGTCACCTTTCTACACTAAAGGTTTTGCATGGTGGTCATATATTTTGAATTACTATAATGTTTCACCAATCTTCTTGGCCAGTGAGAAAAAGTGTGTAATGTGTGTTGCTTCTTCACATGAACATTCAAGCCTTTAAAAATATCTCTCTGACCTTCTTCAACTCTACCTCAATAATTTCCTGTGGCAGGGAATTCCTTAGGGTGATTATGCGCTGTAAACAGAAGTATTTCTTTGCATTTTGACTTTGTTGCTTGTGAAATGGACCCAGCAAACTCCTCTGGTCCTTGCTTTATGGGGTTGGATGCAGAGAAACTTCCCAATGGTTTTTCCACAAATCAGTCATTATCTTGTATTCCATCATTATTTATATATAAACATAAACACAAAAAAAGAAACACAAAACAACAACGACTACAACAGCATGCTTATACAAACAGGAAACATCTAAAAGCTTTTCCAGAACCTTTCCAGTCACTTATATGCAAGGAAGAGGGAAAACTCCAGAAAGTTACCTCAAAATGTTGGGTGTGCCCAGTGTACACAGTAAATGGACAAAAAGTAGGTGGGTTTCCCCTATATATTTTTTCTTTTGTCCTTCAGATGAAAGTGTATTTGTCTGGGCATCTTTCTCTGACACTGAGAGCTCTGGCTGTCAGGTCTCTCTTGCCTCCTGTGAGTCTCTCCCAAACCTGCCACCACCACGAGTGAGGTTACTGCTGGAGTAACAGGCTTAGGGAGAGCTCCAGCAGCCCAGCTCTGTGATGTATTTTCATGTCAAGATGGTCAAAGAGGTTAATAAATTGTTCAGCAGTGGAGTCATAAACAGAGCTGACAACCTCTGCCTCAGCCTGCTCTGTAAATCTGGTGGCTAAGTGTGATTAGCAACTGTGCAATGAATTTTACCTCTGTAGGTACTCTGGAAGTAGGTGGGTGAGAGAGCATTGGATGGGTGGGAGATGGGCCAGGGAATGGATGGGAAAAGACCTGTGGGAAACGAGTCCTGCTTTACCTTTACTAAAGCTTTTAAGCTTTAGTCCAGACCACAGAGACTCCTTAAAGGAAATGCTGGAAATCTACTGAGGAAATAAAAATTACGAAGCAGGAACATCTGACTTCCTCATCAGGAAACATATAATCATATCCCTCCTCAGGGCCACTCTGGAAGATCCATGAAGTTGTGTTGGAGAGGACTGGTCTGTTGTGCCAAACAGAAACAGTAAACACACAGTTATAGAATTAGAATGGACAGGGGTTTAGTAAAGGACTACTAACTCCCAATTCACCTTTCATGAAGGAAAATATCTATCATGCCAAATCAGGGATTTCAAAAGGCTTAGCAACTGGGAAGTCTTTCTTCACAATCTCTTCCAAGCTGGTCTCAAAGGTTTTGTGTTTGAAAATCAGAGCCTTTACAGGAAAAAAAAAATTTAGCCTAATTCAGTAGCTCAGCTGAACAAGAACCCATCAGTTCTCTGAAGACCTCAGAGCTTCAGGATTAGCCCTGTGTCCACCCTTGATTTGCAGAAGCTTCCCACCATGCCATACTTGCATCAGCATATATGTGTTCAATCAGGCTCTTGACAGGTAAGGACTGTGAAAAGAGGACAGTTTGTTCTCCCAAACTGTTCGCTCTCGAAGTCCCCTGTTTATTTTGGAGGTGAATGAATAACATTGTGCTGGGAAAGGAAATTAAAAAAGCAGGGTTGTAATTTACAGTAGAGAAAAGAACAGATTTAGGGTCCTTTTTTTTTTTCCCCTCCTTCTCCCTCCTCCTTTCCCCCTCTATTCACTGCTCTAGTTCCAAACATCCAAACGTGCTACAGCTGAAAAAGAGGACCTCAAGCTTTCCTTACTGCTGGCAGCAAGAAGTGAGTTACAATTGCCAGTCTCTGTATTCTTGCCAAGAGAACAAACTGCTTCAAGGNAAAAAAAAAAAAAGAAAAAAAATTAGGTTTATCAAAACCAAATGCCACTGGAAATCCTAACGCTGCAAAGTCCAATTCAAGATGTACACTGAAACCTATCCCCAGCCATTTAAGGAAAGAGAAGAAAATGGATTCTTTAATAGAATATTTAAAATATAACAATTGCTTTGGAGTGAGGAATTCTGCTCTCTCTGGTTCTTATAAAAGCTCTAATTTTTTTTTCTTCATCTCTAAGTAAACTCCCAGCAGTTTTCTTTGAAAGTGGATCCTAGGCAGGCACCTCTTTTCCAAAGAGCTCAACATTGTTCTAATGAGATGTGATAGGTGGTTTGGAGTAGGAGCTGGGCCAAGGAATGGAGGTATTGCTTTATTGTGTGTTTGTTTTTCTTTTAAAATTCAGTGATCTGGCTACTCTTCATTTTCACTTTAATGCTTCTTATTATTTTGTTTCTAACCTGTCCCTTGGATCCAAATCAGATCCAGTCTCCTTCTCCCTTCCAAGCATTCACTGCAGAATGGAAAGGGGGAAATTCAAGGCTTTTTATTTTTAGACTAGTGACAGTTTTGAAGACCAGAGGGAACGAGCCATTTGGACCATCTATTTAGATTGCTGGACACCACAGACCATAGAATTTCATGCAGTGATTTGTCCATTTTGTATGGGGACTGGAAAACACTTTCTGGGAAACCACCCAAGCATCCAGTCCTGCAGGAGCCATCACAGCCCTGGGCATACAGACCTAAGGGGTAAGTCTCATCCCTACAAGATGTGCCAAGTTGTTGCCCAGAAGACTTTCAAGTCCCAATTCAAGACATTCTAGCTTGCCATAACTTTAGAAGATACTTTGTGATGTGATGTGATGTGCTTGTCCTGAGTGGTACCTACAGACCATGGCTGGGGCTCCTAAATTTCATTTGAGAAAACATTTGATGTGGCCTGTTATCCTAAGAATCCACACATATCAGCTGAGAGGCAGGTGGCATTGTCTCACAGAGACACAGCATTCATCAGCAGATGATACCTTTGTGTGAGACCAGAGTCTGCAGCCAGACTAGCTGACAGAAATATCCCAAAACTGTGCAGAGGCAGAAACTGCAGAGTCAGGCTCTAGTTTCAGATGAGAAACAGGAGAGTTCCTGGGGCTTCTCTACATAAAAGCCTTTCCCACCTTACTCCTGCCCTTAGGGAGGAGTGTGTGATTGTAACCCAGCCTCAGCCAACAGCACCATTCCCCATCAGGGATCAGAGCTGGGAAAAGGCAGCTGAAAGAGGCAAAGCAGTGGAGAGTCTCTTCCCAGGCTGGCTGTGAGCTCAGCAGCCGTCGCCCATGTCACACGTTGGAGCTCAGGGCAGCAGGCTGAACCTTCTGGGTGAATCTCAGAGGGCTTCCCAACGCTGGCTGCAGGCACAGGGGTCTAACAGAGCACACCTGGCAAAAGTCCAGGGTGAGACAGGCCAGCTCCACCATGCAGACACAGTTTAAATCCCTCCCTAGTTTACCCATAGACAAAGTAAGCAGCTTCACTATCAGATCCATTTTTCAGATCCTGAATGACTTATATAATTTCTTCTGAATCTATTTACTCCGTGACTTCCTTGAAGTTCACCAGATCTGCAAGGCAGCAACAGCCCCTCTAATACAAATACAGATGCAAGGCCATCTCCTATACACTATTTTCCTGCTTAATGCTGAGAACTTTTCCTGATGGGTACAGGCACATTGTTCATCTGTGGCATTTCAACTGATGTTCACTATGCAGGCAACGTATTTAATGTGTGGGTGTGTTCATTCTTCCATTATCCCATTGCAGTTAATTGAAAATCAAATCACCTGTTTCAAAACCTTTTTGATTGGTGCTGAAGTCTAATTTACTCCAACCCTTCACCATACAAGTGAGTGTCTCCAGAGATTCCTCTGCACATGTTGCCTCTCCCAAGAGAAACACAATGAAGCAATCACAGTGCTTTCCTCCACCACCCAACCTCATGGCTCTGGTGGGGAGAATGCAGTTGAGACCCAGAGAGGAGAGTGCCAGAAGAAATAAGAGGTTCTGGATGCAATCTTGGGGCCTCGTACGTTGACGTGAGTGCCAAGTTTTGCTTCCTCTGTAATTGTTACCCTGATGTTTATATTTTCACTTATTAAATCCGTGTCACGTAATAAAATGTGCTATATATTAAAGGCAGAGTAGGGGCCTTTTCATCTGCTCTCTGCTCCGTGTCAGCACCAGGATGTTGCATTATGGAGCCTTTCCTGGTTCACCAAGCCTCCTGCTCCATTATGTCAAAAGCGAAACCGGTGAAACACTCCCTTGTTATTAACTGTTAATGTCTGATTTTTTAGAAAAAAAAGGGTTTTTTTTTTTAAAAAAACACAATGCCTCAAAATTGAAATCAGAGCTGCAGCACATTAGCAGCTGTTAACACGTCTCCCTGAGCTTGTCCACCAGCCATGGAGCAGCAATTCCTTCTGCTCCGCAGCTGAGCCGCCCTGCTCTGTTTCGAATGAAAGCGCAGCTCAACTTCAAAGTGGGCATCCAGAGCAAAGCTTCCTCGGCATCAGAGGTGTGGACAGGCCCTCACCAAGAGGCACATCAGTCTCGACATCCAGATCCCAGTGAGGTTTCCCCAGGAGCTGATCAGGATTTGCATAAAAGCAAGAAATCGAGGGAAAGGCTTGCTGGGATTTATGTGCTGGATTTGAGCATTATCTGTTGATTTAGCACAGATTTCCACCCTTAGGTCCTGACTGGTTTTCCCCAGATTTATGGAGATAGGACCTGAACAAAGGACATGAAGCTGTGTCAGGGAAGGTGTAGGTTGGGAATTAGGAAAAGATTCTTCAGCCAGAGGGTGATCAGGCACTGAACAGGCTCCCCAGGATGGTGGTCATGGCCCCAAACCTGCCAGGGTTCAAAAACTGCTTGGACAATGCTCTCAGGCACAGGGTGGGATTCTTGGGGCTGTCCTGTGCAGGCCCAGGAGTTGGACTCAGTGATCCTTGTGAATCCTATCCAAGTAAGGCTATTCTGTGATTCTGTGACCAACACAAATATTTCCCATGTCTGTGGGTGCACTGTGGAGGTGGTGTAGAAGGGTGGCTGGCTTGTGTGGCACCTTGGGATGGGAGCTGTCTCCTCAGGAACTTCCATAGTGAAGGCAATTGTTGACATTTGAGTGATCATGTATCCCCACTAGAGTCTCTACAGAGTTTAAATAGGGTGCCAGCAGCAGAATTTCTTCAGGAGTTGAATAAACTTTAGGAAGCTCAGGAGACCATGGTAACAAATATTAGGACATCCTTGGTGTCATCTCAATAGGGGTTTTTTTAGATGCTTAAACTACATGTCTTGCCTGGATCCAAATTCAGATCTGGGTGCTGATCAGACTGTGGAAGTCCTAAATCCACACTGCAGCAGGTCCCTGCCTAGGTTGTGAAACCCTTGAGCCCTTGGGAAAGTTGACTTGCTTCTCATGTTTTGTTTAAAGCACAGGTGCATTACAGCTGAGAGGGGCGTGGGAAGCTGCTGCTAATTATTTCTTGGCTGCTGCCCCTCAGCTGATATCAAGGTCCAGGAATGATGGGGAGAGAAAAGGAAATAATCTTTTCTCCATTTGACCTGTTCTCAGGGCCCAACTTTAGGTGATGGTGACACCAAGACCTAGAAATACAGGGAAGGAGGATGAGGATTTCTCTTTTCTTCATCTTTTGTGTCTCTGTGCTCTATTCCAGAGGCACAGCTGATACCAGAAGCCAAGACTGCAGGGAGTTAAAACCACAAGGTGTGGGTCTGAGCTGGGCTGCTGGGACCTGTGCCTCGCTGCATGGGGAAGATCAGCAACTTCATTGATAATGTAATAGATTCACAGTGAAATTTGATATATGGAAAAGCTGTGTCTATTCCACATCACCTCTGAAGAGGCAGCGATCCATACCATCCCTGGGGGACAGTGTCATCCTTCTCTGCCTGGTCTTGAACACTTCCAGGGATGGAGCATCCACAGCTTCTCTGGACAGCCTGTTTCAGTGCTTCACAAAAAATAATTTCTTCCTAATAGCCAATCTAAACTTGATTGTGATCTGAAAAACCACCAAGCAGCAAAGGGGTCACAGGATTACCTGTTCATTCAGCTGCAGGCTCCTATCACATACACACACCATGCACAATGATTTTTTTCTTTACCATCCCTGAAGATGCAGTTTTGGATCTGACGTGCAAGGAGTTGCCTCCTTTCCTATGGCATTATTTTCAAAAGTGATCCTATAGAATAAATGATACCCTTATTTTCTATGTACCTTACAGCCATGGGATGAAACATTCAGGGATGTGTCCAACTCATTAAACTCCAGTGAATTTGATTAGAAACAAGTGAAGGGAAAATGAATAATTTTATTGACTGCACAGGGAGTGAGAGGCAGCTGAGTCTGTCTTAAATATGCTTGTTCTGCAAGCCTTGGAAGACTGGAAGCCAGTGGCTCTGAATACGTACAGGGGGAGGAATTCAGGCTAAGAAAATGCCATTTCCTATTAGCTTTTCAATGTAAGAATCACAGCATGGGAGAAAAATATCTGCCTCTAAATCAGCAGAAAGAATTCCATTGGAGCTTAAAATGAATCCGAGCTGTGAATCTGGGATGCTGGGTATGGAGAAAGAACAGGTTATATAAGAATTTATATTAAAGCCAGTTAAATGTGTCTTCCAGTGCCCAGACAGTGATCAAGAATGCATGGTTTTAAATTTGTGAAGCAAAATTCAGCAGGTACTGCTATAATCAGGATCTAGGTTTAAGTACCCCTATATTTATGCACAACAGAAGTGTGGTTTTTCCAGGTAGAGCTTAATAAAATTTTAAAAAACAGGAGACAAAGCTGAGCAAAGTGAGGCTAGTGTGAGTTAGAGACACTAGAAGAGATGCAGAGAAGTCAAAGGCCTTTTTTTCTATTCCTTTTGGTGCATTATTCTTCAACCATTAAAAATAATAGGGAAATTCCTCCTCTCAGGGTATTTTTATGGAGAAATCTGAATGTGGTCTTGAAAGAAACTCCAAGTTTCAAAAAAAGAAACCAAAAAAAACCTGGGGAAACCTGAGAAGTTAAGGGCAGTAAATCAACAGGAGTTGATGATCTTCACCCAAGGGTATAGAAGGAAATGAAGTGTAAAATAGCAGAGATCTGAGTTTATGCAATAAGGGACCATTCCAGAAGCCGCTGAAATCAATGGAAAGAGTCTCCATATTTGTCTGAAAACTGGATCAGACCTTCCCAGATTAATTCAGAAAAACAATGAGCACCCACAGGAAGCTGTCCATCACCCCCTCAGGCCAGGTGTGGGAAGCACAGTGGCATGAGGAGGGCTGTGTAGAGCAGGATCAGCCAGACAGGAGCAGTCCAGACCATATGGAAAGCTCCCTGTAATCAGAGAGCTCCAGCTCGGCCAGGGCAGCGCAGCTCCGCGGGAGCTGGCCCTGTAACATCGGGAATTCCATGTGACACAGCGAGCACCAAGCCAAATCCTACCACCCACATGGCTCCGTGGATGCTCTCGGGCCCTGGCCCATCCCAGCGGCACCATCGTGTTTGCAGGACCACGGGCTCTCAGCCGCGCTCCACAGCTTGCAAGATGGGGGAGATCTGAAAGCTGCTCTTTCTTCCCCAAAATCACCGCTGGCAATCATTTTTCACATCTAAGGACAACATCTCCTGCTGCTTGGCGATAGGGCTTCTGCACAGGCCATGCCTTATGGACAGCTTCAAGTTTCCAAAGCAGCATGAGTGCGGAGCACAGGCCAGAGCTCCCTTTGCAGGCACCGGGAAGCAAACACTCCCAGCTGCCAAGGGTTTTACTTTATTGTCATTTAAGTTGGCTCCTTCGGCACAAGTCGCTGGCGGTCTCACAGTAGCAGGAGTTGAGTAATAATAGTATTTCCAGTGTGCTCACCTCCAAGCAAGGCTTTAGACTGCTGGGAGAACAGGATGAGGACAGTTTGTATTGGCTGTTCCTTCTCTCTTTCTCATCAGACTGTGATTCAAACAAGCATCAAACTACAAACTCCATCACTCACGTCCCCCCTGTGGATTTTCCATGTTGGCTCCTCAGCAAGTGGGACTAGACTGCCATTCATCAGCCCTCGGAGGTGCTGAGAGGGTCTTCTCATCTTGGAAATTTTGAAACAAAGTCATCCACCAGCTTTTCAACAGTCCCATGGCTTTGCTACACAGGGGCTGGGAATCGATATGTTTTTTTCCGAGAAGATTTTTTCAGGAAGCTTGCAAAACCTACTCACCAGGCTTCTCTCAGCTAAATACATGACACCCCCTCTTCCTGAAACTTTCCTCATGCTCAGAGATATGCAAAACAAATCAAGGCAAGTGTCTGGAAACAGGGTAATGTTACAGAGCTCCAAAATCACCCCCAAAGTCATCAATGTACTGTCTGAAACTACCTCTAAATGCATTGTTAATATATCCCCTGACAGCAGAGGTCCAGTGCTCTTCTCCATTTGCTGCTTTGAGAATGCCAGGAGATCCTCACAACCTTGCTCTTCCTTAACATTGGCCTCCACATTTCCAAAATACTCCTTTTTCTAGTTTGGAGGCAAAGCCATGCCACTGTGAAGCAAGGATGTTTTCTTACTTTTTTAGGAGCTAGGAGTCTTTACCTGGAATTAAATCAAGTTGTCTTGCATTTAGTTTCCTAGACTGTTCCAAAAAGTAAAGAGAAAATGAGGCATTTCTTAAGGTAAATAATACTTTAGTCAATACCTTACCCTGATTAGGCATCAATCCTCACAACCTGAAGAGAACTTGGAGAGAAGGAAAGGACTTATCATTGCTGCCCCAGTTTTTTCTTTTGTGGCTGGAAATAATTTTACGAGACAGTGGAATGAAAGATCAGTTATTGCCTTGTTAGTTTGATGATGGTTTTCTACCTCATAACAAAAAAGGGTAATTAAAATTTACACCACTAGACACAGTCTTGAAGTTTCCAGGATTTTTTGGATGAAATTAGTGAGCCTGTTTGATGAGAAAGAAGCAGAGACTTCATGCAGCCCATGGGGAATTAGGATGAAATCTTTACAGTGTTGTTTTGGGTCTGGCTGAGCTGCAGTTCATTTTCCCACAGCAGCCCTCACAGTGCTGGGCTTTGCACTGGGAGCTGGAAGGGTACTGAGAACACACCAGAGTTTGGCTACTGCTGGGCAGGGCTGGCACAGCATCAGCTCTGCTTCCCTAGCATCAAGGGACTGGGAGTGGGCAAGATCCTGGGGGAGCAAAACAAGGCCAGCAGACCCAAATTATCCAAAGGGATATTCCATACCATAGGACATCAGCTCAGATATAAAAGCTAAGAAAAGGAGGAAGGGAGGACATTAATTTTTACAATGTTTGCCTTCCAGAGCAACTGGTCCATGTGCTGAAGCCCTGCTTCCCAGGAAGTGTCTGAACTTTGCACACCAATGGGAAGTAGAGAATAAAATTTTGGGGTTTTCCCTTTGCTTGTGCATGCTCAAAATTTTGCTTTTGCTTCAGTAAACTGCCTTATCTCAACCTACAAGTAATTTTTCATTTTATTTTCTCTCCCCTATTCAGCTGGGAAGGGGAGTGATAGGGCAGCTTGGTAGGCCATGGTCCACCCACCCCAAGTGTGTTTTGGATCTGCAGAAATTTGCCTTTCCCCTGGTTCGTAACGAGAGTGGGGTGCAGTGTGCAGTTGGTAGCATGATGTTTCCCACCATGGAGTGGGATATCTGGATCCACTTACAATCTCAGTCTTCACAGCTTCAGACCCACCCATCCCACCTCCCAGAACAAATCCCTGGCTGTCAGGCTCTCATCTGCACCATGCCAGGGACATGAGCCACGGACAGAGTTCTACCCTATGAGAGACTGCCCAAGATTTCATGCACTGGCTCTTCTGGCACTAAAGATCTATTCAAATTCATCCAGAGAGCTTTCCAAGAGGGACAGCCCCCATATAGACCCACCAAGATCAAATATTCCTAGAAAGCTTTCCAGGTAGGACAGCCCCTGGATAGACCCACCAGGAAGATTTCCCTAAATCCAAGGTCTTCAGCTTTACAGAGTCTGTAGCTGTACAGCAGGGAGTGATGCCAAAATTTCCAGACAGTTTCTCCTGGAGCCAAGAGCCTGGAAGAGTAGATATAATTTGGGCTCAGCTCCCAAGTCCACAGCAGGGAGCCTGGAAGCTCGGAGAAGCCTGGCCAGAGCCAGAGCTCTCCAAGCACGCTGGTTCCTTGCTGAAAGGCTGTGACTCAGAGCCTGAGCAAGGGGGACAGTCTCTAAGGGTGGGGAAACATCCCAAATGCCAGTTGTCCTCATCTGGACCTAGCTGGACCAGATCATGACTTAGGGAGCTGCGTGCCAGCAGGATGGTGACTGTTGTAGTAACTGGGCTTCAAGTGGTCTCTTCTCTTAGCACTTGTTGGGGCAAGGAAAATCTCTGTGTCAAAAAATCCCATTTTTGTTCAGAACCATCATGTTTTGGGAGCGTTGCAATCAGAAATTTATTAGAATTTCAAAATACTCTCTGAGTTATGTCCAGCTTAGCCGGAAATCAAATTTAAAAGGCAAATAAAAGTTGGAATTTAAAAAGAGAAAAAAAATCCCTAAAATTTTGAAACATTACCTTTTGCCAGAACAGTGTCTGCTCTAGGCATTGATGGAAGGAATTGACTAATTTGAGCAAAACAGCTTTTTCCCTACTTGTTTCTAAATGAACTGATGTAGCAATCCAAAGACAGAAATGTGGGCTGGGTTCCTCACCAGTGTGTGAGTCCAGTTCCACTGACTTCTGGCAGAATTTCCTCAAAGCAAGTTATTCAAGAATGAGTGCAAAACCCACCAGCTAAATTATTCACAACTACAGCCCCTGCTTTATTAGACTTTATTAGGAAAAAAAAAAGAAAAAAACAAAAAAAAAAGGAGAGAGAGCAAATAATTTATTTTGACTAATCACAAATTCAAATTACTTCTCTAGAAAATTACATGCAAACAGCTCTATTCAGCTTAATAAGGTTTGGGAGGGAAGCCAGGCATTGATTTGGCCTTTTGGAGCTCTGATATCTCGCTGACCACAGTGCAATGGTTAGAGGAGTCAGAGATGCAACAAGCTGGATTTTTAGAAATCTCTGCCAGTGGAGACAGCTGCCCTTGGGACACCCCTGAAGTTGCACTCACACAGAGGAGTGTGTATTCACTTGATAAGTAGATGTGTTCACACTCTCCCCACTTGCTGCATTGGCTCTGACACGTTGTTGTGTGGACACAGTGCTCAGCAAGCTGCAAAAAGTGCCTTTCAGATAAGGTGAGTCCTTCCCTGATAAGCTCTGTATGGGTCTGGAAACGCTTTCCTTCACTCAGCAAGGAGAGATTAATGGTAGTGACTAATGCAAGGTGGGCAGGGCAGGCTTCCCTTCATGTTTTTCTGTTTAGAAGTTTTTCCCTCCTGCTCTTTGACAGGTCTCCACCACACTGAAAAATTGTATTTATTTCCATATTTAATGGAAATTGTATTTATTTCCATATTTAATGGAAATGCAGGCTCCACCAGCAGAAAAGGAAGGAGATCTTGTNCTCCACCACACTGAAAAATTGTATATTTAATGGAAATGCCGGCTCCACCAGCAGAAAAGAAAGGAGATCTTGGGGGACAAACACAATAATAGGAGGCAGAAGATGTTAGTTCAGGTTCTGGCTCTCCTACAACCTGCCTGTATGATCCCTAACAATTCATCCCATACCTCTGTGCTTCTGTTCTCCTGGTAAATGAGAAAAACAAATTGCAGACTTCCTTCCTCTCTTCAATTTGTTTAGCCTGCAAGACTCCTTGGAGCAGCCTGTGTCTCCTATTACACATTGATGCAAGGCCTTCCCCAACAGGTTGTGGACTCAGAGAAGATTCCTAAGTGCTACCGTAATAATGAGTCATTTACCCCCAGACTCCCTTAGCAGGTTATTGTAGATAATAAATAAGGGAAAGATTGACCTTTACTGAAAGCTGAAAACTTTTTGAAGGTTTAAAAATCAGAGCATGCCAGGACAGGAATGTCAATTCAGCTCCCTACAGAAAGAAAGACAATTATCTCCACTTCAGAGATCGAAAACTGGACAGCAAGAACAAATTATAGTTTCCCAGCTCCCAATCCCCTGTGGAGTTTCTGAGAATTAACCATAAATCTCTGTTACAGAGCTCTTACTAACTGGTTTTCTTCTTTGTATTTCAAAACAAAAAAAGCCAAGCATTTCTTCCAGGTTCCCAGCACAGTCAGAATGAGAGGGTGAAGTGTTTTTTCCAGTCCTTCAATTATTTTTTTTTGTTAAGAAATATTTACAAATTCTAAATCTAGTCAATCATGGGTTATTTTTTATTAAGAAAATGCTAATTTTCTTAATAGCATTCTTAGCCCAACCACTGGCTAATCTCCTATTACTTAATGAGATTGTGATTAACAGAAATGCAGTTTGAAGTCTCTTACAATACAGGCTGGGCAGAGAATGGATTGAAACCAGTCCTGCCAAGAAGGACTTGGTGATGTTGGTGGTTGAGAAGCTCAACATGAACTGGAATGTGCACTGGCAACCCAAAAAGTTCACCCTCTCCTGGGCTGTGTCAAAAGCAGCAGGTCAAGGAAGGGGATTCTGCCCCTCTACTTGTCTCTGGTGAGATTCCACCTGGAGTTCTGCATCCAGCTCTGGGGCCCCCAAAATATGCAGGACATACAGAGGAGGCCATGAAAATGCTCTGAGGGCTCTGCTCTGGAGGGAGACTGAGATTTGGCATTATTCAGGCTGGAGAACAAAGGGTTGAGGGGAGATCTTAGAGCCCCTTCCAGTGCCTAAAGAGGCTCCAAGAGGGCTGGAGAGGGACTTTCTGCTATGGTATGGAAAAAAGAAGGAATGGCTTTCAGCTGACAGAGGGTTAGAAGAAATATTAGGGAGAAATTCTTCCATATGAGGGTGGTGAGGCCCTGGCACAGGTTGCC
>VXBC01010285.1:335206-374842 GCA_013399945.1 Ploceus nigricollis | reverse complement strand
GGCTGCCCCATCCCTGGAAGTGTCCCAGGCCAGGCTGGACAGGGCTTGGAGCAGCCTGGGATGGTGGAAGGTGTCCCTGCCCATGGCAGTGGGGGGGAATTGAATGGTCTTTAAAGTCCCTTGCAACCCAAACCATTCTGTGATTATGTGATCCTGATTCTATAGTAGAATGTGTGTATATTTCCATGCATGTCTATACATACACTGATAAACTTTTATACTCTGAATTGCAAATGTTTGTCAAGCACACTAAATATTGTAAATGAGAACAGCTACAGCATTCTTTCCAAATACATGAACAGCCCTTGCAGAATAATATATATGAATCTTGCCTGTGTGCTGGGGCTTCTCCTGTAGATTAATTTCCTGAATAGGGCATCATCTCTGTAGGAGTCACAAGGCATCTTTTACACTGCTAGGTTCCAGCACTATAATGTGGTCTGGAACCATGAATTTTTTAGGTACCATTCAGGGGGCATTTTATATTCATTATTCATGAGAAGAGAAGGTGGGAATAATGTTTTTGGCAGACACTTGCCAGGATATGGATTGGATTCACGAGAAGATGACTTTTCATGCAAGTAGTCAACTCCACTCAGTTTAAACCATGGCTCTTGGGAAGCGTTTAAAACACAGAGCTTTAATGGAGCTGCACTGTAAGCAGCACAAAGCAAACTGTCCAGTGTGTGTGTGTATGTGTGTGTGTTTGTATATATAAATATATATCTATATTTACATATAGCCAGATGCTCGAGGTCAAAGGCACAGAGGTAGCCCCTTGGGGACTGGAGCTATGAAAATGTTTGCTGAGACAACTGGCTGCTCAGAGCTCTGCGCCCCTGAGAGGCTGCTCCAAACTAGAATTTGTCCTTGGGGTGAACTACAGGCTCTAAGACACTGCCTCAGCACCCATGGCAAGGCACATCTGAGGAGCTCAGGCAGCAGATGCAGAGAAGACAGTGGTGCAAGTGGATTGGGGTTTAAAGTGTGAAGTCAGCTATCCCTGTACAGCTGCTCAGGACCTTTCACACCAGGACACCTCCTTCCCAAGGAGCTACGAAGCTCTGATCCTTACAAATGGTGCACACACAGCTACATGCTCAGCATAAGTGCAATAATCCATCTGTGTCTTGAGGTAGCACCTCGTGAGCAAAACTGGAGGGAGAAAAACCCCTCATGTAAAAGGCACAGTGCTCAGTGAGAGCACTCAGGAGTATCTGGTGCATGGCATCAGACAGGACTTGGGGATGGCACTGAGAGCTGGGGGAGCTCAGCCTGCAGAAAAAGAGGCTGAGGGGAAACTTCATTGCTCTCTACAACTCCTTGAAAGGAAGGTGTACTGAGGGTCAGTCTTCTCCCCAGTAACAGGATGAGAGGAAATGGTCTCAAGATGCACCAGGCGAGGCTTAGATTAAATATCAGGAAAAAATTCTTCATACAAAGGGATGGAAAGCATTGAAAAGGGCTGCCCAGGGCAGTGGTGGAGTCATCATCCCTGGAAGCGTAGGCCCTAAGATTGGCTTGGCTGGTCAGAGCATTGTGCTGATAACACCAAGGTATGAGTGCAATTCCCCCATGGGAATATTCACCTTAGAGTTGGACTTGATGATCCTTGTGGGTCCCTTCCAACTCAGACTATTCTGTGATTCTGTGAAAAAATTGTAGATGTGGCACTTTAGGGTGTGCTTTAATGGTGAACATGATGGTGGTGCTGGTTTGACAATGAACCTGGATGGTGTTGGAGGTTATTTCCTCCAATAAAGGAGGAAAATAAAATAAAAACCCCCTTTCCACAGGGGGTTCTGTGATTCCATGGAAGCTGAAATCAGTCTCGTCTTCTTAAGGTAGGCAGTGGAAACCAGAGGGATGGAGAAGCACACACATTTCATCACCAAAACAGAGGGACTGACTCCTCAGGACACTGCAAAGCTACAGGAATTCTCATAATCCAATCCTCCTGACCTCCATGTCCAGACTGCTTCCTATCTGCCCCAGGCACTTGGCTTTTGGCCTGGCCCTGAGCAGACTTACCTTTGCCTTTCAGAACATTTACTATGCGGTCAAGAGAAAGAAAGATATGAAACAGCTTGGCAGTCTGAATACATTATTAACAGATTAATACGTTATTAACAGATTTTGGAAATAAGTAATCTGAATATAGTTCCAAAGCCTGTATTTGCCCTGCCTAACTTTAGGCTCACAGTGGAGCCACAAAAATTAGTAGCATAATTGCCTTCAGCTCCTCTCTAATTGAAGAGACAAGCACAGACAGAGGTGATGTGACTCTTAACTGGGCTGGAGGTTTACGCTCTCTTCTTTTCTTCTACAGTGGAGCATTTTGAATGATCTTTCTGTGATCGTTCCTCATTTCAGCCTTCTTGAATTTCCCCAGCCTTGCCAGAAAGTACATCTTGGATGCTCTGGGCTATTTCTTTAGAGATTCATCTCTCTTAAACACTTGGACTTATTTTCACCTCTTCTCCAATCATCATCTTTACTTCATTAATGCTCTAGATCCAGCCCAACCCTTTCCTTACTCTGACCAAATCCAGTTTAACCTCTGTTATCAAAGCCAACTGTAATTTCTGTGTGAGACAGTAATGGTTTAGCAAATCTACTTTATCTGGGTGGCTTCCCTAAAAGAACTGGGAATTAAAATTCTCCATTACTATAAGGTCAAATACACTGCAGGTCAGCCACATATCCTTACTTTGTGGGGCGTTTTTTTTTTCCCACAAATTCACTCTCAAAAAGATAGTGAAAGCAAGTTCATGGGAAGAGAAGAGATAAGTGTGTTATTAAGATGAGCTGTTAAGATTAGTCGTGTACAACTTGAGCTTGTTGGTGAGAGCTCCCACCAGCCCCCTCCAGGAGCAGTCAGAAACCAGAAAGCATCTGCCTTGGGACCAGTCAGTCATGTCTCCATCCGATGCTGGCGCCTGTCCTGCTGAGAAAGGGGGCTTGTCTTCACTAATTTCATGATGTCACCATTAGAGGAGTGGGAAGCACTATTTCCATGAATAATAATATGCCATGAACGGCAATCAGTGCTCAAGAACAGCGTCCTTGATCACTGTCCAGCCAAGCAACCCAAAGAGCTCTCTCCTCATCTAGGAAAACGAGTTATTGATTTGCACATTGTTGCAAAGGGCAGTTCTTAATCATAATTAAGCCACTGTGAAAAGTCAAAGCATTCAAATCATACGAGGGCTTTCACCATTGCAATCTGGCATCCATATGTTCAATGGCAACTCAAACAGACTGCTTTAATTTTCCTGTAGGTTGTTTTATTTTTTCCCTCTGAAGACTCAATATCATTTACCCCTTTAAATATGTCAGTTCTGTGATTTTGGATATGCAGGCCCATATTGTCTTTCAGAAGGCTAAGTTAAAACATAGCACTCTATTTCGATGCACTGTACAATAAGAAATCATTTCTTTAAGAAAAATAAGGCATGACAGTCACCATTGTGTTGTGAGATATTCCCACAGACTTCCATATTTCAATCTCAATATGGGCTGCTTCAGAACCTGACCAAGTTGCTTAAGTAAATTCTGAATAAAAGTAAGAGGAGCCAAAAATTCTTTTAGTTGATTGTTAATTTAGGGCACTGGATATATCCTTCAGATATGTCCAGGCATCCTTCAAACACTTCTAGCTGAAAGGTTTAGTGTTCACGTTCATCTTGGGTTCAGTCAAGAAAATTTGAAAAAAAAAAATCGAACTAAAATCTCCTCCTGAAGGGAGTCTAAAAGCAGTTGAATTCTGGCAGTGAAGATCAGTCCCCCTCATCAAGAAAAAAGAGCTAATGAGTGAAAGAGGGGTTTCAAGTGTAAATGGGCCTGGAGTGTATTTACTATAAAAATTATACATATTTTTCAATTTTTCAGATAGCTGAGCTGAAATCATCTTACAGTGGGAATGGCAGCAAAATACCTTGGTGGTTTTAAGGGAGAGGATAATCATTTTATGAAAGAATTAAGACTCTTCCTGACAGAAGGAACAGGAACCCTGAAGCTCTGCACCCCAAGTGCCTCCGTATGCAGGCTGTGGGATGAAGGAGCTCCTCTAGCTGGTCCTCCCAGCCTAAAGAGATGTAAAACCAGGCCTCAGAAATCATTTCCTGGACACACCAGTTTCTTTCCACTGCCTCTTAAGTGATCAGAGTGTGTCTAGGTTAGATGGACAGAGCTATGCCAGAGGAGTTAGATATCCGAATCCCATCAATGAGGCAATATTTCATTTCCCTCTATTGGATATATCAACTTTTTATCCAAATCTAAAATTGGAAAAAAGCTCCAGGAATTTTTTCAGAGATTCTGGAGTACAAAGTAGAACTGAAGATCATGTATTACATGTATTGCAGAGGAAAATGTGTCTTAACTTGTCTGAAAATCACTGGAATACATCAAATTCATCAGTTCTGCTTTGGGCCTTTCTGACCTGCTTTCCTTCAGTTCCCAAATACCTCCCAAGGTGTCCTGCAGAGCACGTACCCCAGGTCCCTTGCTTGCAGAGCTAACCAGCTTTTCCTCAGCAGCACATCACTCAGCAAATCCAGTAGGAAACAGGAAAACAAATGTATTTTTTTTTTTGCATAGGCTCTTGAATCCCATCCCAATGAGGATCTTCTATTGACTCTATGAGCTGTGTGAGCAGGGCTGAAATAAGGTCATTGAAAGGATAAGAAAATAGAAATTAGCCTAAAAACCCCTGAAATTTTATTATTTAAAAATGCTAAAATGTGAGGAGATCAGGGACACATTTTCAGTGCAAGAGAATGTTTAGTGATCAAAAGTCTTAATTAACAACAAAGGAGAGAGTTTTAAATCATCCCAGACTACATTTGAATGAGTAAAATATTAAAAACTTGCCACGTTCACCATCAGTTCCTTAGAAAGTAAAAGTGGGAAATTTCAGCAATGTGAGACCCTGGGGCCACTGAAAGATTGAAGAGTCCTGAACCAAACTTAAAACCTAAACCTCAGCTCCTTGGGTAGGACACATGGCAGTGTCTGTTTAGAGAGCGAATGCCACATGACATCTCTCCAGTACATCTCCAACTCTTCATGGTGATGAACCTCACAAAATAAAACCCTCTCCCTGGCACAAAAAGGAGATAGCACTTAACATAACCACACAAATTCCTATATTTGTGGTGGTGCCAGCCTGACTTAGGTGATGTCCTCATGGCTCTCTAGCAGCTGACAGACCACATGTCTCACCAGAAGAGCCCTTTACAGCAGTGTATTGGCATGACAGAGTCTTCCAGGACAGATTGGAAGCAGGACCTCTTTCATAAGACCTCAGCCTTGCAAACACTGGAAAGGCAAAGCTGAAAATGCCTTGTTCTCCTGAAATCCCTAAGCATATAACATCATGCACTACTCCAGCATGGATAACCAGATTGTGTTCCTGATTTCCTCACGTGAAGCCCAAGCAACCCATGGAAATAGAAAAGCCTCCTCCTGTGTTTTCATAATTAATTGCATTTGTTAAGCCTGCTTTAGCAAATTAATTGATTTGGTATGACTTAGAAGGACAAACTTTTCCACTTTATTTTGGCATTTTACAGCCATTCTGCCACATCTGAAAGACTCACGGAGGGCAGAGGAGTTAAAATGAAGGACAGTGGAACTGGCAGCTCCTCTGGCTTCCCATTCCCTGCAAAAACAAGAACCATTCTGCATGGCAGAGTCCTCTGTCTTACCCCCAGCCCAAAATACTATGAATAAGGACCACAGTTCTCTGTTCACTCAGGAATGCCAGATATGAAACCACAATCAAGCTTCGATCTCTTCAGCACAGCATGCTCCACATGCCAATCTACGTTTGTTGAAAAAAAAGATTCTGCTGGAATAAGTTTCTATTATAAGCTCTCACTGTGTACATTTTTTGGAGTTAGTATATAATTCCTGCAGCAGAAACCAATATCTTTTCTGTTTTACAACTGCACATAAATACAACTGCCTTCCATCTAAAAAAAATAAATATTCACAATGTCTGTTCAGTTTGCCTTCTAGCAGCATCTCTCTCCCTCTGCCCAAATATAATCACACTTTCTAACCCAGATCACTCATGGAGGGGGGGAGAGCCAAACAAATCTCACATTCATAAACTCAGATGACAGCCACCCTGAGCCACAGGAATAGCACGGGATTTATTGGAGCCGTTAGCCCAGTACAAAGCAACTGGAGTAAACAGCGACTTCCTAAGCAGGCAAAGTTATTTGGAGCAGCTCCAGCATGCAAATGGTAGAGACATTGATAGCTGGGGCAATTATTATTTCCTTTCCCCACACCCTTTTCCTTTTTGCAGCTTGGCCAAATGAGTTTTTCTGCAGATGCTGGAGGCACTGGAATCTGATGAAAATTATGCTGTTTTTTATGGTTGCCCTCAAGTTGTCAATACAAGAATGAAAAAAATTTCCAGCTTGCCCAACACCATGAATTCAGGGGGGGAATAGTGTTTACACCTATAATAAGTTCACTGGATCTTGGTTTCTTCTTGGAATTGTGAAGCAGGTTGTCTGACCAAGAGATTTGTCTGTGTGGAGCAAATAGGATAAGGGCCACTTTGTATGGAATTAATTTTTTTAAAAAATAACCGAGCACCCATAAATAAGACCTGAACCCACATGAGCCCAAGTTTAAAGCTTAGACTTGAATAATAGGATAATTATTACTATTGGTAATATTGTTACTGTTCTTAGCAGCCTCACACCCACAGTTACAATGAGAAAGCTGTTACAATGAGAGTTGTGCAAAAACTGAGCAGAAAAATAATCTTTGCCCCATATAACATACAATCTTATGCAAGAGACTAACAGGGAAAGTTCACAGACATGGGGAGCAGTTGGTAGCCTGAAGAAGATGAAATAAGGCGGACTCCAGAGTCACCTTTTTTTGCTGTCTGGTTTCTTTCCCCTAGCAGACCTCTGCACCAGGGAGTCTCCTCCACACATTCACTCAGCTCCAAGCATCATCTCTGCTCTGCCTGCAAATTTGGGGAGGCTTTCAGCAAGTTTCTAAGTGAAAGGTATGCAAGTGGATAAGACAGACAGCCTGACCTTATTTGTGCTCTTTATTCTTGTGTTGAACTCACGTGTACGTGGGATTGTGCCATGTGTTTCCAGTCAGCCCTCAGACATGGGACTCTGCACAGGCAGGGAAGTGAGAGGTTTCAGCAGCAAGGGGTGTTGCAGCAGATCCTTCTGGCTTCACTGCTGATATTGCTGGGTCTCTTTTGTGCTGGGAAGAGGAGGAAAGCTGCCCTGGCAGGACGAGCTGAAAAATTGTTTGTTTTGATGCTTTGGACACAAATCTGAGAGTGAACCAGTGGGCTGAGCACTGAACCATGACCTGCCTGATGCTGTTTCAGTTTCTAGCTCTTGTTGATATCCTTCAGGAAGTTTGGGGATACACATACACATTCCCATGGTGTTTTGCCCTACCTGGTACTTGTGCTTGTTCACCACATTCTGTAGTTTTGCTGCAACCCAGACATCCCTAACCCAAGTTGTGTTGCACATTTGGAACATTTCAAAGACTTTTGGGCCAGACACAATTATGCAATTGCTTCACGGATCAAAGAGCTAATATGCATTTATTATTCCCTTTGTAATGCATTATTAATTGACAGACTAAAAATTGTCCCTCACACAACAGCAAAAATCTCATTCCTAAAACCATCACAAAAGGTATATGACAGCACACAATCCTATAACACATTTACTCAATGCAATGTGAACTCACACAGTAACTTAATGGACATTGTGGACATAATTGGTAATTCCCCGAATTCTGCAGTACCAGCCCTGGTCTTGTATCAAAGATTTATAAAGACCAGACTGTTAAATTTTTCCAGGATAAAGGCCAATATTGTGCAATCCAGTACCTACAGGGGTGATGCAGTTGATGGAGGCAGAACAGAAGATTTCTACATAAAAGGTTGTCAGCACCTGAGCAATTGTCATGCACTAAGCTTCTTTTGTACTTTTTCCAGGTCCAAATTTTATAATATTTATCTGTTGGCAAGAGGCATTTCAACTACGACATCAAACTGACCTTTTCTGAAGAGGTCAGCTAGGAATTCAGTTCAGCTCTCAAACCATCACTAACAGGTTTTATTTGCATTTTAAAACTGGACTTAAACGTATTCTGATAGGATTTGTGACTTCAGGTTTTGGGGAGTTTTTCAACATAGAAAGCTGCCATCTGTAATTCTCAAAGCTATTTATCAGCTAGATAAAAGCCAGAAATATGACACATAGTGTCATCTGGATATGTTGGTATGTTGGAAGTCTTCTGGAACCATAGCTGTGGCCTGCAGCAACAGCTGATAGCAAAAACCACAAAAAAATCTCCATCTAACAAGAAGAAAGACTTACAGTGGCTGAAGAGTAACTTCAGATGAGATTATGCCTTTCAAGCACCTATTTTATCTCCTGGGGCTGCAATGGGAACTTGGCTCAGATGCCAACATTCCCACTGTGGAGTTAACAGATGAAATGAATTCCAGGATCAGGGTCAGACTGTCTCACTGTTTGTCATGAGCAGCCCTGAGAGGCCTCTGAAGGCTGAGAGCCACCAGCCATAGCAATGTGGACTCCATGAAACCATGATATGCTCAGATGGATTGACAAGCCTCGACCTCCTCAGCACACTCAGCAGAGCTGTATCCTCCCTGGCACAGCCAAGCCTGGCCCTTTCACATGCCTGGGTACTTTTTCCATGTATCTCCTGTACACAGTCCCAGTCCACACTCTCAACAGTTTATGCCTCAGGCTCCAGCCATTCCTAATTCCTTTCAGGGCTCTTGGTCCCATTTTCCTGGAAGTCATAGAATGAAATTCTTGGGTTGGAAGGGACCTTAAAAATCATCTTGTTCCTATACCCCATGGGACACTTTCCACTATCGCAGGTTGCTCCCAGCCCTGCCCAACCTGGCCTTGAACATTTCCAGGGATTGGGCAGCCACAGCTTCTCTGGGCAACCTGTGCCATGGCCTCACCTCCCTCAAGTATTCACAGTTGTGTTCCTGGGATGCCCTAAATCTTCTCAATCAGTCAGGTTCTGAATCTCTCGTTCCAGCTTCTCTACCTATATATCTGGTTTGGGTTTTTTTTACACCTAAAATATTCATTCCCACCCTGTCTTCATGTCAGATCCCCACTGGATCTCAAACTCAGTGTTTTCCATATCTAAAATTCTTGTACTAATTTGTTCTTCATCTCTTCATTTGGCCCTAGATTATGTTCTCTTTTCACTTTTACATGATAGCCTCCTTGCTAAGCCTGAATTTCACACAAACAAAACAATTCCCCTCTTTATTTCCACTTCTTCTCTATTTACTTTCAGAAATATAAAAAATATTTTTGACAAAACTTAAAATAGAGATTTCAGAATTTCAAAAGGTGAAACATGGAAGAAGCACCATAAAGCAAGGCCATGGCTGAACGTCAGTCAGCTTAGGAGTTGTGTTTAGTCATATTTATCTTGACTAATGCATCCCTAAGGATTGTAACACACTTACACAGAGCCTGGCTTTGCTCAACAGGCTTAGAAAAGGTGGCTGAAAACAACCTGACTGGCTCTTGTCCTGCAGGTGTTCAGGCACTGTTTTAAAGCCACCTTTTACACACTTGCAAGAGGAACTGTTTTAATCAGACCAATAATGCAAGAAATAAACACATCCTTTAACCACTAAAAAGTGTCTGTGCAGTTTGTAAAAGTCACCAGCACCTTGAAACCATTTGAAACTCAGGCTTAATCACGTTTCCCCTTCAGCAAAGTAGCTGCTGAATTAATGGACACGATTGAATCCAGTCTGGGCTAGTGGGGTGGGGAATATGAGGACCTACTCCTCAGTCAGCAGGAGGCAGGTCTTCCAACTGTATTTAGGTGAGACTTCTGCTGAAAATTCCAATCTCCATATTTACAATCCCCATGTGCTGTGACCCCATATACAAGTATTAAATTCTGCACTCATATTAAAAAAAAAATCGATTGCCTTCACAAACATCAATGCTTTTATCATAACTTTGTAGTATTTTTATTGTCTTGTTCTGCTCACTAATGTCCCTATACCTTAGAAGCCATTAAAATCTGCAAAATATATCAGTTTATCCCCACTTCAAGTAAAAACTCTTTCCAGCAGGAGTAGAAAAGATGAACTGCACTTGTTTCCAGAATAATCTTTGCATTGGACTGTTACAAAACTCTGTTCTTTTGTCAACAGGCTCTGTCATTCCATCTTCCTTTCTCATTTCCAGGAGCCCATGACTCCTACTGATAAATTCTTCACAAGCACAAATGTTTGGGCTCAGTGCAGGAATAACCAATCAAAGTCCTGAAGATCCTTTATGCTGAGCTATTCCTCAGGATTTCCACAGGAAAGAGACAATGTGGAACATGCATGTTCTCATCTCTCAGCTTCAATAAATATTTGGAGCCAAGGTCTCATGAAACAATAATTCCGTATCCAAACATTCCCTTAGGTTAATTCCAACTGAATTTCATGCCTACCTTCTACTTTCCAGTGATTTTCCCCATTTTAATGCTATCCATGACCTTGCTGAGGGGCTCCCTGTCCCATTAAAAGACATTAATGACAATGTTCAGCAGTATCAGTCCCCCTGTTGACCCCAGAAGAAAAGTGCCAGCAACTGGTCCCCAGTTGCACATCCTGCTGATGCCCATTGTTCCACAAGCTCAGTGGTCCAGTTTTCCCACCAAATTTTCAGCCCATCCATCCCATTCACATCTCTCTGAACTTACAGTCATCTCATTTCATTTGTTCCTAATTTTTGTACTGCTTTAGGAGAACTGGAAAATGGAGCTCTCAGGTAAAACAAACCAGAGCAGCAGCAGTTGGTTCAGCTCACATCCAGACTTCTGAAGCATCAGAAGCTATCAGATACCTTGCCTGTTGTAAAGATGCTTGGCATCCTAGGACTTCCTAGGAAGTCAGGAGCTGGCTTTAGATGACTTGAGGTGTCTTTACCTCTGGAGTTTTCTTTTGTGATTCCAGATGTGCATCTGATAAGCATTAGCTCATATTTTCATACCTGTCAGTCTCAAGGCCTGGCAGTGAGTTGTGCCAAAAGAAAGCTGTTCTGCACCTTTTTTCAGTCCAAGGGAGAGTTCTGTGGACAACTGAAAAAATAAGCCATCCCAGAAGTCCTTTGGCCAGAAAAGATGATGCTCCTAGTCCGAAATGCAGCTTGGGACAACATCCTTTGCTTAGTTAAATCCAAAGATCAAGGTCTGTGGCATTTCCCTATCATCTTGCAACAGCAAAAACCTGGATCCACTTTTCCTCCTGCTGAACTAACAGCACTGAGGGTTCGTCTCTGTAACCTAAACACTGCCAGGGGACGCTCTGTGACCCTGAGATTAACTGGCACACTCTGGTCACACCTCTATTGCTAAATTCCCTTAACTATAAAACAGGGTGGTTGCCTCATCTTGCCCACAGGAAATGGATCACAGACACAAATGTTGTGAGTCAAGAGAAGTAAAAAGGCATAAATATTTCTTTTTCTCATGGTACATCTGTATGTACATTTTATACAGGTATAAAACAACCAAAATCAAGAGTCAAGGCTTTGGATGCACCCAGCATTGCTGATGATGCAGCTGACTTCAGCAAGGGCCATTAACTTAATGCTGAGCACTTTTGCCTCAAATAAAACAGCTCGATACAACTATTTTGGGAGAAAATGCAGGCTTAGGACTCAAGCACTTTGGAAACTATTCTAGGCTTCATCTCTTCCTGTGACAAGGAACAAATCAGAACATTATTTGATGATACTACTTTTCCACCTAGCAAAGCACTATGAGTATAATAATCTGCTAAAATATATAAAGAACAGGAAAAGCAGAAAACACTGGCAATGCTATCTGCTGTTGCTATTATTATTTTATTATATAGGTATTAATTTTGGATTTGATCCCCAGGAAATGAAATTTAGAAGCACAGATAAAAATGGAAGTTTGACCAGTTCATTCTGGAAAGTTCAAGAGCAGCAAACTGTGAGACAACAGCTATCAGGCATTATCTCCAATAACTCCTGAGACACAGGTGAGCTCATGGACAACCAGATCTAATTCAGTGCCTGTCTCTGAAAACAGGGGGAAAAAGATTTCTTTGACACTTGAGTTGGGCTCAACATAAAATTCTGGGACAACTCCTAAAATCTTTAACATTTTTTTCTTCATTTAAATGAAGCCTAAGAGTGGCTGTATCTCAATTTGGAAATTCATATAAAAGTACAAAGCATATCGGAGAAGAATTTGCAAGAACAAATCAAAACAAATTAAATATCTGTTTGTCATATCCACTTTAATAAATTTTTGACAGTGTTTTATCTGAGTTTCTCATGTATAACTTAAAGTAACATGGACAGAACTACAGTAAAGTGGTTCTGCTGCTGTTCATAATCACAAAGCAGTTAGTAACTGTCACAGTCAAAGTGGAAAAATTTATCCAGTAGTTTTCCTCAAGTATCTGATCTGGCTCTGTACAATGTATTCATTAATGACCTGAATCCTGAACCAGGCTTGTAATTGCTAGAAAGTTTGTAGTTAATCCTGGTTTGAGTTTGGGAGTGGACAGATGACCAGCTTGCTAATCTTTGCTATTCATCTCTTTACTCTAATACAACCCAGATGATTATGGCAAGGAAAAAAGTTTTAAAAATAAATGTATTTTAAATAGAGTATGTAATGCTACCCAAATGCAAGGTTTGAGGTTTATTCTGCAAAGTATTTTTTCTGTCCGTTCGTTATATCCTGAATAAACACAACTGGTTTTCTATGCTGCAATATTTTTCCCCTGAGATTTACAGGGCACTTTTCAGAGCCAAGCAGTTTTGCAAACCCTTCACAGATTTTTAAAGCTGAAGGGAACCATTTTAATTATGTAGCCTTATCTCCAACCTAATACATGAAATAGATGAATACATGAGAAACAGGTTCAAGACATCTCAAGTTTTTTTAAAAGAGCAGTAATTATCTGGAACTGATGTATTCATCTTCCTCTCAGGCCACCACCCTGGAATCTTCTTCTGCCATTGCCAATTTACTGAGCTGGGCATGGATTTAAGCCATTGCTGACCCTGGAGGAAAACCACAGCTACGCCACAGACTGGTTTAGATTTAGGCCAGGGAGTCCAGGCCCCAGCTTGAAATGCAGAGGTCAAACTTCAGTAACCAGAAATAATCTTCAGAGCTTTAAAATGGCAGGGATCCAAGGATCCAGCTTTCTCCTTGGTTTGATAAATGCTGCCCTGAAGTAAATCCTGGAGGATTTGTGTGCTTCTTACATATCTAGAGGTATTCAACATCTTTGTCAGCTTCTAGCAAAGGCAAGCCCTCCCTGGCACTGAGGCTGCAGAGTGGGCATCTTTGGAGAGGTGGAGATGGGATTTAGTGCTGTGTAACTGTGATGGACAGACTCAGGAGGTACCAGAGCCCTGCCCCTCTGTCTATTTGCCACAAGAGATTGTCAGACACCAATCATGCTCTCACATTTTCCACATGCAGGGAAGACGAGAGGTCTGATGGCCTCCAGCTCTCACTCCCTTTTCCATCCTCATGATCACAACAGAGATGATAAAGAAGCAGCAAGAAAATTTTATGTTTAGGGCAGGTTTTAAGTATGAAGGTGGGCAGCACTAATTTTTTTTTTGTAAAAAAGGGGGAAAAAGCCCTTCTGGATGAATCCTGGTGAAGGGCAGCCTACAGCAAGAGGCTATAGGAACATTGCCCAGTGTTCCCCTCCATTCCTCATCATCCCTCCTGCCTTACCACAAATTTCTCCCTGGTTAAAGTGCTCACTGAAGGCAAGCAGGGTCTCAAATTTATGTCTCATCTGAGCTGTGGCTCTTCCGAGCACGATAATGCTCAGTTAACACAGCACCATAACACTAGATCAGGTATCATCTGAGGGAAAAAATGCCACCTCTGGAGGCACAAACACAACTTCCTCAGCACCTGGGTGTTCTTGGAGAGCTCTTAACTTACTAATTAGTTTTTTAATATATACTGCTATTCAGTAATGGTAGAGGGGGCTGCTGGGTCTGGGAAGAAAATGAGAAACCTTAGCTGAGCAGAGATGTGGCTTCAGAATGGATATCCAGAGAATCATGTCACACAAGGCTTACAAAACTCAAACCCTGCTGGGATTTGTTTTCCTCTCTGAGTAAATGTCTTTGACTGACATGGAGGGCATGTCCTGCAGGAAACCTAAGCAGGGGATTCCAACTTCAAGTCAAGGGGACTGCATGGAAAAATGAATCCAGGTATGAGAAACCTCCTCTGTTTTCAGCTACAGGTTTGAAGATATCTTGGCTCTCCCCAGCCTCTGACATGAATTGGTTTGGTTTTCTGGCTTCCTTCAGAGCTTGATATGAGAAGACAGTGCCTCTATTCCAAAGGAGAAGCTCTGCTTCCTGTTATTCTTGCCTCTCTCAAATCCTCATGCTGCGTATCCACACACACTGCAGAACAGCAAATCCACTGCAGTAAGCCCAAAGCATCTTTTGGGAAGATATTGATTTTTCCTATTATCCATTTCCTCTCCAGACTCAAACAAGGAAGTGAAAAACCAAGGAAAATATAAAAATCAGTCAGCCTTGCTGTGGATACACACTTGGGACTCCCCTAGCCTGAAGTGGGATGCGTGTTTGCGCATATCTGCAGCCATAATAAGATCCTTCAGTTGTTGTGAGATGTAAAGCTTGCACTGAAGAGCTTTAATCCAGAGCCAGTTTTGGACTCAAACCATTAAATTATCCAAATACAACAATTTTTTTTCTTTGGCTAATTACACAGCTAGAAAGCTGCTAGAAGGTTTCCAGGGTCTGGAGGTGTTTGAGGCAAGAAGCTGCTAACCTCAGTACTGATGATGTGGGAGAAGGAAGGGAGAGCCTTGCTCTTCTTTGCCTCTGGACTTCCCATTTTACCTGTGGCTGGAGAAAGGCTGTGCTGCAAAAGATGTTCTTCACATTCAATTCCCTCTTAAAATGGGATATAGTAGCCCTTTCCAAAACAGAGAAAAACTCAGCTAAATTCTTTCAGCCCCCTCAAGGTTCAGTTCAAGGCTTTGACAACGACTTTGGGTCACTTCTGATTTCATCCAACTGTATTTGACCAGCCCTAATTGCACCAGCACATCTGGAAATGCTACACTAAGGCCCTGCCAGCACTTTCATTTATAAACCCTCCTGTTTTCATGGGTTTGTAACTTTTCCTGAAGAAAAAAAATAAAGGAACAGCAGAAGGGATGAAACTTGATATAAAGACTTCTCAGCTGGGGAGCAATTTTTGTATGTGTGTTGCAATATTTCAAGGGAATCAAATCAACCCATTTTGAAAATGACAAAAGAATTCATAGGAAGGGGTGGGAAGGTAGAAGAGCATTTTCTTGAGTTTGCTTTTTTCTTTATTTGAAGCACATAGGGAAAAAATATTGCAGCTATAAACCATTTCTCCACTCTGACCTGTGGCTTGGATTAGAGGCTTTGGATGACTCTTTCAAAGGACAGCAAAGAAAAGGAATATTTGCCCACAGCACCTGCTTAGAAATTACTCTGAGGGACAAAAACCATCAGTATCTGGTGCAAGGTGATGTGAATTGCTGGAAACTCTGGGAGCAGCCGGGATCTCTGCTGCTTAAAAAAAAATATGGGCTTGTTTAGTAGCACTATTTGACAGAAGAATTGCTAAAGCACCATCCTTCCAGACATGGAGAGAAGCATTGAGCTCTCTTTCCAGACAATCCTTCCTGGGGTTTACTCCAAAGCCCCTGGCTGAGGGAAGGTCCCACTCACTGAAGACTGCTTGGGGTGAACACTGAATAATCCACAGGGTGAGACTAATTCTGAGGTGAAGATAAATACAAACACCTATGAATTGGTCACAGGATCATAACTTCCTTATGGATAATGAAGTTCTACTTTCACAGTCATTAAAGGTATTGGCTAAACAAGAAAAACACACAGGAGCTGGTTCCTGCAGAACATTAGGAAGGTACTGCTGAGATGCTTCAGAGAATCATAAAATGGTTTGGGTTGGAAGGGACCTAAATCTATTTCCAGCCCCCTGCCATGGGCAGGATACCTCAGGTGGCATTGAGCAGCTGAATCACACAATACTTATATATATTTACTAGTAACTGAAGAACTTACTGGACTTCAGTGTTTCCACAACAACTTTGTGCCCTCTAACTACAGTGAGAACTCAGACACCTCCACCCAGCTACCTAAATTATCCAGAGCCTCCATCCAGCACTCTGCATCAGAAATCACACAGTCAGAGAGCAATTCCCATTCCTTGGTCTCAAGAAGCAGGGAGTTCTCAGTGTTCTTTCCTGCACCCAGTACACTGACACAGCACGTGTTAAAAATACTTGCTAAAGTTATTACTGCAGATGACCCTTGATCCATAGATCAGGTTCAGCTTCATCAAAAACACATGAAAGTGTAACTGAATTCTTGCATTGTTCCAAGTTATGGGGCACATTGTAACCCAGCTTGGCTGAAGATAAGTGGCATAAAATGTTCTTTGCGAGTGACCCCCTCTATTGACAGCCCCCCTGCCTCAGAGACAAAGGTCCAGCTGAAGACATTCTCTATTCCATCCCTTCATGATTGATCAGACACACACTGGCTGTAACAGAAGCTTGAATGCATGTGAGCACTAAATCTGGGTGTCTTGGCCTGGAGGTTATCAAAGTTAGTAATTTTATGAAGATGACTTCCAATCCTCATCCATAGCATCCAACAGGTTCTGCAGCATAGCATCAGACTCTGTTGCATTATATCACATTTGCAACAAACACAGCCAACTGTGGCAGATCAGCTGCCACATGGCAACTTGCAAAAATATAATAATTTGCTTGAGTCCCTGAGCAACAACCCTTAAAAAGCTCAGATGCAAATATGCAATTTATATTCTCACCAATTCAAAGACATTCAAATTCTAATGTAGGTTGACAAGAACTTGATGGAAGAAGAAGGTTTTTATTACAGTTTTTAAGCCTGTCTCTTGTCTAGATGGAGCTGAAAGCACTGTGGAAGCATACTGGGAATTGTATTTATCACACAAATGAGCCTGGCTAAAATCAGAACCTCATTGACATGTCTTCACTTGGGTGAGCCAAATTGGAAACTGTGGGTTTGGTGACAACCATTGCACAAGTACAAAACTATTTACTTCTGGAATAATAGTCACAGGTCAGGTCACCTGTGAGCAAGAAAGATGAACTAGAAATCAGGATGGTGCAGAGAAAGGCACTGGTATCATCTAAGGAATGTGGAACTTCATACACAGGAGGAGATGCTTGTTTTAAGTATCAGAACAGAAGCTGAAAGTTGATATGACTATTTAAACTACAGGACAATTTTGGCATGAGGACAAATGGGTACTAACTGTCCATGAATAAATTTCAGATGGACATTAGAAAAGAGTTTCAAACTGTCAGAAGAGTGAGGGTTTGAAGCAGTCTTCCCATAGGAGTAGTTATGGCATGAAACCTAACCCCTTTTATGAAGGAACACACCAAATTTATGATCAGATTATGTTACGTGGGAGGCTGAGGTAGCATGTGGCTGAATTGGTTGATCCGCAAGGCTCCGTTCAGGCTACATCTGAAAAATTTTGGAATTCAATTTTCAAATGTCCTTTGTACTTTCTGTATGTAGTAGTGAGAGTAGAAATACTTCCACTTTGCAGCTAGAGCCCTCTATTGTGTTACTTCTACCTTGGACAAATAAAGGAATTAATTGGAATACCACAGGAAAAACTGATTTTGTGACATTACAGACACTAAACCAGAAAGAAAAGGTAAAAGAAATCAGTCCATGTGCATTAATGGGGTGATTAACACCCTCTGTAAGATTTTGGTATTAGACCCTCAGGAACATCTATTTTTATTCTGTTTACCTAGACCCTGAGCAACGTGTGCCAGACTCATGTTATACACAGGGAATGAGCAGAAGAAGGAATGCACAATTCAAAGCATGTCAGTGTCAGGCAAAGAAGCGCAGATGAGAAATATGTGGTAAATAATCAAATAAGCTAGTTTCAGAAATGAAGGCATTATATCTGCATTAGCCCAGGGCAGTTGTCCCAAATTAGTCATTCTGGAATGGGACCCAGTTCACTTAGATCCCAATTCTGTGACAGACAACAAGCCAGTCCATGTGTTTTCCTGAACTGCTCATTATACAGTCCATAAGTTCATTAAATGTGCCTTTATTTAATCAGAAATTTTTCTGGACTCTTATATGTATCACTCAAATTCTGTTGTGATCCAAGTTCTAACCTTTCCCAAGTCTATATAACTTCGTTTTCACCAAAGTTTTCTCAAGAGGGCTTTAGAGTCAGAGGTAACAAAGATGAGGTAGTGTCTTCCCCCTAAGAATCTAAAAGCTGCAGTTCTAAAATCAGCTCTCTCTCTCTGGTTATGCTATGCACACCTCTTGGAGGAAGGTACTGGAATTTTTCAGCAGGAAATACACAGACTGAGCAGACTGAATTTTTTGGGTTCCCCACATTCCAGATCCTACAGGTTCCTGGATCTGAGCTTTTGTCTCTACATAGCTCAGCAGCTCTCTCCAGAACTGAACATCACCTGTGGTTTAAACAGCCCCTGCAAAAAAAGTTGTTTTCAGGCTACTTAGAGAGCCCAGCTCAAAGCAACAGAGTGTCCTGGGCCTGCACAACAAGAAAACTGACACCTGTTAGAAATAAAAGAAAGGATGATGATCTAATTCGAAAGCACGAATGTACAAAATAGAATGGAGAAGACTATTCAGAGCAGATTTGGCCTTTGGTCATTGCCCTCTAGTTTTCCTCTGACAGCTTTGCTGCCTGAGCATTATTCAGGAACAAGATCCAGGAAGCAGCATAGTCAAACTGGGTTTTTCCATAAAAAACTTTTTAATATGTCGCTTGCCACTTTGGTCTACTCCAGATCATGGTGTAAGGCTTCTATTTATTTCATGAAGATGTTCACCACCGTTGATCATACACAGGTACATCCACTGGCTGGCAAAGTGCTAAGGACCATCATAAAATTGTGAAGAACTTAGAACCCATCATGTCACTTCTCATCTGCCTCCAAAAATTCCACCCATTTTGTCAGACATGACTTTCTGTTCCAGAAACTCTCCCAATTCCTTTATATCAGCTTATATTTTTCCAGATGTTTTGTGATCTCATCCTCTGCTAATGTCTCCAAGACCTTGCCTACTGTCAAAATCTAACTTTATTGCAAGCCTGAAACTCCCTGATTTCACCTTAGTCGTCTTCTTTAAGAATGGGTTTTTACATTTGCATTGTTCTTGTCCCTTAGTACTCTTTCCTGTTACAATAAGCTCCTAAGTTTTCTTTAGCTGACCAGTATCCTCTTCCATCATCTCCTTCATGGGATTCAGGTGTGACCAACTGAGCCCAACAGCTGTCTCCTCTTCCTGGCGATTTTTAATTTTTTTTTTCATTTTTTTTTCCTAAAGATTGATCCTCAAATTGCTTTGGCTTTCAGAATCTTTTGTTTTAATTTCTGGCACTGTATTTTGTTTCTTCCTGGAGACCTACTTATCACTGATGGTAGAAGACTAAGGCTGAAGTAATGATGATGCATTAGCTAAGACAATCCACAGACTGACCATTGTTTATAGAGCTTTTTATGTCCAGACAAGACTGGTAGTGATAAAAGATAATGAATATCAGGTGTCTTCTTACTGCTTTATGTGCCAGTGAAAAACTGCTCAGTTTACTGAAATTTTTATCTGGACTATCAGACCTGGCAGATTGTTCAGAAGTCCTGTGGTCATGTGTGCTGGCAGAATGTGTTCATGTGGACAAGATGGTCACAACTAAGGGATGCAATAGCTGAAAATCAGCTAATTTGTCCACCATGAATGTATCCAGACCCACGAGGAAAGGGAATAAAAGACTTGCACTGAGACATCCTCTCTTCTCATCATGGAGGTGAAAAGATTTGGGTCAGTCCTGACCTGGAGGAGTGATTTGAGTCCAGGCATCTTGCAGTCCTCTAGGATCCCCAAAAGATGTCACTCACTTTGGAAACATCTTGCAGAATATAAAAATAGTCAAACCCAAGGGGATACACAATGACTTCAAAAATGCTTAACATTTAACAGATTGTAATGCCCATTTGTAATTCATCCCATGAAATTTTGTGGACAAGATGTATTTCCATTTTAATATTATGTGCAGCTTTAAGAAATAGAGTTACAGTTACATAAAACTTATATATATATTTTTTAACAGAGAAAAAAAAATTCATTTTAAAGCCAAAAGATGACAGTTTAGTTGTTGAGTAGCCTTATAATTCTTCAAATCAGGCAAGAACCCCTTTTCATCAGGCCAAACAGAGGCTTTGTGCTTTGAAAATAGTTTGACTGGGTGCAGGGATCGTTGCCTAAACAGGAACCAAGGATCTGCACAAAGCTCTTGTTTTCTCTATACCTTTTCCTTAACTAGCTATAGGGTTTAGTTCTTCATGGGCTCAGTTTAGCATCTTTCCTGTGGTTCCAAAGATGAGCAAGTTAAAGGTAGGGACATTGGCTTACAACGAGGGAGCATAAATATTTTTAATATTCAAACACTCGATTTATTTAACAAAACCTGAATTCCTCCCTCCAAGCTTTTAGTCACGAATAGGTGGTTACCACTCTCTTTGTCATTGCTCTGTTCTCTCAGGAGAAGAGGTTTTTGGGTCATCGGGGTCACATGGAGTCTGATGATGCAGATTCAATTCTACTTAGCAATAGACTTGGACAATACACAGGGGCTGAGATCCTGCACCAAAGGATTTAGGGATCACATCTCTCAGAGGTGTAGGACTGTGTTTGATTCATTGCTGCTCTGCTTTGTAGGAAATTTCCACAAGGACATGCACAAGGACTTTTTGTTTCTTTGTTTACACTCCTCCTCTCCACCCAACAAGGGTGAGGCTCCTAATATAGCTTTGAGGTTCCTAGTATAGCTTTGACTCAGCTTCCTATTCCACTTGAAAAGTGGGGATAATGGCACTGTCCTCCTTAATTGGTGTGATTTAAAACAAATGCACTAAGGGCTTTAAGCTGCCACTTAAGATAATGGAAGTTGGTGGCAATTTGGTACCAATAGACGTAAATAACCAGTAGATGGGACCTCACAGGCTTTGAGATTTTAATAAATTATTTGAACAGTTTAGACTATTCTACCACTCAAATCAGTGACAGAGTTTCCTTAGCTGGCAGCAGGATGAGAATTGTGCAACAGATAAGTGTCCTTGAATAAGAGCCCCATGTATCTACAAGCATTAGTCATTTTTAGCACAGGAGTTATACAGAGAGTTGAAACTGGTGATAACTTCCCTTCTTGCTGAGTTTGTGCAAACATTTCCTGAGGCTTTCAGTTTTACCACAATAGAAGGCTTTTAAAGCTTGAATGGGGATAACTTGAATTATTAGCATTGGTCCCCCAGCCCAACCACAAGCATGTCTGAGCAGCTCTTGCTGATAACACACTGCAACAACTACATTTTCCTCACACATACCCATAAAATAAGCTGATACTCATGATCACCACCACGTAGGAAATCACTGGTTTGATGGGACTGCTGCCCCCAAATAACCTTTCAGCTTCTTCCCTCCATTTTTAGCCTGACCATTTCAACACACAGTGCAAGCAATTTCTCAGTGAAACCACAGGTTAACAGGTATTAACCACTTTGTTAACAGGTATTGAGGGCACCTGAGGCCAGTGGAGTCAGTGGCTCTCTGTGATGACTAAAGCAGCAGGTTTGGTGCTCTGTGACTGCACCTCAGGTGGGAGGGTTTCCTCGCACTCATGGCATGCACGAATGGCTCTGGAAGCCATCCCACTGGTTTCACCCTGGCTTCCAGCTTTCATAGCCAGAGGGACCCTGCAAGTGCAGGAGAGCAGATCATAAAACAGAGACTTCATTTCCTTCCACACGTGAGCAGAGTGATGCTCCATCCCAGCTGAAGACCAGCAGCATGTTTATAACTCAGTGACCTTTGTATTTCCTTGCCTGATACTGACCCTCCTCCAGTTTCTCTCAGTGGCCAGCCATGGCATTCTCCTCCCATATGTACACAGGCCATCAGAAAATGCTGACTGCTCCTTACGGAGCCTCACTGCTAACCCCCCTCCTGGCCCCCTTTTCAGTATTCAGTTATCCCCCCCATCATTTTTCCTCCCCCTTAACTTGCATCTGCTCACATGTCATGACATGAAAGGTGTCAATGAAGACTTGGCAGATTTCTCAGTTTAGGTTTCAGCCAAGCACAGAAATCTGTTCAAGGAGCCAGCCCAGGTTTGCTGAGGACCACCACACATTTATATGCACCTCAGTGTCCAGGCAGCTGAGGACACCAAGGGACAAGTTGCAGCCACAAAAGTCACCCATGGTTTGTCATTCCTTTCCCACAGAGGTTTCCACATACAATTCCAGATTTCACAGAATCATTAAGGTTGGAAAAGACATCTACAGTCTTGGAGTTCAACCATTCACCACCATATTCACCATTAAACCATGTCCCCAAGTGCCACATCCACCCACCTGTTGAACACCTTCATTGGTGGCGATGCCACCAGTTTCCTGGGTAGCCCATTCCAATAACTGACCAGTCTTTCAGTGAAGAATTTTTCTCCTAATATCTAATCTAAACCTCTCCTGGTGCAGCTGGGAAAGTTGTCTTTCAATTTAACTGAGAAGGCTAAGAGAGTGGTTTAATATTTGGACATTTTTTTCTTTTCTCTTTTCTCATTCTTCCCTGAAGAAAGAGGGGGAAAAAAAGTATATTTTTCAATCACTTTCTTCTTAAAAATATTTCTTTTTCCCAAATAGATCTTCTAATAATCATCATTATGGTGAACATTTCTTTCTGTCCTAAAAAATGATGGATAATGTTGCATTTACAAAAACTTCTGCAGTACTGCTATAAAAAGAGTGAGACTAACAGGAACAACTGAATATGTTTGTTTAAGTCTCAGCAAGACACAGCATCCATAATGCAAGAAAGCCAGGGTAAAGGTACCTGCCACTGTAATGTTTAACTTTAAGAATGAAACCGCTTGAAAATGAGGAGGTCAGGAGATTTTTAAGAAATAAAAAGGCACAGCTAAAAGGCTCAAATGACAGCAGTTGCTATGGAGACTTTTAAAAATGAGGTACCGTAATGATTTACAATATTGATCAACTAAAATTCTCCCTAAAATTTCCTCTGATTTTATCTCCATTTAAAAGATCAGAAGTTTTTTGGGTTTTTTTTTAATAAAAGGGAGGAAAAAGAGAAGAGCATACTATATTAGGTTAAATATTAATACATTAATAAAGCAGGACAAGAAATATTTTGAGGAAACCTCTGCCAAAACCAATAAAAAACACCTTAAAATGTTCTAAATACTTCTATTTGAAAACCAGCGTCTCAGAGAGCTCAAAAGAATAACAATTGATTCAAAGAAAAAACAGTTCTCAGACAAGATAAGACACAGCAGAAAAGCTCAACACTTCTTTTTCAAGAAGCAGTGAAAGGTTCTTGCAATAAACATTCCTCTGTGTTGGATTAAGCTCAAGAACTGTGTCAAGATGAAGTGTTATTAGCAGAAATTTTAGAACAAGCCAATAAAATTTACCAGTAAGAAATGGCCGAGATCAGATGTCATTCACTCATGAATTCTGAAGAAATTCACATACAAAACATACAACTTATTAATTGTGATGTGGTATCCAACACTTACATAGGACCCCATGCTAGAGGAGAACACGACAGCAGCCATAAAGATATTGCCAAAAGCTCCAAACATCATACTGGGAATGCCAAATAATATTCCAACCTCTCTTTAATGCACCTTGGTAGACACTGTATTAAATTTCCCTGGAAACATTCAAGGTCAGATTGGACAGGGCTCTGAAGAACCTGATCCCATGGAAGGTGTTCCTGTTCATCGCAGGGGGTTTTTTGGTTTTTTAAAGGTCCCTTCCAACCCAAATAATTTCGTGATTCTATGAAATAGCAGAATCAGTAGACAGTAGATCTGATAAAAGGAACACAGCACCACGTTTCTCAAAAGTCAGGAGTCATAAATTTATTAGAAACCTCTGAAGGAATAAAAAGGGGATGTAGAGTTGGGAAGCCAGTCTGACCACTCAAATTTTTCGAAAGCTGTCAACAAAATCCCACAGCAAAATATTTTTAAGAAATTAGCCTTTCACAGTGCAATAAGAAGTATCTTGACACAAGCTAATGGCTGAAAAGTTGAAAATAAGTTTGGTGGAGTTTTTTGTTTGCTTGCTTGCTTTTTTTTTTTTTTTTTAACAGGGAAGGAATTTTTTCATGTGGCTGAAATGAGAAGGCATCTGAATCTCGTTGCTTGTTTTGCCACTCCCTCAGCACCAGATTTTGCTTAAACTTCTCTGTGCCTTAGTTTCAGGGTACAAAACGGAGAGAACATTTCTTCCCTTTCCTTGGGGCTCCTTATCTCATTGCTCTGTGCAAAGCTGTTGTAAATCTGAATATTAAAAGAGCAAAGAATTAGAGTTCATTAATATTAGCTAATACTGCCTAAACCGCACGTAACAATTTGACTTTGGAAAGTCAAGTCTACATAAAAAAGAGAAACCCTTCTTTGTACTTGGTGTGGATGGATTATAATCATTCTAGGACTCTAGTTATGTTTGTTGGCATAAACTTAGACAAGTTTCAAACAGCCAAAGTAAAAATAAATCTTATTATTGTACATTTATACTAAGCACGGTTCACAGTTTCCTCTTTATTTTTTTTAGATTGCTATTTTGATTTTTTCCCCTGAAAAACAAATACTGGAATATAATGTTATTTTAACTTTGAAATTTATGGTCTTCCTGACAACAGGTAGACACAGTTGCATTCTTGCAAAAGAAAACAAAATTAAAAATATAGACACAGGAAATAAAATTAATTTTAAAATATATGAAAACATTTATTCTGTGCATCAGCCCAAGTGAACAGACAAGTCTCTGACTGATACCCACCACAGACGGCAGTTTCTTGAATTGATTGATTAATAGGACAGAAATGAGGAGGTGTGAATTTATTTTGGACTTCAACGGGGTTGAACAAGGTTTGGCACAGTTCAGCTGGACTTAATCTGCATTTTAAAGTCTATGAACAGTGACCACCTACTGGCACCCTTCAATGTGTTAGGTCCCATAGAAAGGAAACATTTTGCACCAGACTTCATTTCAGCTAATGTTCCTGGATTTATAAAGGTACTAAAAAGGCAACAGCAATCTGATTTCAAACTAACAAAATACCCCTTTTCCCTTAGCGGGATCGAAACTCAACAGAAGACTCAGGGAAGGAGGAGGAGGGTAGGTGGGATTGGAGAAACAATTTCTCATTGTTTGGAGGTAGATTGTTCTTTTGAGGGCAACATTACCCTGAAAATAAAATTAAATTCCTTTTGGGTGTTTTCACCATTAAGCATCAAGATTTTCATTTAACTGCATGAAAGGTAGTAAAGAAGTAATAAATAACAGTTCAAATGGGAAAAAGCTGCAGAGGAGAAAAAAATGCTGAAATGCTGAGAATTTTATCTGAGTTAAAAAAATGGAAGCAGAAAGATCTCACTGTATTTTGCAGCAAGGATAATTAAAAACAAAGCCGTCTTTTAAGGCAGAGCACACATTCCCCACCATCTCCTTTTTCTGGCAAAGCCAAGAAACACCCTCTGAAGTAAAATAACCATAACAAGAAAAGGCATCTTCTTGAAGAAATTTTGACTCATAGTTTACTGCTTTATAAGCAGTTCAATAGAAAGATGTTCCACGCCAAGGCAACAAGTCAAGAATTCACATTTTTAATGCTAGTTTAGTCTCCTATGTGATTATTTTTACAACATCTGCAATTAAAGACAGATTTTTCAGCTCCCTGATTGTGACTGGATAGAAAACGGTTTGCACACACACAAACACAGAGGGAAGGAAAACACCACCTCTCTCTGCTGTAATGGTCTTCATTAAAAACAGCTTTCCCCAGCTTCTGTTTCATTTCATTTTGATGATTTAAATTTTTCCCGTCTGGTAAGTGGTGTTTTATTTTTCTTCCTTGCACTTCACTAGTCCAAAGCAAAAATCTGATAGTCCAAGCTCTTGCATTTTCAGTTCTTTTTTCAGAAAAGGGTTGTCGTGCTTGCAGGGGAACGACGGGGCTGGGGTGGGAGGGAGAAAGGGAAAACTTAAAACCTGCAGAATCGCTGCTCAAACTGCAGGTTATTGACACTCACACAGTTTTTGGGGGAATTTCACGCAGGTCTCAGTAGCACCAGAGACTTGGAGTGGTAAAACTGGTCACCCCTTTGCACACTATTGCACCTGTTGGAGAGTTAATGGCTCAAGGCACGAATTCACCTTTCAGGCTCCCTTAGCTGCCCACAAGCCTTTTCCTACACTAATCTGCAAACTTTGTCCCTATGTTTTTCTCAGTTCTCCAGCATGATTTTAAAATAAAAATATGTCACTGACCATGAAATTTCCTACTGTGCCTTTCAATGTTTCAGCACCAGGACTTGCATCTGTCTTTGCTAACCAAAATTGCTTTGTAGAAGAAAAAGAGCAGAAAAAAATTACAGGAATCATTTTGCCAATTCATTATAGCAATTTTATAGACATTGACTTGATTCCAGGTAAAATATGACCTCACAAGAAATTATCATTACTATTAAACTACGCTCCAGGTCAAAATGTCTGTGAATCCATTTCTTTCAACGGAGGCTCTAGAGATAAATTTGTTACCCTATGATCTAAAAGAGAGGGACACATAAAAGTTATATAGCCTTGAAGGTTCCTTCTTTCATTACCCTTTCTAGACAAATCTGATTCCATTCAAGGGATGTGTTTATTCCAGTGCTGGATTGGTGTGGACAGGAGCCTGGCTTCAATTCTGTTGGAAATATCCATGGCACTTCAAGGTGGTTTAATATGCAAATCCACTTCAGGGTGGGCAAATATATGGGGGGCAGGGAGGGGGCACATTTGGAGTTCGCATTCTGGTTGCTTGCTAGGATGGGAATAACCCAGAGGTTTTTGCAATGTGTCAGGTGGGAATGAGGATTTTGGGGCTGTGCTGGGTGGAGAGGAGTGGGCATTGGCAGAAAACCTTCAGTTTCAGGCCCCAACACCCCTGAAGGCCACCTAAGAGGAGATTATCAGGGTATTGTATTTTTATCAGCTGGATCAGCCTTTAACTTGTTCAACAGTTTAATTTGTTTTTTTTTTTTAAAGAATAAACCCAAACCACCAATTCCTCCTTGCTCCTTTAATGCCAAAGTCTCGGAGCCATAGGCAGCACGAAGCTGGACTTCCATGCTGCCCAGACCTCCTTTCTTGGGATGGGTTTGGATTTATAACTTGCTAACCCACGTCCCAGTGGGAAGGTGGGAGGCTCTGTGTCCACGTTTGTGTGTGTGTGTGCGCACACGCACGTACGCGGGAAGCGCTGGAGCTCCTGGGGCTCTCCAGGACCCTTTGGAGGGGAAATCCAGACCTGGAGACAAAAAAGAAGGTAGCATTCATGCCCAAGCACATAGTGGGGTAAACATATTTTGTAAATGGAAGTTTGTGACTCACATTGTATGACGGGAGCTGCTGTTTACCCACCGCTGGTCAGATGCCGGCGTTGCCAGAGGCTGAACGAATTCAGTGGTGATCACTTATAAATAGTGCTGACCAGAAACAGAAACAGTGCTGAGTTTTCATTAAAAAAAAAAAAAAAAAAAAGAAGTCTTGACTATTTTTTCATTTTATTTTAGGGGTAGAGTTAAAACTACTAGAGTTAAAACATGCTTTTATTGATATTTCCTCTTTTTCCCTCTCAGCACTTTTGTATCCTCTTATAATTTTGTTTTGTGCTTTAATTTATTTTGTTTAATTTTATTTTAAAATTGTCTTATTTTATTGTAATATTTTATTTTGTATTCTATTTTGCCTTGTTTCGCCGCTGCAAAAAAGCAGAAATGGCATGAGAAAATAGAAGAAAAAAGAAATAATGAAATGCAGGTACATCCTAGCATCTGGGCATATGTTGAAAACTCGAATTCCAATTTTTTAAATTAAAACAGGCTTCAAATTAAAACTCCCATGCTGTCAGAGAAAAATTTTTGTTATTAAGGAAAAAAAGTTTTTAGAATTCCTGATAGTAATAATTTCTGGGTGTTTAGGGCCCACTGGTAGATACAAAACCTAATGTCCCATTTTCCTGGAGAGACAGAGTAGCTCAGGAAAGCTAAAATTTAATAGAAAAAGTAGGATAACCGCTCTGTGCATGAACATTTTCTGAGAACCTCCCTTAAATTCCCCACTCTGCAGGTCAGCCCTGGATGCCATAAAAGAAAGAAAGAGGGTAAAGATGCGAGGAATCTGGATCTTGCTCTTCAGCCAGCGAGAGCATCCGTGATAGAGCAGCTGCCCCTGGTGATACTGGTCTGCATCCTCCTGCCAAACACAGCCAAATCTCTCCATCATGTTGTTCCACATTGAAATTAAATACTGCAAATTCCAGGTCAGGCACTTGCTCTTTTTGAAAGCTAAAGTGATCGTTTCCCTGTGCCCAGTTTTGATTTCCTGAGCATAAAAGTGATGTGTGTTCTCCAAAGCGCTGGCCCACACAAGCTGGGCATGTACCCATAGGTTTTGAAGGTTTCCTTTATGAATCTCGTGGAGAAGTGTGGCTTCAGAAACCAGACAAAAGTCTGCCCTAAGTCAGTGGGAGTTTTTCTTGTGCAAGGGCTCAGGACCACAGAGCATAAAAGCCAGGGGATATTTCTTTTTGCTTCTTACAGGATGACAATCCATGGAACTTTATGAAAATTACAAGTTTTGTTTGCAAGACAGTGGGCAGATGACCAGTCCTTGAGAAAGAAAAAAAAAAAAAAAGAATGCAGGGGATGGGAAATAAAAAGAAGAAAATCAAAGACAATATACTTATTTCTGAGAATGAGCAGTGGAGTTGTGGGCACTCCAATTCCAGCTCCTTCCCAGCACATCCTCAGCCCATCAGCCCCTTTCCTCCTAAGGCACAAGACTGTTCTTTTTAACTTGGCAGAAAGTACAAGGAGGGAAAGCTGGTATTTTTTTTCCCCATAAAGGAACAGAGTTTTTTCCTGTTCCACAAGGTGGCAACATCGCTTCAGAGCTTGCAGCATCCTGCAGGGTGCAAAAAGTGAGAAACTTCCTAACTTTTCAGCTATTTCAAACATGTTCTTTTGGACAATTTAAAATTAAGGAGGTAAAAAACCCCATTGTTATAATTTTCACCATATTTATGTTTTCGAAACGTGATATAAAATTATATCTACCATCTTTTGTACATTTTACTGCGTGTATTACCTATAGGATCCCATTTGCTTTACCACTTTCTTTACAACTCAGCACAGGGAAAGGCTGGTTTAACACTCTTTCACTAAGTGGAGGCTCAAATCTTAAATAAAAATAGACAAAATAAAAAATGGAATAAAGCCAAGCTTTGATCTTCAAGGCTGATAAGGGACCAAATTTTATTTAGTGTTTTTAGGCAGAGTTTAACTTTACATTTAAGTAACTTCTTAGAAGTCAAACTCTGTCTTACAGACTATCATTTCATATCTCTCCTTCTTATATTCCTGACTTCTATTTCTTTTCCTAAACAATTAGTTCTGCTGTCTTAAACACCTCTGCATTTCACTGATGGCTGCATGGCTATTTCTTCTGTGGAAGTTGAAAGGGAATCAAAGAATTCTATCTTCCTAAAAAATTTAACTCACCCCCTCTGCTTGGTCTGCACAGTAATAAGGACATAAAAGCATGACTGATATGAAAAATGAAACAAAAGACAATGGATGTTGTGAAGTTCAAGGCCCTTTTTTTCCCATTCTGGATAATGCTGCCTCTGATATAAAGGGTGTGAATAATTTGCCATGTGTACCTACAATCCCATTAGCCCCCTAGATCAGAAGGAAAATGTTTTGTGGCCATTCTAGGTATCATCAGTTAGTGAAGACCAGGAGAATCAATCCAAGGGTCCTACCATAATGAAAACAGTGTGCCCAGGTGGCCAGGAAGGCCAGTGGCCCCTGGCCTGTACCAGCATTAGTGTGGCCAAGAGGAGCAGAGCAGTGATTGTCCCTCTGTGCTGGGCACTGGTGAGGCCACACCTCAAATGTTGTGTCCAGTTCTGGGCCTTCAGTCCAGGAAGGACACTGAGGGGCTGGAGGGTGTCTAGAGAAGGGCACAGAACTGAGGGAGGGTCAGGAGCACAAGCCTAATGAGGACCAACTGAGGGAGCTGGGAGTTTTCCAACCTGCATGATTCTGTGATTCTGTGATCCTGTGACTTCACCACCTTGTGTCTACTTTGGCTGTGAATCCAAGCAAGGCTCCTGTAACATTCCAACCACACTCCCTGCCTACTGCATCAGCAGCCTTTTCTTTTACGAGCTCTTCAATCTCTTCGAATGTGTCTGCACTAGAGCAGCTCAAGAGATGTCCCAAGACCATGTTATCCAGCTCTGGGTACTCCACAACTTCAGGGCATCTTCATGGCCTGAAGAGAGAGCTAAATGAATGTGTCTTGCCACCTCTGTGTACACTGCATTGCTCCCAGCTGCCCTTGCAACCATGGTATCAGGCACACTTAGGAACAGTTGTTCCCCAAAATTACACCATGTCCTCTGCTTCCAAGGCAAATGGGATCAATGGGCAAGCAAAACTCAAGTTGCTTTCATGTTTCTCATGAATGTTTGGAACTAGATGAACTTTAAGGTCCCTTTCAGCCCAAATCATTCTGTATTTCTATGGAGTGTGGTACTGGGCTCTGCAGAGCAATGTGGCAAGTGTATGCATAATGTGTTCAGAGACGAGGTTTATTGTGGATACAGGCTCCAATGACTGAGTAACCCTTCCAAACACAGGGTTATTCCAGGCTTATTCCACAGTGTTGTTGGCAGTATCAGGCCTGGTGCTGGTGAAATGTTTCTACCTCTTTGTAGATCATCGCTGCTGATACACCCCTGAGATGAGAGCTGAGCACAGACAGTGTCTTTCATCAACCCCTCTGCAATCGCCAAGTCTCCTGCTGCTCAGAAGTGGGGGCTTTCCTTTGGCTGTGCCTATCTCTTCCCAAACCAAGTTTCTCCACCATTCCGTGGAGAGCAACCATATGTTTGTTTTTAGTTGGGCTGCTGGGCCCAGAGATGCCTTAATAATGGACACTCATTTGATTTGTGTATTAATGAGTAAATAGAGAGGGCAACTCAGCTCTTATTTTTTACAGCCCTGGCTTCTCCAAGGAAACCTTGGGCACTGCTCTTGGTTAACAGCACAGATTGGAGCTCAGAGTGCCAATACAAAGCTGCTCCCCTGTTAGCAGCTGCACAGGCTTTAACTTTTCCTTTCTTCCTCCTCTCCTCCCCCCTTTTTTTTTCCATTGTAACTCAGAGTGCATTTTTGCAAGATATCCCTGAAATTACTATTACTACATCGCAATATTAGATCAATGCAGTGGTAACACACTCCAGATTGTTATGGCATTCGCATCTTGATGCCTTCCATACTGTCTTGTGGAATCTAACCTAATACCACGATTAAAATGCCTTTTCCATTTCTCTAAGACACTCTGCCTGCTGCCATTACATAAACGTCTGCCTATCTCGGGTTTTGTACTGGCACCCAGCACCGGGGTCTTTGGGAGCCTAATGAAAAGAGCCTCCACTCATTAAAGGGAGATGGAGGTTCTTGCCAAAGCCTGGGATTAAATTAGAGTCTGCTCGGTTTCTCTTCTCACTGACATCATTATCAATCAAGAAAAACACTCCATTCAAGTTGTCTTAGAGCAGTGCAAAGGCAGTGTGAGTTCAGAATCAAGCCCGTTCTGTTTAACACCAGCCTCCCTCTATCTCCTCTGGCAGTTTGTTTCCATTCTGCAACTCACCTGCTGAAAACAGCAACCCTTGGTGTAATACAGTCCCTTCTCACGAGAAAGCAGCAGGCTTCAGAGACAGGAACTTTTCAAAAGTCTTTCTCAGGTGGGATGGGAGAGAGGATAAAAATTACCCAAAGGATGAAAAAAGAAAAGGACACATCTGAGCTCCAAGAGACCTAGTGCCACTGTCTTTGAAGGTGGCAAAAAGCACTTTGGTTGCTGCCAACAAGAAGAGTGGGCTTCAGCTATTATGTGACCTTGGGCTGACTGCAGAAGGAGAAGCAGCAGCCCATTTCTGGTGACTCACTGGGACACACTTGCCACAGAACTTGTGGACACTCCATCTCTGGAAGTGTCCAAGACCAGGTTGCACTGGGTTTGGAGCAACCGGGTTTAGTGTAAAGTGTCCCTGCCCATGGCAGGGGTTAGAACAGGATGATTGTGAAGGTCACTTCTTACCTAAACCATTCCATGATTCTGTGTCCCTTGTTGAGACCTCCAGCCCCAGTCTTGCACCCCTTTTCACATCCCTGTGAGGATTCAGAAAAGCAAAGCAGATGCACGAGGGAGGCACCACTCACACCACCAGATTTTCCAAGTCTTTTCTCCAAAGGACTGCACTCAAAATAGCTGAGAATTCTCACTCTTGTCCCATGAAAGCAGATGAGAGCAGCTGGCAGAGGAGCCTTCATTTTTCAGTGTCTCCAGGGACAGGGATAAACTTGCCATGAGATTAAATGTCAATCAGGAGCTGTGCTTCTGTAGGCATGGCATCCACAGGCTGGAAAGGGCAGCTTGACACGATCTTGTTCAAGAAGCTCCCACCATATTGAGAGCCAAGAAGGAAAAAGGAAGCCCTTGATGACAACCCAACATCTCTTAAATCCATTTTCCACAAATGTGAAACTACTGGCTTCAGTGGGATCCCACAACACAGCTGGCATTCAACTGAGAAATCTTTGTTGGTGATATAATGCCAAGGTTTCCTGCATCACCAGTGACGAAAAAGAAATACTTTCAAGGGGCTCTTTGGGTCTTGGGTGGAAAGAAAAGTCTGTTCCAAAGGGATGGGATGAAGCTGGGCCACAGAGAACAAGCCATTTGGGAAATCAAATAGAATTTAAAAGACATGACCATTAAAATGTTTGTGTTTGTCCATGATTTTCAAAAATCCCTTCCAGGAGGGTCATATTATCATTCCACACAACATCACAACAGCCATCCTGTGCCATTTTCACTTTAAAGCTGAAAAAAACACCTGATTTTCAGGACTGACTCTAGAATGTCTCCTGTCTGCTCTTCTGACACTATTAAATGAGATCAGGTTTCTTATTTTTTCTTAATGAGGGCAGATTTCTGGGAGAATTTTCAGTTTGAGGGATGTTTATACATCTGCTGCCTATGGCAGCAGCTCTGACTCATGGAATCTTGAATTATTTAGTAAACTGTGGTGTGGTTTTCCAAGTGGTGGCTCTTGCTAGGTTATCTGGGAGTATTCTCCAAGTGTAACAAAATGGAATTGGACCCTCCCCTACTTTCTGTGTCTGTGAACCCTGCAGAGGCACAGAATCTGTTTAATTTGGTTTATGGCAAACGGAAGCACTGGGACTTGTGCATTGATGTCTGGGCACTGGTGATGGGCTCTGTCCCATGTATCTCAGCATCTCTGTGATGCAGATGTTAGTGCCAATCTTCCTTGTAGAGCCACAAGAAAAGCCATGAGATACAGTGTAAAAACCAAGGGATGTAGAAGAAAAATCACTGCAATTATTAGAATTATTTGTTATTGTTATCTGTAAAGGGAAATCAATTCAGCTGTGTAAAATGAACAGATTTCATTAAATATGTCTGCAAAAATCCACAGGCAAGCACTGCTATGTCTCTTTTTTGTGATAAAGAAAATGGTTTGTAGGAGAAAACAAAGAGTTCTCATAGCCACAGTAATATTAATATCAGTGCTAGCAATAATAATATAAATCATAATACAGATAATGATAATTATAATAGTAGTAATAATAATATTATTTCAATTGCACATCAAATTGAGAAAACCCATAACAAACAATCAGCCAGCAAATCATTCTCACTGATAACCTGCATGGAAAGCTGCTGGCTAAGTTTAATGGAATTAAATCCTGGACCTACCTTGAGTCACTATGGAATGCCAACATCTTGTCCTCAGTAATTAAGCATGTAGACGAGAGAAGCTATTTTTAGCATCATGCACAGGTTACATAGAAGCAATTGAACACATAGAAAATCAAGGGCAGTGCAAGGCTGACATGTGTTGTAAATTCATCAGACAGGAAGGAAACTGAGGCAGAGCTGAGTTGTGCATTGCAATCACACTGCAAATCCACAGCACTCAGACCTGCACGTTCTCCAGTCCTTACAGCACAAGCATCACTCCTCATGCACAGCAGCATTTCCAAGTAAAAGTAAGAGATCAAAAGCAAAAGACAGCCTTTCAGATGTTCCATTTAATCTGTAAAGGCAAGCGTAGGAAGATTGAAATGATTTTTTTTTTCTTCTCGCCCATTCAATTAACATATGTTTATCTGTGTTTCAGTATTTTACCACATATTGATATGAAATCCCTCTGCCTGTTTGGTTTTTTTTTCCCCTTGGCCTCTCAGAGACTTTCACTCATGCTAGACCACTCCAAGAAACTTGCCCACAGCACACCATCCTCATCTGCACAACCCCACACCTGTTCCTTCCAGGCAGCATCAAGTGCATCTTGGTTGTCTCCAAGAGGAGCAGATGCTTCTACTTTAACCAACCCACAGATAATCCCCAATCTCCTCAATGAGCTCAGGAGTGCTCAGAAGCATGTGCCACCCAGTTGCAGCCATTCCACTGCCTCTTTTCCCACTTGGGAAGGTGAGGTGAGTCACAGCAGATGATGCTCGGTTCTTCTGGCCAGCTCTCAGGATTGTGGTTTCCAGCGATAAATTCAGCCCGTGGGCAATTTACTGAGGAATTACATCGTGTCCTTCCACCAGCATTCAAGCCCCAGGAACTGATGAGGTTCAGTGCAGAGCATTCAAATTTGGTTTCTTTTTAATAACACTTACTGAACGTGAACAGTGTTAATAATCCCCAGCAGTCATTAAAAGCTTTTTATCTTCAAAGTGCTCTACATATGCTAATTAATGCTCACAACCATCCTGTGATGGTATTATTAGACCCATGTGGCAGCAAGGGAAATGGAGGCAATGAGGTTAAGTAATTTGCCTGAGGTCAGAGTGAGCTGATGATGAAGCCACAGGCAGACTGCCTCATCCTCTGCTCCACTGTACATCCTCCTCCCCAGCTCTGGCTCTGGTTTGTGCTATGTGAGCATGAGACAGGTACCAGGAAAAAGGTGGGAAATGACATTTTGTCTTGCATCCCCGCAGGCTCTGGGTATGCCACCAAGCCTACATGTGTACTAGCCTACATGTCACATTACTGTTGCATTGATCAGCATAGCTCAGTTTTCAGGATAAAGTTACTGGCACAGCCTCCTAAGCCAACAGAGGCCTAAACCTTCCCTTCACGTCCTCTAGACCTAGTGGCCCTAAAGTCAGGCATCCCACAGCTGATCCCACCACCTAATGGCCCACGCTGCCTCTTTTTTACCAGTCTGTGGATATTTTGGCTACATTATTTCTAATAACTAAACCTACCATTGAAACCAGCTGGGACAGTGGGGATGTACCTTTGCTTCAAGTCTCAACTCCTAAGTCATAGAATCAGAGAATCTCAGAATGGTTTGGGTTGGAAAGGACCTTAAGATCATCTTGTTCTACTCCCTGACATGGGAAGCAACACCTTCCACTATCCCAGGTTGCTCCAAGCCCCATTCAAACCTTGAACCCTTCCAGGGATGGGGCACCCACAGCTTCTCTGGACAACCTGTGCCAGGGCCTCACCACCCTCACAGTCAAGAATTTCTTCCTAATATCTAATCTAAGTCTTGTCTTTTTGTTTAAAACTGTTCCCTCTTGTCCTATCACTACCTGCCCATGTAAAAAAGTCTCTTTCACTCTTTTTTATAAGCTCCCTTTAAGTACTGAAAGGACACAAAATAAGGTTTCCCTGGAGCCTCCTCCAGTCTGAATGAACATGGTGACCCTATCCAAAACGCCCACAGGGAGTAGCCTCCGGCTTGGGCTAACTCCCTAACCATGTCTGAAAATTGCTGATAGTACTTTACTTCTAGGCCAAAGGCCAGAGGCAATTTCAACACTTTAATGGCACAGCCAGCCAAGTCTAGTGCTTAGGCCAAGGCTTGATGCCATTCAATTTTCTAGTCCATATGCAGTCCATGTGACCAAAGTACAGCTAGAGTCAGCAATGTGGATACCTTGTCCTCAAGGATTGTCCAAGACAAGCTTCACCATCTCTCAACTGTCACCATATACAAAAAACTCAAAAGATTGAGTCATGATTTAGTCAGGATCATGCACTATGTTGGTGCCACAAATATAAGCCCCACTTTTACCCACTGGCCCAAAATTCCAGATTAGAATTAGAATCCAGATCTGGCCCAAAAGACCAGATTATTTGATCAGCTTTGCTTTTCCAAAGCACAGGTACCTGATCATTAACCTGAGCACACCAGCTTGTTTTACATCCAGCCCCTTTATGATGGGTCCAGCTGCCAAGGATTTGCTTTCAGCCCACATGATTAGAAGCTTATGAACTTCTCCTTCCATTCTCTACCCATTGAAATAAACACAGAGTTGTGTTTTATTTTTAAAATAAACAAAGGCAGGCTGGACTGAAACCATGGTAGGAATGGCCTTAATTCTGCTCTTGGCTGAACTGCAACTCGTAGAAGGTTGTTTTACGCTTATAGGGAGAAATTACTTATTACTATCAGAATAATAAACTCCTTCCTTTTATGCTTCAAATCAAACTGCAATCTGGCCTGTGCAGAACACATTTCCCACTCCTCCTCCTCATTCTCTTCTTCCTCTACCACAGGCTTCAAACACAGAATCCAGATGCAAACTATTTTTCCCCCAGCCGAAGGATCTGACTTTTTGGCAAGCTGTGCAAGCTGTTGTGTGGGTGGTTTAAAACTTCCCTCTGGGCCTGTCATGTGGTTAGGGCTGTCTGGGTTGCTCTGAACTTCTGGACACCATTTTCCTTTGACTCACCTTTTATTCCAGCAGAAGCTGGGACCAAGTGTGCCTAGCAAATGGATCTGCACAGAAGTGCTCTGTGGAGACAGGGCTTGGACACTTTTTTTCACCCATGTGAAGTCCTTTGGCTGGGTTCACTAGGCGATGCTGTCAGGAGGAAATCCCTGCAAATAGCTGTCTCCCTGACTCTGCTTTGAGCCACTTCCTACTCAGTTTCTGAGTGTCTCTTCCATGAAAATTCATGCTCTGTCATGTGCTGCTAGTTAAGTCAGCAGCAAAGTCTGTTCTGAGTCTATCAGGAAGGTGGAATTGCAGCCATCAGGGCTGCAGCTCTGCCTTTCCTCTGCACCAGCCAGCCTTTCAGATGGTGTCCAAGCGGTGGTTTGCTTCTGCATCTTGAAACAGATGGGGAGATGGCCCCAGTGACTCCATAGTACCATGGGTCAAACAACCATGCCAGAATTTATCCCTTTTCTTTAATTTAAATAATAATAGTGTTCTGCATCTTCCTGGTTAAGAAAAGATACAGCTCTGATAAAGCAGCCCCAAATATCCAGATCTGCAAGCAGTGTGCTCCAAATTGAGCAAACCACCCCCTTCCATCTCATCTGGACTCCATTTGACATCAGCAAGCCAGAATTCTGGGTAGGTCCCCAACACTGAGTGGGTCCCCAAAAATATAATTTCATCACAGACCTCTGAGTGTATGGATCCCTTACCTGCTGTCTTCCCAGCTTTACAAAGACAGGTTCTACACAACAATCTCTACAGTCAGGGTCATCTCCACTTTAACTGCTTCTGAAAGCAGAAGGGGAAATTCCTCTTTGAGCAGCCTTTGCTATTTCCCAGAGAAAAGCCACTGGATAACCCAGAACTGCAGTGGTAGGATGGCTGGCACTGCTCAGAGAGGGTGCCCTGCATCCTGTGACAGGGCTGGGAGTTGTGATCCAGGGCAGGGTTGTCAGTGCTGATACATTTAGTGTATAATTGGTATATATTGGCAGTGCTGAGTTAGCAGTTGGACTTGGTGATACTGGAGGCCTTTCCAGGTATACAGATTCTAGAATTCTATGATTTTCATATATATATAATGGATCACTAACTCACCAGTGAGAGTATTACAGGCAGATGAAAGTAGGTGTGGGTTGTATTTCACAAAATACCTCTTCCCTATGATGAGCTGCCTCTAGACGCCCACAAACCTCCCCAGGAGTAAGCACAGGCTCTTTTGAGGGCATTTCAAACCCTCAAATGTCCAAAATTATTAGAGCTGGTCCTTGTGTTTCTTCCAGTGGGGAAAAAAATCGATTTAAAACCTTGAAACCAAACCCACAGGTGTTCTGTACCACTGCAGAAGGTACCCGAGTTTCTACCTGACCTGCAAGCAGCGTTTTTGGATAAGTTGCCCAACCTACACATTAAGTACAGTCTTGCCTGGAAGGATCACAGAATAGCTTAGAGAGTCACCATAAATATTTTAAACAGTAAAACGTTTAAAACCTTGAAATGGATTTGTCCCTTCACATAGGGAAAGATAATTTTCTAAGAGAGGCTGACAATGTATGCTGCAGAAATGAAAAAAAATCAAATTCACCAGATCACACAATCATTATGACATAAAAAAATGTAAACACTGGCAAACAGGCCATGACAAGTTATTCCTGCAACATGCATGAGCTGGAAAAGTTGTTATGCTTTGGAGTAGCTCAGAAGCCATGGAAGTCAATTCAGGACATGAAATATAGAAATGAGTATCTTCAACTCAAGTTATGTTCAGGTGAAGTACATAACTAACCACAGATCTTTGCCCAGAGCTACTTAAATGATGCCAATCCTTTTTTAAATTTTTTTAAAAATTTTTTAAAACTCTTAAAATGTTTTGATTAACTTCCCTCAGTCTTCAGAAAACACACTGATATCTACCATGACTATCCTTGAGCTCTGGGCTCCCAGGAAGATGGTTCTTCCCAGGTATTTCTACACAGTTCAGAAGCAAGGTGAGATTCCAAGGGGATTTTTATTTCACTACAGAGGTTCCCATGGTTTAGAGAACCTTCAAACACCCACCTGTATATTCTATACAATGGTATAGAATTCAAATGCTTGGTATCTAGTGCTTGTCTCCACTGATTTGTATAATCACAGAATAATTTAGGTTGGAAAAGACCTCCAAGATCATTAAGTCCAGCCTTTTACTGAACACTGCTGTTTCAACTAGGGAAGAGCACAGAGTGCCACGTCCAGTCATTTCTTGACCATTTCTAGGGATGGTGGTGACTCCACCAGTTCACTGGGCAGCCCATTTGAATGCACTAATTGTTAACAACCCTTTCTGTGAAGAAGTTCTTTCTGATGTCCAGCCTGACCCACCCCTGGTGCAACTTGAGGTTACGTCTTCTTGTCCTGTCCCTTGTTGCCTGGGAGTAGAGCCTGACCCCCACCTGGCTGTCCCCTCCTGTCAGGGAGTTATGGAGAGTCAGAAGGTCCCCCCTGAGCCTCCTTTTCTCCAGGCTGAGCCCC
>VXBC01010285.1:311690-331207 GCA_013399945.1 Ploceus nigricollis | reverse complement strand
ATTTTATTTTATTTTATTTTATTTTATTTTATTTTATTTTATTTTATAAACTTGGTTTAAAAAAATAATCAGTGCAAAAATCCTCTCTCTGGCCTTCATGTGCCAAGTTTCAGCCCAGGGCAAATTTTTTACAGCTGAATTATACACCCTGAAAAATAAGGGGCTTATAATGACAACATTGAAGGTCCCCTAACTATAGTGGTATGAATGGGGAGGGAGGTATAATAAGAATGGTCCATAGTGTGTAGCAGCAGCAATAAGTGAAGGAGCCCTTACTCAGCATGAGGAATTCTATATATCTTGGAAGGCTTTCATGAACCTAAACATTATTGCTAAGAAAGGAATAAACAGTTTGAACTGCTGTTGCCATTCATCCAGCGCTCACACACTGAGGAATACACAGAGTTGTTCTCTCAAAGCTGGAGTGAAATATTCCAGACATAATTCTTTCTTACTCCAGGGCTGGAGAGGATTTTGAGCTGCTGGAAGGGAAGTTGGACAAATACTCTTGCTCTGGGAGAATTTTTTTTATTTTTTTATAGCAATGATGATAATAGACTGTGTGCCTACAGGACACAAAGGATCATTATTGGCCAGGGCTGGTATCTGTAAGTGAAGTGAAACCAAAAGAAGGAGGTGAACAAAATCACTTTTGTTTGCTTTGGGTCATTGCATCTTGAATATGGACCAAAACTGACAGCCCAGAAAACATACAGAAAACAGTTTTGTAAAATTTTTACATTTTTAAGACTGCTATTTCCAAAATCAAATCATCCATCAAGTTGGAGGCAGAAGTGGGATTTAGGCAGACAAGGGAAACAGGGTGTCTGTGCCAACACAGCCTGGGCATCTCCTTACAAAAGGAGATCAAATGTCAGGATTTCCACACAGCAAATCCCTTCTCTGCAATGCCATTTTTCCTTCTGCCCTCTAATTACATCAGCTCAATCAAAGCATTGAGCTTCTGTCATTCATCTTTCATTTTAATTTCTGCTCATCTATGTATGAACCGAGTCTCAGTTATAAACAGCTGTACCTACACTTATCTCTACATTAAGCATCTCCCCACTGTATTTTTACTTTCTGTTCCTTACATTTTCTATATCAAGGATCATGTCAATATTCATAGCAGAATTTTGCCATTTTCTGGAAGGAAAATCCATCTGAATATTTTTCAACCACCTAAGTGACTCCAGTCCTATTTAAAAAAAGGACATGAATTTAACATGTGATTCTCATCTCAAAGTGGGCATCTAGAAAAGTTGTCTTAAAAATATATTACCAGTGTTACTGACTTCCCAAGAGCCTATGCATTGCTAGCTCAACTGTGATGGAGATTAAACTTGTGTCTCTTAGCACAGAAATTAAGATTATACCATGCTTCTTTCTGCATTACTTAATGAACTCTTTTTTTTTTTTTTTTTTTNTTTTTTTTTTTTAATTTACTCCTGCTGGAAATCAAGCCCATGAGCATAAATTGAACTTGCAAATAAGTATTCAACAGAAAAAGTCGTTCATAGTCTTAAATTCACACTGCTCAAGTAAATTCAGTTTTTAATCTCTGGAACCCATCTTGGACAAACGTTTCTAGAGTAAGCGTCAAGTTTCTGGCAGTAAATTTGGAATAATAAACAAAAACCTCAGGTGAAGAAACTTTCTAAGTCCCAAAACTGCGTGAGTTACAAAGTTAATGTTATTAAGAAGAATTCCTAAGCATGATATTTTTTCCATACCTGTGAAAGAACTAAAGTTTAATGAGTTCGCAAAAAGTTTGGACATGGAAATAAGTAAAAATTACACATAGGTATGATCCTGAAGGTTTGGACATGTAAATTAGCAAAAACTACATACGTGAATAATCCTAAAAGTAATTTCCTTGAAAGAGCAGTGAATGAGTAGCCAAGCATTTAATTCTTAACTTTGAGATTTCCTCCCAAAATTTGCCCTAAACTAGGACAGAGATTTAACAAGATGCTGGAAAGCTAAAAACCAGCACATCTCTCTTGAAAGCTTTGCAAGTTATTTTTTACCTTGTATCTCCCCACAAGACTGTTAAAAGAAAGCAGAACTGAAGGGGAAAAAAGGACTTTCAATGCACTATCAAAGTCTTTTCATCTTTATTTCATAAAAGCAATCCCTTCTTTCTCATAGATAACAGGGAGATGTATACATTTGACATAATAGTCCACTGTAAAGTTATTTCGGTATAAATTATTTTGTATTTATATCTGTGCAGTAACCAGAAGATTGGTGGATATGAAATTTTTCTATAAAGATGGAAAGGCTGAAGGCTTTTAAAATTATGCTGTATTGCTGCTCTTCAAAGTAGTGGCAAATTTTAGTAGCAGATATTTTGGTTTGAAATTTGTATATTTAATAAAAAATATGGGGATTTCCCTTCTAAATGAAGTGGAGCAGGATATATGTGCACTGACAATATGTTCCAGGTTATATTTAACCAAAAAAAAATTTCAAAGCTTTTCAGTGAGGCAAAAATATTTTTGCTGAATGTCTGAAAAAATCTTGGAAAGACATTTTGGAGGGGAAGGAAATGTTGTGAATTGAAATGCTGAAAAATGTTTGGAAAGATCTTATGAACAGTACCCTGTCCATGTAAAGTCAGATGTCTTTGTGTAGGCTCAAGTGAAGCCTTACACCAGCCACAGGGGCAGTCTGGGGGCAAGGGCTGCCCAAAACTTCTCACAGCTTTCTCTGTATGACTATAGAAAGTGGCTGCTGCAATAATTTTTTAAAGCCCAGGTCAAGCTGTTCATCTTCCCAGGCCTCCATGAGTGGTGGGTACTCTCTAACCAGACTCCAAAATGACATCCAGCAGGTCAAAGTCAGCTTTATTCTATCCACAGAAACAGGATGGAAGAGGGAAGATAAATATACATAATTGTGTTCACAATGAAAAGTCATTTTGCTAAAAGCTGTCCATCAGACCTTTGTGTCACAAACCCTCTTGTTTGGGTTGTCCACCTTGCCTTGCTCTGCACATGGAGCTGAGAATCCAATCCCAAAAAATTCAGGTCTTCTTCACAAGCTGAAACTTTTCACAGTCTTGGCCTCATTTTGTAGCAGTGCGTGCCCACAGTAGCTCACAGGAGCTACTGAGTTTCATTCAGCTCCTTTTCTTTACACAGGGATTTTGACTGGTCTCCTTCCTCTCCTTCACAAGAAAAGTGATTTTCCTAACGACACAGGCTAGACAGATGACAGATTGTCAGGACACAGCACATGTTTTCTTTAAGTGAGATTTTTATTTGTTATTTTAAGGTTATTTCTAGATCCCTGACACTTATTCCAAAAACTCAGGTAACCAAGACGGAGCTCAGAAACTGAAGTTATTCTTAGACTAATCAGCCACCGATCTAAATCCACGACACTAATCTCATAATTTGGCACCACAGAGCTTAACTGGTCACATCTGGATAAGGTATTCCGAGCTAACAGCCATATTAGGCCCCAATGTTTTTAATTTCTTTACCCTGGGAAGTAAAACACCCAGGCTGTTTTATTCTGGACACGGTGAGACCTGCTTGGATGGAGAGAGGACAATAGTGACCCGCAACGAGATGGGGCTGAAATCACAGCTGCCCTTGGAACACACAGTTCTGTATTATTTTGCAGCTCCATATTATTTTGTAGGATTTTGTAGACTACACTTGTCTCTTAAAACCTATTGCACCCTTCAACGAGGTGTTACCATAGACTGGTATCAACAGCCCCTGCTGGGTTCTCATGTTCAGCAGATCTGTGCATGACATTGTCACTGACAGGGTCCCACAGCAGAAGAAATAAAACTCCTTTCTTTTGATTGCACCCACTGAAGACCCTGAAAGAAACCCCGTTATACCACCCTCTCCATCCTTTCAACACACAATCCTGAGAGAAAACACGGTTGCTGTGATTGTTGCCATTACAGTGCAGCAAGAGGCCTGTGCCAAGCCCAGGTCCCAGCCGTGTCAGTGCTGTGCAAACAAACACGGGGGGCATTCATGCTCCAGGCAGAAAGAGACAAAGGCAATATTATTACCGTGCCCATGAACTGAGGCACACTCAGATTATCCAACTTGCCCAAGGTCACGCAGGAAGTAAGTGGCAGAGCTGGAAATTGAACCCAGATTTCTTGAATTGCAGGCCAGGATTTTAACCACAAGGCCATCTTTCGTCTCTCTCTCTCTCCTTCCCTGCCCCTCCCCAGTCTTTCCATTTTAGCACACTTTTGAAAAAAATTGCTTTTAAAAATCCATTCGGCAATACTTTAGGTATGCTGTGGCCTCCACAACTGTATTTAGCACAATTATAGGCTAAAAGGAACTCTTGCAAATTATGTGCAAATAGATACGTCTTTATGTAAATCCAAGTTCTTGGAACAGAAATCTACAGCCAAAAAAATACAAAGGTTTAAGACAGGGAGGAATTAAGCTCCAATTTTTTTTTCCTTTTCGAAGGTTGGTAACTGAGGTACAACACTCTCCAGCCAAAGAATGGAGGGCACAGACTGAATGCCTGGGGAGTAGTTACACCAGCTATAAAAAACCTGTGATTTCACCTATAGAAATGTGAAGGCAACAGACACTTGGTCATTGTTTTAGAGGATTCTGTCATGTGTATGATTTTTTATATACATGTGCATCTTCTAAACCAGTTACTGCACAACTTGTGCAAGAACACTGACAGCCAGGAAACTTCCTGACAGTGCACAGCCCCATAGCAAACTGGAGAGCTGAGCATTGGAGGGTCTTTTGGTCCAAACTATGCATCAGGAACAGTCTGTGGCTTGTGAAAACTTTAGGAGGTATTAGGTATCCACTACATATGCCAGGGACTGCACCTGGGTCTCAATGCCCAAACCTCTTTTTGGGCAGTGTTAGATTTACCAGCTAGAAAGGAAAATTCTCCGAGACTATATTTAAGTTTAATGTCTTCTGCTCAAAATCCTTTAAGCTTGGTCCACATGCTGGCCAATGTCAGTATATGAGAATTACTTCATTTATTTGTCTAAACAGAGCTGGATTTGGTTGGGGTAGCACCAGGAACAATGGGGGAAGAGGGAAACCATGAGGTTAAACAGGGAATTTTGTAGGAAGAAGACAAAGAAGGGCCAATAGTTCATTCCCTGCCCAGGATACTTTTCCTGACAGACTTATACTTGAATACATATATGGTTTTCTGGAAAATGTCAAAAACTAAAGGAGTAAGGGATCAGTCTGGTTGGGAGCTGGGGGGCAATTGCATTCCAGGACCACTTGTTGGGGGCAGCACTGGGGGATCAGTGGATCTACTCAACTAGCAGCTTTCCTGCTTACACCAGCTCAAATGAGCACCACGGCCTGTGTTTCTAAGGGAGAATCACCTGGCACTCTCTGCATGGTGCACATGGCATCTGCAAATGGGACCAAATAAAAGTCAGCAGTGCCCTGGCAGCCAGGAGGGACATCCCTGTCCTGGGGTGCATCAGGCAGAGCATTGCCAGCCGGACAAGAGAGGGGATTGTCCTGGTCTGCTCTGGGCTGGGGCAGCCCCACCTTGAGTCCTGGGGGCAATTTTGGGCACTGCAATATAAAAAAGATATTAAACTTTTGGAGAGCATCCAAAGGAGGGCAACAAAGATGGTGAAGGGCCTTGAGGGGAAACTGCATGAGGAGCAGCTGAGGGCCTTTGGTCTGTTCAGCCTGGAGGAGACTGAGGGGACACCTCATGGCAATTACAACTTCTTCATGAGGGGAAGAGGAGGGGCAGGCACTGACCTCTTCTCAGTGGTGACAGTGACAGGACCTGAGGCAATGGTTTGAAGTTGTGTCAGACGAGATTTAGGTCAGATATTAGAAAAAGGTCCTTCATTCAGAGGGTGGGTGGGCACTGGAACAGGCTCCCCAGGGAATGGTCACCAAGCCTGACAGACCTCAATGAGCTCTCAGGCACAGGGTGGGATTCTTGGGGATGGTGCTGAGCAGGGCCAGGAGCTGGACTCGATGATCCTTGTGGGTACTTCCCAGCTCAGAATATTCTATGATTCTGTGATTCTCTTCACAATGAGGATCACTCAGGAATGGCACTTGTGCCTTTAGCAGAGCAATCCAGCCCTGTAATATGGTAACCTTTGGCAGTACTTGGACACAGGCAAAGGCTGTGGAGTTTAATTTCAGACTGATCCAGCAGCAGGCAGGAGTACCAGCAATGCTGGCTCAGCACTTCCACCAGGACTGGCGCAACTCACTCTAACTCATTCCTTCTGGGCTCTTTTTTAAAGTGCCAGCTGGGACCGTGCTGCTAAGCTGTCCTCTGAACAACAACACTGTTAATAATAATAACAATATTCAGGTCTTACCTAGCATTTTTCACCTTTAGATCTTGAAGTGATTTACTATGGAAGGCTTTGGAGGGCTTTAAGAACAGATTATACAGACATCTGTCAGGAATAAACCAGATTTCCTGACCCTGCCACAAAGCAGTGGAATATTTCTATGCTCTTTCCAGTCCAGAATTTCTATGGTTTCCCCCATTTTGTATAGAGAGGACATTAACTCATACAGCAACAAGGTGACCTCTGTGGATAACACAGATGCTGCTTTCAAGCCCCCATGGCAGCCCAAAATATCATAAATGGTAAAAGAAAAGAATTTAAGCTCTCCCCACCCTGACACTGTGCCTAGCAATTGTGGGTGGTCTCTGTGGAAATGCACCAGTATACCTCAGATTGGGCAATTATAAAAAGATAACATTTCCAGTGGTAGGAAACCAGATGTTGTGAGGGAGACTTGAAGAAGGCTTTTGCCAATGGCAAAAGTTGGATTCATCCTTTGGGACGGGGATAGACAGCTCCCCATCTCTCTCTTCTGACAAAGGGGAGCTGGAGCAAGTAATTAGACTGGACACTTGACTTTTTGGTTGCTGAAGATAGATAAGACACATCAAAACCAGCCTGGGAAGGGGGAGCAGGATAGTGTCATGGTTCTTTGCAGAAAGAGAGCTCCCATGAGCACCCAGACATCTCAAGGGGTTCATTTCAAAGTCAGGCTACAATGACTCTGAAACAACACTTTACCTGCATTCTCATAAACATCAGGAGAGGACAAAATGCTGTCACAGAAATTAGTTAGCAGAGGAGTTTAAAAAATGCACCTTGGCAGTGGCAGAATGGAGATAATGACAGCAGCCTATGCATTGATGGTAATGGTTTTGTTACAGTGACACCCTGATGATCTCTGGCTGCAACTGGAATAAAAGAACCAGATCTCAGTGTGCTCCAGAAAACTGCACCTTCCAGGTGAGGAGCAGCTGGACTGACCTCAGAGCTGCTGTGAAAGGGTCCCAGAGATTCCCCAAATGTCTAACAGTAAAAAAAAATTTTTTGGACTGTTGGATCTTAGGGATTATATTATTCTGTTGCAGGTTTTTGTTTGTTTGTTTGTTTGCTGTTTTTGTTTGTTTTGGTGTGGGGTTTTTTTTTCCAACAATGAACTTACCTCTTTTGCTTAACTACAACAAAGCTTGACTCTGGTTTATCTAGTGTGTAGAGTGATGACATGGGCCACTGAGCATTTTTAGGAGCAAGAGATCCAAGCACACTGAAGGTGCAAAGCTGCCCTGTGGACACTCTGCAGAGCAATACATATTTAGTGGTCCTCAGGGGACTGAAATTTCTTTGTAAACATCAGTCTAAGAAGCAAAACCAGCAAGTGCCAACAAAAAGAGGAGCATTCTCAAGCCAAGCACGACCTCATGTTCTTTTGCAAGGGACACAGAAAAATGATGAGAAATGAGAACATTCTGAACTGTAGGAATAAACTCCTCATTGTCACCATTCAGGGTTGGAGTTTAGTCATCGTGTACTTCCATACCTGTATGCACAGACCAGCACCTAAAAGGCCCCTGGGAAAGTCAAACAGCAGAACAGATCTTAGCTGAACAGCTGTTCCATTCAGATTTCATGATTTTTAAGAACAATTTGATGAGATAGAAATTATTTCAAACTCTTTTTTTCAATAATGAAAGCATTTTTAATGACCTTATAATTTTCATCCAAATTTTCTTGTTTTCTCAAATAAGGAAATATAAAAACAATAAATATCAACCTCTTCCATTCTGCAGACCATTTTTCTGCTTGTGGAAAAGTTTTTTGATAAAAAGCTTTCAGTACTCAGTAAATAAAGTCGGTGCATTCTTTAAAAATCTTTTTTTTCCAGGGAAAAATCTTCATTTGTGACAGAAGCCCACTTTTTGTCAAAATCAGGTTTTGGTGGAAAAATTTTGACCACCTGTGGAAATGAAATCTGTGAACAGCGTGTAATTTAGGAGTCGGATGGAGATAAATTCAATGGACTGATTTTTAGTTTCTCATGTTTCGGAGCGAGGCAGGGATCCAGCCCCTCCATGCCAGCACGGCCGCAGGGTTGGACTCTTATCAAAGCAGTTGCCTTTGGGGCTCTCACGAGATCAGGTTTTCACTCATTGAGAGCTCCATGTCTTCGAAGGGAGCAGGAAGGCCACAGGAAGAGCCTCATCTCAGCATTGACCCCAAGGAAAACCGGGGAATGGAGGGACTTCAGAGTTTTAAGAAATGGCAAACAGAAAACCAGTCCTTGTTTTCCCCATGGATATAGGGAAAAGATATTCAGGCATAGTCTAAAGTTTTTTTACCAGTTTAAAAAAAACCAAGAAGTTTTTACCAGTTTAAAAAAACCAAAAAAAACCTCCAACAAAACCCATGTGAACTTGTTCACTCATCACCTTGAATAAAAAAGGGCAAACCCTCCCCATTCCATGAAGCTATTCTTGGCCACTGTGAGCTGAAAAGCAGGGAGGGCAGTTTGAAGGGGGCAAATACAATTAATGCTCCCACTTTTGCCATATTTCTGGGCCCAGGGGACAAATCAGGAAACTTTATGTCAGCAGGAATGTGAACAATAAAGGCAAAGTGGGTTGCATGTTAGAAAACCGTTTCACTCCCTTTTTATACTTTTTTTATTTTATTTTTTTGCCCAGCAGTATGATGTGTTAACAATTTTGTTGGTTTAACAGTTCACACTTCCAGCACATTTATCCATTGGCACATGGGGGTTTTATGCATTTAACAGTTTTCTTCATTAAAGTGGGTTCCACTGTGTCTTAAAAATTGTTTTCCTTAGACTGCGTGTTTGTTATTTTATATGGTGTGACTGAAAAGCAGGCCAAAATTTTGGCCTTGGAAAATGCACACAGCAGAGAGGAGCCCAGCGCGGGCAGCAGGATTAGCCTCCCTCAAAGCCCAGCACAAATTCTTTTAAGAACTGCTGATTGCACTTTGAAGCTTTTCTCCCCTAATTGCTGGAAGATTCTTAATTTGTCCTGAGCTTGGGAAAACGAATTGCAGATGTATGTGCTGCAATCAAAACCCTCTCTGCACAGGATCTTTGTGCCTTGGTGTGGAGACGTCCTTCACCCCCTTCCACAGCGCCTTCCAACCACCTGTTTTTTTACAAAAACAGTGCCAGCATTTCAATTTCTTTTTTAATTTTTGAAGGGAGGGCAGGGGCTGGGGGAAGGGAGAGGGCGGCTGTTATTTCTACAGAAGCAGGACTGGTTCTTAGAGGCATAAGAGACACCCAGGTGTTTTCACAGCGAGCCCTGTGCAGGGCCCTTTTGGAGCCCAGCTCAATTCCTGTTTGCCAAACTACACTTTCAAGAGGTGTCAGATATCCAGAACCTGTTTCAAATGCCAAGTCAAGCAACGGAGGGGAAAAAAAAAACAAGGGGAGGGAGGAGGGAAGAAGGGGGATGTGGGGAAAAAGGAAAGGGGGAAAATGTTCCTCCTCGAAGAAAAAGGTAGTTGTTCCAACTTGGCTGTTTCTTTTTAAAATAATTAGTTAAGCAGTGCATAAAAACAGGTAAGTCTGTTCTACATTGCTCATAGCTTTGGCAGGCCCTGTCCTTCCCCACGTTGGAGGAATGCCTGTGAACCACTGCTGCACAGGAGAAGGGAGGGGAATTGTATCGCCGTGACCTAAGGCAACCCAGCTTGTAAGGTTAACCATAATTTTTTAAACTAACATAACCTCTGTTAACCCCTCCACTCCAATCTTGAAAAAAAAAATAATTAAAAAAAAAAAGGTAAGAGAGAGAAACATGTTTACAAACCACTAGAAGAGTAAAGGGGGAGCAAGAAGCTGAACATCTTGTTCCTTTGGTCTCCCCTCCATCCATCCCTCACTTGCTCCTTTGTCCCTGTGCGTCCCCAGCAGTAACTGGTGTTTACTGGGCCATGATGCAGCATGTCTAGGGACTTTGCTTTTTCTAATGAGTCACAGAATCATAAAATTAAACCATTCTGGGAAGCCAAAAAATTCAGCTCCATGTGTGCATTCAGGGCTTTGCAGGAATGTTCATGTCTGGATGTCTGAGTCATATGCTCTCACAGTAAACGTGATACATCCTCTTTTTAATGACACCATTGGCCTGATTTATTTATTTTATTTCCCTCTACTCATCCCTCTCCCCTCATTCTGCAGAAGAATGCAGGCTATTTCCTCCAGCTGGGATGCCAGGTAAACCCATCTCAGGCACTCTTTGCCCTTCCCTCTCCTATAGCTGCCTTAATTCAAGCAACCAAAGCCAATGCCAGCCCGGCTCTGGGCCAGCTGGAGGTGGCATGGGGCCATGGTCTGTGGTGTAGTCAGCTTTTGTGTCAACATTTGGATGCTGAGTTCATCTTAACCAGAATGTGCCAAGCTCAAAGGAATCCAAGTCTGCCACAGAAAATACATATGCAACACACAGCCCACACATAGACATTGGTTCAGGGATGGGACCGACTTATTTCTGGGTCTCAACATTTTATCTATGGCTTATTCCTACCTCGATTCACTTCTGGTCAGTCAGAGTCAGATGTGGCATGAGGAAAAGGGTGTAGGTAGAATATGGAGAGACCTGGCTTCATCTCCCACCAATGCACAAGCTGTAGATGCTGCCTGACTGCTCTTGAATACTCACCTCCTGTGTGCTCCACCAGTTCACACCAAACTCTGACTTCACATGGGAAGTGAAGTTAGGCCCCTCTTAAAATATTTTTTCTTTGAAATGCTTCCTTCCCTGCTTAAACAAGCATAAACAAACACTCCTGCTTATGTATTTATAATTATTAAGCATGGAAAATCTACCAGTTAAGTAAAGTTAATGTACAAAGTAAGGGGGAACAGGCCAAATTCTCAAATGGTATGAACTGGCAGACATTCAAGCCTTCACTGGAAAAATAGGCTTGAACTACCATTCATCTAATATGTAGTCCAGCCCTCCATCCTAGAACGAGCTCATTTACAATTAATTGTTTGTATAGAAACATAGAAAGGCTTGGATTGGAAGGAACTTTAAAGACCATCTGGTTCCACCCTCCCAGGGTCGAGCGCAGATAAGGTTGCTCAGGCCCCATCCAACCTGGCCATGAACACTTCCTGGGATTTCTAGTCCTGTTGGGGTGCACCAAACATAGGAAGTACCATGTCTACTATGGACCACTCATAAGAAGATGCACTGAGCTCCACTCTCCCCAAACCCACTTTTTGGAAACAGTAAAAAATGTCTGCTGTCACTGTCTGTTCTGGGTGGTTTTCCTTCGTAAAAGGTCCCTGTCATCCAAGAGAAGACAAACACCTGCTTCCAAGGATGAAGCTGAGCACCAAGTTTCAGCACCTGCTTTCTGAAAGTACCTCCACCTGCACTGACAGAGAGATCTGCTTCCTTATGAATTTAAACAAATTCCTCTCACTTCATAACTTCAGTCAGTGACATGGGGGAAGTGCAGGTCTGAGAGCCAACTTCCAGCCAAGGGAGTAGCCTGGGAGTTGTGGGAGGGGTAGAAATTATCCCAGAGAAATCTGGGGTCTAGGTGTGATCTCACCTTTTGGATCTGAGGACCCAAGGAAGGTGGATTCTCAAAGCCTTGTAGTTGTGATCTCTGTGCTGCTCCTGTGTGTGCCAAGAGGGTTCCATCCCAGATGTTGAAGAGTCTGAAAGCAGCTGTGGCTGGGAGAGCATCTCAGCCTTTGGCAAGTCTTGAACTGTGTCCTAGGAACTATCTGGGTGAGTAATAGTTGGCCTAAGCCCTGTTGGGACCTTTCTAATAATTTAGCAGTATAACCAGCCAAGCCTTAGGACCAGGCCTTAATACAGAAGTAGCACATCAGGCCACAATCAAAATATCTCAGTAGTCCCACTGGAGCACTTTGTAAGGCAGGTCCAAGGATGGAGCTGCAGCCCATTCATCTGTACTTGCATGTCAGCAACTCTTTTCATGGACCATGTGCTTATGATTTCATTGTCTGACTTCTGGACATCAAGAAAACAAAACATTGGAGAGTCATTTTCTAAACTAAGCAAAGGGGAAGGGAAACTGCTGATGGAGAAGAACAAACTTGTCTCACGCTGAGGACTACATTTCCTCCAGAAAGGCATCACTGGCATACATGTGTTTGTCCAATCCCCACCCTTCCTCCAACCTGCTTTTTCTTTTCTAAAGCTGTTTGGAACATACTGCAATTCTTATTCTTCACAAATATTTAATGTCTCAGAGTTTGCATGAACCTTTGCTGCTTTTACAAATTCACTTTGAGTTGAAGAAAAGGAAATCAGTAACTTTTTTCTTCCTCATTCACTTACAATATTGATTTATGGTGTTCTTCTGCAGTGGGGAGTTGACTTCAGCATCTTAATTGATGATGAGCAACAAGACATCTCTGAGATATCTGTGTTAACAGAGAAAAGAGTTCCTGAGGCTATCTGTCATAGTAAAATAAAAGGCTTGTTTCTGATATAGTAAATGCAATGAATACATGATCATCTATCTGAATATGTCTTCCTGGTCTCAAAAAAAATGTTCTGATAAGGAAGTTTCACCCAGGTTTGAACCGTTTTTCAAGGTTTGGGTTGTTTTGTTTTTTTTTTTTAATTATTCCCAGACACTATTTACATTCTTATTCTATAGTCCGTGGGCTCCATGAGACCTGGTGACTGAAGGAAGGAAAGTGATAGGCAAGGGGCTGGGAGACCTGATAACAACTTGGTGTCAGGTTCTCATTTCTGGGCCACATTCTCTACCTCACTGTCCCCTGCTTTCTAATTTCCCTCCAGATTTCTTCTTAATTCACAGCCTTACTCCTTGACATTGTCTCTTGAGGTTTTCTCAGCCAGAACAGAGAGCAGTGCATGAAAGATTCATTTGGTCTTAAACTATTGCTGTAATGAAAAAATACTCTTTTTCCTCCCTTTCCTGGAACACCTTGAGATTACATCGGAGTCATGAGGGAAATGAGAAAGAATCTGGGTCATCTTTCCTCACTCGCCCTTTCTGTACATTTTTGCCTGATGATTTAGGTGAAACATCCAGTATGAAAAAGAATATGTTGGGATTCTCATTCTTACTCCTCAGACTCCAAACTGATGAACAAAAAGCACTGTAATTTGTTCCAGTCCTTGATTTGGACTAGTATTGCAAATACATATTTTGTAATTTTTTATGTAGTAAAAGGACATAAAATTTGAGTAACTTTAAAAGTACCCAAAACTATTAATAACTCCTCAAAACTTTAAGAGATTTTTTTGAAGCTGCTGAAATAATTTTATTGTTTCAATTTAATTAATTTAAACTTAAACTGACATCCTGTAATCCCTGCTAAACCAGGCCACAGGTATCAGTAATTGGGCATCTGAAATGATGGTCTAATTTGAGGCAGGTTTTACCTTCACTCTCTTCACAGGAACATTGTAACGTATCATAAAATATTTAATGCTAAATAAATATGTGGGTACCAGTGTGATGGATACCATGGAAGGTTCTACAAGAGTGTTTAGTATTCACTCCCTGACCTGGAAATAAATAGAGCCTGATGTTGCACATCAGAGGAAACCAATCAGTAGGAGCAGCCAAAGCACCCTGAATAATTCAGGGACAGTTAGATCCACTACAGACCTTTTTCTCCTCTATAACATCAAGCATAGAGCCTTCCACTGATGCCATCAGACTTGTCACCCCTGTCACCCTCACCTTTTCTGGTTGCCACTCCTATCTCAAAGCCTGGAGCTCCATCTCACTGTACACCACACAAATTTTCTACACTCCCTACAAGTTCTCCTTGCAGTCTCTTCCTTCATTATGTTGGCAGGATCCTCACTATCAGATTAAGGAGAATTACTGTGAGACTGCTTCCTTCTGTGCTCTGTGTGATACTGGGATGGTGAGTAATTAAAGCATCATAATTACAGTCTTTCAGCTACTCCACATGTCACTGAAATGGATCCACATGGGAGGTGAGATAATCAGGGTCTTCCACTCTAATTCTGAGCTGGATGATGGTAAATGCAGAGGCCCTCTGGGAAAATCAACTGCCACAATCCTAATAAGCAGCCTTTAGATGAGATTTTCTGAGACATTTGCCAGATCTGGATGGATTTTCTCTAGAACTGTAAATCCAAACTGACTTCAGAGAATTCCACACCTCCCATTTCAAATCTTTGCTCCACAGACCAAGTCTACTGGAATTTTAACAAAAAATTTGCTTTGTTTTTTTTTTTTTTTCCAAGATAGCCTAAAAATATTTTTTCCCTCTGACATTAAGAATAAATTCAGCTAAAAGTTTGCAAAAGAATTATGAGAAGAAACCAGTGATGCTATATACACAGATGGGGGCAGGAATTGTGTTCGAGAATGTTGATCAAATAAACTTCAGTGTCTGATATTTCCATTTAAGTTTGATTCAGTTTGCATTTAGTGATCCAGAAATGGATCATGACTGATCACGAACCCAGTGTCTTTCCCTGTCAACACACAGAATTTTCAGTCCTTTCTGGGGTCCCAATAAGTTGCCGTTAAAGAACTGGGGATAAAATAAATTCCCACTGAATTAAGTTGGCAGGAGGAGGAAGCAATCCCTATGGAAAACTAATGAAAATCAAGCCCTGATTCATCTGAATGGAACTCCAATTTGTGAAAAATGCAAGGGAAGGACATTGATTCCCCCCAGCCTCCTCTCAGGAAAAGCAACCAGCAAAACCAAATCATTTCAGCTTACATTCTGCAGAAGCAAAGAAATAAATCTGCATAGCCACTAATAGGATTCCTCTGAATGAACTTGAGCCCAACAGTAGCATATAGGCAGAAGCCTGCATCCCAAAATAGAAACCTCTTGGAATCCACAGCTCATCTGGACAGGATTAGAGAAACGCTCCCTGAACATTTAGTGAGTTGAATTGAACCAATTTACAGCAGTCCTGGAACGTCCCAAACACAGAAGCTCTGAAAACAATGGGATAAGAAGGAATTCTTTGTCTACTGCCGCATAAAGCAACTATTTCAGGCAACAATATCAGCGACGTTGATGACTGCAACACAATCTTTGGGTAGCTCTGAAGGCACTTTTGAAATCTGTGGCTGGCCCTTGGGTACAATGCTGGAATTGTACCCAGGAGAAAGTTTTTTTTCACTGGTTTCACAGTTCCAAGGGAGATTAGTCAGATTTGCCTCTGACTTGTTTTTTGGTCACCCTGGAGCAGAACAATGCATGACATGATGACAGTGAGGTTTGCTGTGGGGAAATTAGGGTTTTCTTTCAATGGGTTATCTGGAGGGGAAGGGAGAGAGAATTGTCAATATAGCTGAGTCGCTTGAGCCAAAAAGCTCCTGAAAAAGTCACTCAAATATGACAGGACCAAGATTTAAATACAGAGAAAGACCAAAGTAATCAATGCCTGTAAAATAACATAGTTCCCTTTTTCCAAGGCATAATTCAAGCTCACTACCCAGATCCCAGCTGACATTCAGGGAAAGTGCTTGGAGGAGCTGGACTGCACAACCTGGTAGAGCAACACTGTTCTAGCAGTGTTACTCTTCCAAAATTATCCTCTGTTTAAGTAGACTGTAAGTGAAAAAGGGACTTTTCTTATAGGTATTGTTTCATCAAGGTGTTATTTAGCAGCTGCATATCAACATGAAACAGTGAACTTCAACCTATCTGTCTCCAGGGAAAGACAAGCAGCCCAGATTTGCTCCTGAAGGAAACAGAACTCACTATTAACACTCAGATAATGGGAATGAACAGAGTATAAATGCCTAGAGAGGACAGATGAAAATATCAGGGATGTATTTGATCCCAGGTGGTGTAATAATGTTCCAGATCACATCAAGTGGACAAGCTGGAGTCTTAAACCTCCTCCTCCTCTGCACTACCAGAGAGGCTGCAGCCACTCCATCCTGATCCCAGTTAAAAGCTGTCCAGGTTTATCTCCGACCCTGGTATTTTTAGATTGCATGTTCTTACCAAGAACTCTTTGAAACTGACGTTGAACAGAGTTACTCCTGGCTTATGTCAGAGCAGGGAAGATTCAACCCCTAAGAGATTCGGCGGCCCTTTTAAGCTTGTTTTGCTTAGGCTCTGGATGAGGAACCAATTGCAGTGAGACCAAGTGTGCAGCATGATAAACAGAATATCAAGAGTTTTCATAATGGAGATTAGGAAAAAACAAAGATTTTAGAGGGGTTAGAATTTGTTTAGTTGGCAAAAAGGGGCAAGGGCTGCTACATTTCAGATACCAAAAATCTGAAAGTGCAAGGCAGTACTTTGTGTGAGTCTCTAGCTCAAAACTGGGACCTGGATACAGGTACCTGCAATTTCCGTAGAAACCTTCCAGACTTGGGCTCAGCAGGCTGCAAAATGTCATAACTTACGCCATGAGAGTTTTCCTCAGACAAAAACAATCCTTCCTTGTGGGAAGAGGCTCACTCAGACACACTGAGTCATTGTCTGTGTTTCCCTACTGACAATCTTCACATTGAGGGGTTTTAACCATTGCAATCAAACTTTATAACAAATTAGAGGTCTTAGATGTATTACATTCTTGCAGTTTTAAAAAATAAAAATAGGTGGCTAAGTGGAGAAGGAAAGGCTTCTTAATTCTTCCAGAGAAGAAAAGAATTCACTGTGAGCCCAGTTTTTTTAGATACCTGAGACTCCACGTAGGGGATGGTAGGCACAGAAATGCCAAATGTGCAGAGGCTTCAGCCAGCATTCCTGATGTAGAAGACATCAGCAAAGCTGCATCTCACATCACTGGTTTGTTGTAATGTGGATTCTCTGATGTCTAATGCAGGGTTAGTTTACATGCACCCGCAGTGCCATTGAGTTTAAAAGCCACCCAATGTGAGACACAAACCCTTTGGAAAGCAGGAGTAACCAAAACACGTACTTGTGGGTGTCTAGGCTTAATGCAAATAATTGGACAGATAGATGATAATTATTGTTCCTAGAAGGTTTTCAGAAATACAAAAAACCCCTGGCAGAGAGGAATAACATTTGCAAAACAATCAAAAGGGTTTTCAGGAATATTATTTCTGTTGAACTCGATTATGGGATAAATACCTCAGCTGGTCTTATATGTATTGACTCACACACTCCTAAAATATACAAATATGACAAAAAAGTCACAATATTTAAAATTTCACTGAATAACTGTGAGATGAAGACACAGATAATTTTCTGATGACCCAGATAAAGTAGCCACAGCAAACACTGAAGATCATTAGAAACACATTGCAGCTTTGAGAAATCACTTCCTCCCTGGCATGAATAAGAGGTCACCAGACATGCATTCAGAAGGTGTGATGCATCATTTCTCCCATGAAAGAAAGGAAATCACCTCAGGCAGGGCTGATTTGTGCATGACTCTATTTGGCAAAAAGTCGAAATATTTTGAAGCATAGTGTTTCTATACAGAAATTTCAAGAGATGTGTGTTTATCTTCTTATGTTTGCAGTCAGCTTAGAACTCAGAGAGGGGAAAAATATAACTTCCAGTGGAGAAGGTTTGATAGAAAAGACTAGTGCAATGGATTATTTGTTGCAGTTTTGTTCAATGCCCAAAGATTTTCCATGATTAGTGGAAAATCCCTCACTTGTACACTGTATGGGGATGGCATTCATCTTGTCAAAAACATCTGCTCTGGCATTGATTTTGAGGGGAGAGATTTATTTTAGCAATTACCAGTGCATTCTTTAGTATCCCAGTCCCAATAGGTCTTCAGCTGTCCAAGCCCTACATTGCTTAGCTTGCAATATGTGATTTTTGCCCAAAAAACATCACTCTGGAGATGGTCTCGTCTTGGGACTTTCCATGTATCCTCTGCTCTTAGATTCACATGAACAACTGTTTGCTCTAGGATGAATCATGTCATGTTTTTACGATTTCTGACACTAATAAATATTTTGCTTCCGCCTGGCGGTGAAGTCAGCCACTTACTATTATTAAACGTCGTGCTGCGTTATTCCCCTTTTTGGGTGATGATCTCAGTGGAGCCCTGACCGAATCCAGCTTCACACTCTCAGATCTCACAGAAATGCTACTGGTGTGTCTCCCATTTGTAACATCCCTGGTTACTAGCTGCCTTGAAAACCTGTGCTAATATGTTGGAATTACTTGTCCTCTCAAGCTGATTCCAGACCTGTGGTTTATGGATTGCCTTTGTGGTTTGCTAAAGGTCAGGCCCTGGATGGCTCTAAATTTTCTTAAGTGGAGTTCAAACACCGCAGATGAGTATGTGTTCAAAGTAGCTGTCTTGGGTGGTATGGATTCAGATTTGGTACTTGTGCTCAGGAGTGGTGCCTCTCCTCTTCTTTGGGGCTGTGATCAGATGTGGGTGTCTCGACCTCTCAGTGCACCTTCCATCCACCATCGTTTGCTCAGATCCCAACTGCCTCCAAAATTTCAGGCTCAGGCTAGACCCCAAGTCACATTTCAAATTGTGCAACCCCACTCCCACCCCATCCCCATGCTGATGCCACCCCTGCCTTTGGCCTGACTCAGTAAGTGTAATTCTCACTCTCTTTTTGCTGGCTCACAGGCAGCGACTGCATCAGCCATAACTCAAAATTGTGAACAGATGAGTAGATGACTTACTTGAACTGTACTCAATCATTACATCACCCTTGTACTGAAAATCGCAGCACTGGCTCCCCATAAGATTTTGCATCCACTTTTGGGTTTGGCTCCAGAGCTACTGGATTTACTCACTTGCTCCAGCTTACCTAAAAGAGCTGCTTGTGCCTCATAGACAACCTCAGACTCTGAAATCAGTCGGTGCCGATTTATTGATCATTCCAACACTTTGACTGAAAACTGCTGGTGTTGAAGGCTTGGTTCCTCCAAACATATTTTGTGGAAATCCTTGCAACCTTCATCCAAGAAGGGGAAGGGAAATAAATCTGCAAAACTGTCCAAATGCAAAGAGAAAACATTTTCTTGAAGCTGACAACAGCTTGGCCTCAGCAAAGGAAGAACTCAGATTTTTTTTTTTTAATTTCTCTTTTGTGAACCCCTTTTGGTGTAATCTTTGCATTCAGAAATTTTCCTGACTCAGGAATAGCTGTGGATGCTAGACAGGGTGCAGATAAGAGCAGTGAGGAGCCAGAGAGCTGTGGCACATAAATCTGCCTGCCCAGCCATGATGGGTAAGCCTCTGGCAAGGCCCCCAAGAGCGGCAACTCCTGGGCT
>VXBC01010285.1:238203-309014 GCA_013399945.1 Ploceus nigricollis | reverse complement strand
AGGAGAGGAGAGGAGAGGAGAGGAGAGGAGATATGGCTGACAGCTATGGAACACATACCTGAACAGCCAAGGGGGAGAGACTTCCAGCAGCAGTTCACAGGCAGGGGATGGGGGTGGGCTCCCAGTCATCACTGAATCATAGAAACATAGACCCATTATGGCTGTAAAAGTTCTCTAAGATCTTTGAGCCCAACCATTAACCCAGCACCATCACGTTCACCACTAAATCATGTCCCCAGGATGCACACATTATCCTCTCACCAGCCCCTGAGGACAGGGCTTGGCTCAGCCCTCAGCAGCATCAGTGGCAGCAGCTTCAGAATCCCAGCCTTTGCCTTGCTTCTTCCTAGGCTGAGTTTCAGGCCTTGCCAGCATGGCACAGCTTTGGCACAAGCTGTGTATGTGAGTGGACTTACAGGTTGTCTGCTCCTTTATTAGCACTGCCCTCTTCCAAACTTTGCCACATGTGCTTTTGTATTCTCCCTTGAAGCTTTCCACAGTTGGGCTGCAGGGAAGCCTTGGGAATGGCTTCATAAGCACAAGATGTCACACAATAAGTGCCAGATGTTATTATCAAACACAACTCCTAGGCACATGCAGGATTGGCAGAGGTGCTTAACTTTAGGGAGGGCCCCCAAACAGGCTCTGGACATGTTTAGCTGCAAGGCTTCAACACTGCTTCACACAATCCTGGCAGAAATTGTGATAGTGTCTTGGCTCACTCAGGGAAAGACAGGTTTCAAGTTAACTGCTTGGGGCTTGCTGTGAGCATTCATGTGATCCCTGGCCCATCCAGATGTAGCTCCATTCATTCCCACTCTACAGATGGCCAGAGCAGTCCACTCCCTGTCATGTGTAATGAAGGGCAGGAAGGAGAGAGGATTTTTGACATGTTTAAATATTATCCAAAACAAAGAAATATCTCAAAAGCCAGAGATGCATTTAAATAAAATAAAGCTGCCAGCAAAATCCCATATTTGTTACAGCTCATTCCAATTCATCCTCAGAGCCATTCCTCTGCAAAAATGGCAGCTCCAGTAGTTTGGTGTCCAGATGTTCCCTGTCATACACTCTGCACTGCATCAAGAGTTTTTTTCCTGATGTGACTCCTTAAAAACAGTGAACTCTGATTCTAGGACAACCTGAGTACACTTTTCCATAATGAGGGGCGATTGAAAAAACACGGCTGTTGACTTGGCTAGTGAAACACGGGGTTTTTTGTTCTTCTCTTCATCTTTTTTAATCCTCCAGCTGGCTGCTAATCCAGCATCATCAACATCTTTTTGCATTTTATTCCTTAAGCCATTCATATTATACACATTCCTGTTTTTAAAATACAGATTTTAAAAGTTGATTTGATGTGGCTTGGAATAGTGACATGCATACACATTCATAAAAAATTCATTAACTTGGGGGGAGGAAAGAAAAGATTGAATCTTTTATTTTCTTTCCTTCCCTTTCTTCATTTCCAGCATACAAAATTATTTGCTGGTCATTTAGGAACCGCAATGTCAAAATGTGATCGCCCCATAGGGAGGAAAAAAGACTGTTCATCTCTGCAGTTTTCAAGTCAGTTGTTAAGAAGTAGCTTTGGCAAAGGCCAAAGCCAAATTGATCCTTGAGCTGCAATGTGTAAAGCCTATGTTAGCAATTCTGCTCAGTTATTGAGAGCACCTCTTCCCACAGTCCTTAAATCTGCCAAATCCTAACCAGAAGATGATGCTCTACAGTGCTTTTGTTCCAGCCTTGTGAAATCCCAGTCTCCAAGTTACAGCTGCCAGTTCCTCCTGTCTCTAGGTTCAGCCATTCCTGGACCTCCAGTGAGATCAGCAAAAAAAAAAACCAAAACCAATTTGGAACCCTTCTCAGGAACACTGAAATACCTAATTCATCTAAGCCATAAGGTGATAACTTGGTGTCCAGTTCATAGAGAGATTTAAGTGGCTCAACTCTCACTGAACTCAGCTGGAGTTTAGGCACCTAAAGGGGAAATCTGGAGTGTAGAAGAGAGTTCAGTGTCCTGTGCTCTTATGTAAAATTCTGCATCACTTTTACACTGTCCTTCCACATCCCTGTGCCACCTCCCTCCTTGTGCTTTATTGTGCTTTATATGAAAGCATGACAAAATCATATTTAAGGTTGTTAGGTGTTATTTTGTTGTTATTGCCAGGACACCTCACAAATTGACCAGTATTAAGCTTGAGAGAAAAGTTAGAAGCTGAAAACATTAGTTCTGTTCAACTTATAATGTATGCAGGCCTCTGGCAAAGAAACCCTTAAAATATGGGCCCAATCTCACTAGCAGTGGGGGAAACCCCATTCCAGGTTGATGGCTCCTATGGAAAAGCTTTTAGCAGCTTATCTTATTACCACTGTATTAAGCCATATTCTCTCACCACTACATAAAAAGTATAAACTACTCTTCTCCCACAGCAGAGGAAAATTTTTTGATATTGGAAGCAATGAGTGATTGAATGTTCTGCCAGTTTCTTGATATGAAATACAATTTTTTATTTTCCAGGCTAATTTTGTCTTCAGACAAAAAGCCCTAAATTCCAGACTTTGTCCTCTAGAAATATTTCAGCCTGACTTGTATTGTTAATTAAGTTTATTTGTTATGACATAATTAAATCCCACATGATAGTCGTATTTATATCCAGACTTATACTGAAAGGACAATCCACAGGATAAAAATGAATTTTTATCTGACTTTTCCTGTTATCTGGTCTGTTTTGTTGGAATCCCTCTGTTCTAAACTTGTTATGACACTGGATTTAAAGGAGAGTGGTGTAGAAATTTAGCCTCAACCCATTTTGATACAGTGCTGCCTACAAGTCAGGTGCACAAGACTGTGAGGAAGAATTCTGACTGCTTTGTCTCTGTGGCATGAATTTCATACCAGCATCAACTTGGAGGCCAGGCAGAGCATCACATTTATAAAATATTTAAGCACATGCTTCAGTTGAGACCTCAGGATTTCTAGATCGACCTGGCCTTCAAGACTTTAATGTCCTTTAGATCTTTAGTAAATGATATAGCATTATAGAGATGTCCCTTTTTCCCCTGCTGGTGCAGCTGTCAAAATCAAAGCATGAAATATTGCACTGTCCTGTAAGATCTGTACCTTTCCAGTTTCAGGTCTAAACCAATATTTTATGTAAAGATTTGATCTCCAGCAGTTTGCCTCTAAAGTGACAGGGATATTGTGTGGAATACAACTTGCATTCAAGCAGTATGAAGGCTGAAAGAAAAGAATATAAAACAGTCATGAAGTCTTATTTTTCATTCACACACAAGGCAGGGTTTTCAGCAATCAGTTATCACTAAAGTGTATAATTTCATATCCAGTGTGTGTAATGATTTCAAGCCAACCTGAAGTAGTAGGATCTGTCATTCACTGGCTTTGAGCCCCTCAGTGAGATGGGGAGAGTCCATGGATCTGCTTCCAGCCAGAGCCTGTGGTTGTCTCACGCCTGTCTTAGATTGTTCACAAGATGACAGTCTAACACCATAAGATATTAATATTTGAACTATCAAAAACTTGGGGCTGTCAGTTTTTGTTTCAGCCTAAAGATGCCTTTGAGATTTTTGTTTTTCAGTCCATCTGAAGTCATCCAAAGATGACTTTGAAGATCACATGAAAGGGACACAAAAAGGACCAGCTTTGATCAGGACAATACAATGGAGCTATTAAGGGCTGAGGACAGGGTGAGTGACCCACATGCCATATAGTAGCAGTAACTAATAAAAACAATTAATAATAATAAAGTCAGAGAGCCAGTCAGTGGCTCAGTGACCTCACATAGGAGCAATCATCAACTGGATTGACATTTTGGGCTGCCTGGAGTATAAAGGCTGAAAGAAGATTATCACTAGATTCTTATAATTGTTTTATGAACCCCCTGGTGAATGCAAACAGGGACTGAAAAAGAGCCTTTCTTACATAAGTTGACAATTAAAGCCTTGGCAGGCTAAACAGTAGTTTCTAGTCTTTCAGCAATGAAGTTTAATGCTCAAAGCAGATCTTTTTTTTTTTCACTATTTGGTCATGTTTTCTCCAGCTGGTAAACATGAGTCAGGATTTGTTCCTGGGGGAGGGAAGAACTGGCTGCTTAGAAACCAGCTCACTCTAAAACAGGACCTCTTCACACACATAAATGTCAAGGAAAGCTCAGCCTATGTTAGTTGATGTTACCTCTGTCTTTGCAGAGCAGCTGGTCCTGGAATGGGATTAAAACCCATCAGGCCAACTCTGACTGCTGTCAAGTAACACCTGAGTGGTGACCTTTTCACCTGAGTATCTCAGATGCTTGCAGCCAAAGCCTGGACTTCCTTGTGGACCATACACCTACAGGAAAGCTACCCCATCCCACCCCACCTGCCTATTTTTCTATATTTCCAACAAATAGGAGCTGGGAATTGCAGTGGGAACTGCATATGCTTCCTTCTTCATCATCATCTTCCTCCAAATGGAGCACCTAAAACACTGAGCTTTTCTAATATGAAACCTTGTGTGATCTTGTCTTACCTCATGGCTGGCTCTGCTCTGAGGAGATCTATTGAGGTCCCTTCCCACTGCATTTATGCTCCTATGATAATAGATAATCTGACCTGGATAGCCATTTTCTCTTGTTGCTGACTAGAGAGTCCCAAAGCCACCATGAGCTCCTGACTTTTCTTTGTCTTCCTGTAGCTGTTACACACATTTCTTACAACATCACAAGAGAAATGAGCCCTTAGGCAGTACCTGAAATAGGAGAAGGTAACGTCTTTGTGATACAGCCATACCACTTTCAGGGTCATCTGTTTGCCAGACAACTTAACAATGCTTCCTGGGCTCCCAAGGAACAGATTCAGGTTCTTCTGAAGGTTTCAGAGAAGGAGTATGGCTTAAGGATGATCCGTCAGCCCTTAGAGGAGTTCCTGTTAACTGCAGAAGCAGTATGGAAAGACCTGTTGGCTGACTTGGGAAATGAAAATTGAGTAGGGAAGACATCTTACTTGATTAAATTTGCTGAGCTCCTTTTCCAAAAATTATCTGCTGGAAGGAAGAAGGGCTCACAGGCAGCAGTGGGAAAAGGAAATAATAAAATATCTGACTAGGAGAGCTGGTGGAGGGAGGCAGTGGAAAAACATGAATAGAAAAAATATGGGGGTATAAAAATAAGAACTACAGATATCACGCAGATGGCCACATTTGTTATTTTCTTGAAGCACAAAGAAAGTTTAGGAAAATACAAAACTTTTGTTATTGGCTGATCTGGAATTAGCTAGACTTTTGAATGGTAGATTATACATTGTGAAGGAAATTTCAAGTAAGAGCATGAAGACTGGGACAGCTTCCCCTTGCAAGCCTCTTTTAGATGAGGAAATCTGGGGCTCTGCATCTTCTCCTTACCTGGTAAAGCTCATGTTTGTACCACTGTGTCTGCCTGAGCTCTGTCACAGAGAATGGCCAAAAGGAACTCTCATCTTTTGGGTCAACGTCTCCTCACAAAGTCCACTGGTGCACAGGAAACACGAGAGGGACTGGAACAGCTACAGTCTACTGGGATAGAGAGGAAGCAAAACCCACCTACACTGTGAGGAGAGGATTCTAACAGGGCAGGCCTGACGTCTCCAGTTGGGAGAGAAAGTGTCTAGGAGAGGACCACGTCCTGCTCCTGATGCAGGTGCCAAATTCATAGAAACACCTGAAAGATGAAAAAAGTGAGTTTTAAATGCTTGTCACTCAGACAGCTCTGCCTCCAAAGAGACAGGAGTGTTTGGTGTCTGCTAATTGGGTGGAGGTGCTCTGCTCCTTTATTGGGTTGAAAATGAGATGCATTAAGAGGCTTTTACTTCAGCCTGTGGCACTCTTTGTCCTTCTCAGCAGGGAATACAAGTGGCTTGCAGGGAATTGGCAGGGAATGAGCATCTTTCTTGTAATTAGTTTTGTGAGCAGAACTGCAATTGATACAAACTCCCCAAGGGTGAGGCAACCTGGGCAGAGTTACAGGAGTATGGTGAAGGCAGAAACCTGTAAGGGAACTTTCCAGTTTCTCATGAATTACAGAAGCTGAAGAGACTGATTGCAAAGCTACCAAAGCAGACTTAAAAAAAAAAAACAAAAACAAAAAACCATTGCAAGGACTTAGCCTGAGGCAAGTGTTGGGATAGGAAAAGAAGTTACAAAACTAACAAGAAGTTTATGCACCCTCCATTTTGCCATCTAATGTTCTAACATTAACCATGCACCAAAAACGCCGGTCCCTTACAGCTTTTCCCCAGCTCTGATCACTCCAAGAAGCATTCAGTCAGGCTGAGCTGAACAAAACCCTTCATTCATTACAGCCCAGTAGGATGCAAACAACTTCACAACTTGATAATCCCTTTCAGCCCTTATTAAATCAGCAACGCGCTGCAGGTGGGAAGTCAGCCTGGAAAGGAGAGACGGCCCTTTACGCACTTTGCAATAAAGCATGGTTTTAGTCACCAAAAAAGATTTCCAGGGCTTTCCCTGCCTGCCTCCCCTCCCAGGAGGCAGATTCCCAGTGTCCCGCAGCAGATTACACGAGCATCGTGTTTGCATTACGCGGTGGTGATGATGTGTTTGCTCTTGGCACCGAGGGGCTCTGACTCCGCAGAGCTCCAGCAATGACAGTGGAAATCTTTCAAGCCTCGAGCTGGATTTGCAGCTTCCCCCTCCCTGCTGCAACTTGGGCCTGCAATGCAGAACACAAGACTCTTTTGTGGAAAAGGAAAAAAAAAAAAAGAATCCCACTGAGATTTGTCTTCTGTCAAGAAAGAATGGATTTACAGCCCTCAGGACATGGCCCTGCTTTTCAAACACAGCCCCCAAGCAGTGGTCGGATGCTCATATCAGAAGTTAGGCATGTATAGGCTGACTTTATGTCCACATTTGTAGATTTGATGTTCCATTAATGAGCCCAGGATATGGGAAGGTAGGAAAGGAACAACCCATGGCTGGTTTTATTGGCAGTGCAAATTTTCCCAAGCGCAGTGCAGCTCCTGGAGCCACCTACACAGCACTGCTACCCCAGTCATATGTGTCCAGATATTCTACTGGTTGATCAAAATATGGCTATTATTTTTAATTGAAGATATCATCATTTTAACATATGCCTTTTTTTGTTTGTTTTCCTCTCAAAAGTTTTCTAACGTGATTCTGCTTATTACATTTTAGTATTTTCTTCCTTCCCAATTAAAAACTCTCAGAAAAATAAGCAGGTTCTTTTTAAAACTGAAGTGTTAAAGGGAAATATTTAATTTGAAAAAATCTCAAAAAGGGTTTTGATCTAAAGCCAGAATTTTTAGTAAGAATGTTTCCATGGTTGGTTTTTACTTTTTTTTTTTCCCCTAAAATAAACAAAATTTCAGATTGAATTAAAAATTTCCATACTGGTTGGAAAGCCAGTCCTTTTCTGTTGGAAAAATACTTTGATGCATTAAAAGGAGAAAAAAAACCCCAAACTTTTAAAAAACACCTGACTTCTATTTAGAGGAAAACGAACCACCTGAAAACCCCCCATCAGATACTAACCCTATATGCAGTTTGCATTCACACTGGCAGGCAGCAATACCTTTTTCTTCCAAAATGCCTTCAGCTTTCTGTCTGTTTGCAGGCTTGCCTGCATATGGATTTAAGTTTCAGGGTTCCTAATTTTTATATATATACACATAGATACATATATACATGTGTCTATGTATATATAAAAGTCACTGTGGCTTCATTCTCAGACTGTACATAACTGTCTCCTCTCTTGTTCCTGGCATTGATATTTGGGTCCTACTTGTATGGGGACATTGAGAAAAGGAGCTGGAACAAATTTGCCATGAAGTGTCTTGGGGCCTACAAACAACTACATATGTTTAAACTTGAATTATTTGTCATCTTGGGTCCAAAGAGGTAGCTCTGTCTGGAACAGAAGCAACTCTGTTTTGGGGTTGAAAAGGCGCATTTGCACACCTTGTCGTTAATGTACCATGTTTAGTAAAGTTTATGTTTCATGAGGTAAATCAGGGAACAATGACATTTCATAATCTACACAGATTTGAAGGACTCACATGCCCCAAAGCACTTTTTCTCTCTCCCCACAACTTCATCAGATGAAATCAATGAAGAGCAGATATTACCCTCTCCTGCAAAGTTTGCAGTCACTGAGATTTTAAGGACATTATGAAAGGATTTGGCTTTTAGGCAATGCTTTAAATTTCTATTAGTGTTGTATCCCATTTTCTCCTAACCTTTAGATGCCATAAGAGAGAAGAAAAAGGGAAAACACTACTCTCATTTAACTGTGACAATTCAATGTGAAACAGCTCTTAGAGGAATCCTACATCAGTGACCTTTTCCTTCCTTGTCACAGCAGCACAGGCAGAACACAAGTGTCTGTATTCCCAATTTGCCTTTTGCCTTCTCAGAGTACTTTTAAAATCATCACAGATTAACAGAATGGGTCAGATTGGAAGGCACCAAGGTTGATCACCTGGTCCTACCTCCCTGATCAAGCAGGGTCATCCCAGAGTGCAGGATTGCATCCCAATATTTCTGGAATATCCCCAGTGAGGGAGACTCCACAGCCTCTCTGGTCTCTGTTCAGTGCTCGGTCACTGCACAGGAAAGAAGTTCTGCCTCCTGTGCAGGTGGAACTTGCTGGGATCAGTCCCTGCCCGTTCCTCTGGTGCCATTGCTGGGCCCTGGAGCAGAGCCTGGGCCCTGCTCTGAGCCCTCCCTGCACACAGGGACACCCAGGGCTGAGGTCCTCTCCAGGTCCTATGATTGTGGTTCTTCATTGCATCCTTTTGGCATTTGGACCATTTGAGAGTGGTGTGAGAGCATCCCCCAACAACAAGTGTGAGTCTTGCTGCAGCTGCTTCAGGAGCAGAATCTCCAGGTAGTTCAGACCAGATGTTCATGTTTAACTTGGTTCACTGGGTGAGGCAAGTTCCAGGCATGGGGGTGATTCACCTGCCATTGAACCAGAGCAGTGATGGTTGGAGCCAGAAGATCTTTAAGGTCTCTTCCAACACATTCTATGATTCTATAATCCAGTGATTCTTACAGATGCTACTCATGGTTGATGGCTTGGTTTTAGGTTTTTTTTTTTTTTTTGGCTGCCTAGGAGCTGATTATAAAATTAATTAATTTCATTTTCATTAACAGTTTTTTGGTTTGTTTCTTTCATGGAAATTGCACCTCCTCTCTTCTCAGCCAGCACAGGGTTTGTGCATCTGTTTCCTCAGAAAAGTTGGAGCTGTCTGGATGGATGCTGAAACAAACCTTTAGTCCTTTCTGTTTGCTCACAGTTGGAAGAGAAGCTACATTAACACTGAGAAAGTTTCATAAAAAAACCCACAAGTTTGGGGACTTGAAGCAGGGATTTTCTTACCCGTTTTCTGCCCCTGCTGCCACTCTGAGACTTTCCTCAGGGAATTTAAGGACATTTTGCCCAGAGAGGTTTGAACTTCTAGTGCTGTTGGGAGCCTCTCAGATGCCATTGCCCCAGGCTCTTTGCTTAGAGCACTGAGTCAAGACACCAGGAAAATGAAAAGTATTTCCTGAATTTTAGGTGAAGACGGGCTGATTTTGAATCTGTATAAAACTTTTCCCCAGAAATAAATATTTAATTTTTTCAGATTGGACACTTCTAGTGAAAGATGTCCCTGCCCACGTCGTGGGGGCTGGAACTAGATGATTTTGAGGCCCCTTCAAATGCAAACCATTCTATGATTTTATTATTCTCTTACAAAAAAACAAAATAAAAACAAAACAATCAACAACAACAAATTTAAATTCAGCTTTTCCTCTAATAATTTAGGGAGGAATTTCTTCCATGCACAAACAGTTTAGCAAATCTGTCTACAAAAATATAAGGTAGGATTATGCCCAGTGTTCACAGCACTGAGCTGGGCAGAGCAGCAGAGAGGTTCTTGGAATGTGTTAAGCAAGGCAGATATAAACCAGATGAGGATCTGTCCTGCTTTATTCTCTTCCCCCATACAGACTTCATTGATATGAGCTAAAATACAGTGATTGGAAAAGGCATTTGCAGGGGAAGCAGAATGCAAAAATTCAAACTGGAGCCAAGCAAGGGAGAAAAAAAAAAAATCACCTGCCAATAAAATTGACACACAATGGGAACAACTGCAAGTCTGGAGAGAAAAAAAACATTCTCACTCTGTTCTCCACAGCATGGTATCTTCTCTTAGAGCAGAATGACTGAATTTATTGAGGTCATTTGGTAATTTGGCTACTGTAATATATTTCACAAGTGAGAGGGAAATGGCCTGATGAGACAGCATGTGAGAATCCAGATCACTGGGGGAGGAGGTTTACCCAAATTTATAGCCGCCAGTAAGGATGTGGCTTTACAATTCACAGTTACTCTCTCTCCCTTTAGCATTGAGAAATCTCTCCTGTTAATGGCCTGTGCTTGACATTCTAGTGCAAATTCAGATCTCAGTGGTGCTGGAGTAAAATCCTTTGAGATTGATGGACTTGATCTGGAATAAAATAATGATTTTCTCTATATTTGAAAGCTGTTTTGAATAAGCGTGAGATCTCACAGGCTGTGATGCTTGCTTGGAAATACCTAGAATATGAATGAGTGTGGAGGAATCCAATCTGGATGTGGGCAAGCTCACATTTGTATGGGTTGGTCCATGTATGATTGAAATTTGGATAATCTGTCCTGCTTCTGACTCTCCCTCTGGCTGCCCCACACTGCACTGCCCACACCATGGACTGAATCTTCTTTGTCTTTTGCTTCTCTGTGAGTCCTCAGGTGGATTTCTCTTCTCCACTTCACATCTGAAATACATGGATCATTGTTTTCCTTTTTTTGAGTCCTGACTCAAGCTGTCCTGCCATTCAGCTTCCATGGATGATAGTTTATTCTGTTTATTCTTGATTCCTGTGAGGAGAGCCTCCCTTACTGCCACATCAGACCTCAAGATGTCAAAATATTCCTGAGATTAAGAGGTACCACCACTTCCAAGACCCAGGCCAAGGCTAACACAAAGAAAATGGGAAGGGGGAACTATAAAAATGTCAGAGACAATAACAGAACTGATGGCACAGGTATTAATTTTTGCAGTATTTAATGTAAGCTGCAAGAGCTTTTTGACATCAAAAAAGGAAAATTTTCTTTGTCCCAGGTTGAGAATATTCTTCTTAAATTTGGATTCAATGCCAGAATAAAAGATTAGGAAAATGGATGTATAAGCCCTACAGAGCATACAATCTTTGGGATTTACAGAGCATTTAGAGCAGAAAATGAAAATGAAAGCCAATCAAGTACATATACATTGGATTTTTGCAAAATAAACCACTCAAATTTTGATTGTTAAAATTTTTACCCAAAAATATCACAATACTAATATCTTCCTATTAAATCCACTTTTTTTTTTTTCCTGTTGAGAAGGTCTGTTTCTGGCATCAATTACGCAGGAAGCCAGACAAAACTACAGTGGTGCTTTTTGGTCTTAAAATATCTATTTATTAAAGCTTTGATTTCCAGCCTGCACATCCCTCCTGCATGGCAACCTCTGCTTGATAAGATTATAACTATTAATTAAGTCATGCTAATGAGGACAGCAAGGAAGGGTTTTCCCAGCTCTCACACTATTTTTCAAGCATTGCCAATGTCAGCTCTCTCTCCTATCTCCCTCCAGCCCTGCTGTCTCCTGTGTTTCTTTGGAGGGGAAAGAGGGTTTAAAGCAGCATGTCATAAATCACCAGACATCCTCGTTGTAACAGGATGATCCCCTGTTAGAAGAGGATTTCCCCTCACCCTGTGAGTGGGAGTAAATTGTTCTGTGGCTCCTGGTTTCCCTTTGAAGCACGTGGGAGAGGAGCATCCTCTTTTGAAGCCCAGCTGTGTGGCAGGAGCAGCAGCAGAGGAGGGAGATCCTCCGTGCTCGGTCTGTGCCAGGGAAGTTGTGTGGGAGAGCTCCAACTGTCTGCTCTGCTGGTCCTCTCCTTGGATATCACCGCTGGGGAAAAAAAAGTGAAAAGACAGCTTGCTGTCTCCTGGAAAGGGGATTAAATGGGACAAAGAAAACGGGAATGCAAGGCAGATACCTTGCCTTAAAATATGTGCCTCATCTTCCCCAAAATTTCTAGGATAATGGCATGATCTAATTGTAGACACTGATTGTAAAATCATTAAATCATAGAATCAGAGAATCCCAGAATGGTTTGGTTTGGAATGGACCTTAAAGATTGTCTAGTTCCAACCTCCCTGCCATAGGCATGGACACCTTCCACTATTCCCGGTTGCTCCAAGCCCCATCCAACCTGGCCTTGGACACTTCCAGCGATGGGGCAGCCACAACTTCTCTGTGCCAGGGCCCCCCCACCCTCACAGTAAAGAGTTTCTTCCTAATATCTAACCTAAAACCACCCTACTTCAACTTCAAGCCATCATCTCTTGTCCTATGAAACTAAAAAACCACAACGTCTGAGTTAATCCATTGCCTTCCCTTCATGGTACCAGCAAAACCACGACATTTTTCTGCATTTCTGCCCTGTGTTGCTGTCCTGATCCTGTCTGTTTGGTTTAGGTTTGAGGCTCCTCAGACCAGCTGTGATGTGAGGACATCTTTACAGAAGTGTGATGTCAGTGCCAGCCCCATCAGGGCCCCAGGTGCTGTCACATTACCAACACATATATAAAAAATACTTTTTTTTTTTTTTTTGCAGTCAGTCTGGTGGTCTGAGGTTTAATTCATTAATAAAAGAAGCTTGGATGGCAGCAATGGCAGAGCAGCAAGCCCCAGCCCTGTGGCAGGAACCAACACACGTTTTTCCCTTCAAAAACAAACAAACAAAACTGTGGAGAAAGTTCCCCTGGGCAGCAGTGGAACATTTGAGCAAGGTCTATGGAGATTGCTGTCTCCAGCCCCGAGGGGTGGGAATGCTCTGAGGGCTTTCTGCTCTGTTTTTCCCTGTTCTGGCCAACTTCCTATGTATAGGATAAAAATAAGCCCCGAGTCCTCCTCCTTCCGTCCACTTCATTAGAGACATCCCTCTGTGCAATAACAAAACAGGCCCAGAGGAAGCGACACAGACCGAAATACAAGAATGATAATTTTCCTAACACAAATAAGCAGGCAGAGGAACTCATCTAAGGAAACAAGTGAGGGAAGGCAAAGCCACAGATGAGCAAGCAAAGGAGCCAAGAGCTATGCTTAGGCAACGCAAGCCTGCCTCCAGCACGTCTCCTGAGCCATCCCCAGCTGGGAAAGGCTGAGCAGTCACCTGGCATGGACATCCCTGCAAGGGACTGACCTTCCCACGAGCAGCCAGACCTAGAGTGACCCTCTCCCCACTTCTGGGCAACATGGCAATGGGAAGTCTCCTTTCCCACAGGGTGGACCCAGACTGACCCTTAGCCAGTCCTGACTGTGTCTTTCTCAGTGCTTCAGAAGCACCAAGAAAATCCATGAAACAGAGAGGCACAGGTTAACAGGAGGGATAGCAGTTCTCCAACTCCAGCAAAAAAAAAAATGGCTGGGCTCAGTTCACTCTATTATTTGCCATTGGGAGGCACTGACGCTGCCGTTCTTCAAAATAACCTCAGCCCAAGTGTTTATTTATCTAGAAATTCATCGTGGATGCTTGCCGTGTGTTGTAGTTCTGTTTGAAAAGCTTCAATCATCAAATCAAGGACAGGAAAAACAAAAGCAGATCTCTCAGCTGGCTGGTCCCCACTGCGAAAAGGAAGCAAAGAAAACAAACCAGAGGCTGAATGTTTCTTGCTGTAAATGATCAGTGAATGTCTCCGAACACTAACTCTGTCCAAGGAAGCCTAGATCAGTTTGTGAATTACTTGTTAGGTTAAAAAGAACCGTATTCATAATAAATAGTCTTTGAAACCATTCTTTCATGCATACTCCATTTTCACAAAGTCGTTTTCATAGGTAAACAGCCAAGTCCTCACTACCCAGGAAGTTAATGGCAAAGATAAGGAGACCTGAGGCTGTGTCTCTTTTAGAAAATTAAACATGGCCTGGACCATTCTCTGGCCTCGAGGCCAACTGGCACAGAAAAGCTTGCATCCACTCATTAAACTCTCCTACTTTCCAAAACAGAGCAGCTGTATCCAAGCTGCCAGCTGGGAATGGTCCCTGGCTGTGCCGGCTGCCGAACGGTGCCTGGAAACTGTTTGGATGGATGTTAGAAAGCCGAGGCCAAAAGTGAGCAAGGGACCAGTCTGAGGACCAAAAGCAAATTAGAGCACCTGGGAATGCTTCTTTGCAACGTGCAAAGTGTGGACATTGCCCAAGAAATTGATGTCATGCCTTGGAGCAGCATCTCTGGACCCAAGTCTTTTAGCCAGAGAGCTTTGCTCCTTCATTCATATCTTGACTCCACACATCCACTTTGGGGAGGTGATGGGAAACCAGCTGGAGCTTGGCAGGTCTGACGGCTTCAGGGCTTCTTTCACATCTGTATTTTCCTTTACCAGTGGCCCCACTACCAAAAAGGGACACCTGGGACATGAGTGTTTCCAGGTAGGGGTTCAAACCTCACCTGTGCTAGAAAGCAAAATTTATAGTACTTGAAAACCACAAAAATTTAGGCACTCCTGTGGTTTTAAGTCTGGTGTGTCATCCTTGTTAGCCAGCATGTCAACAGGTAACAACACTCATACTTCACATTAAGGGTCCTCCTGGGGAATGCCTCAGTGGCACAACCACCTATTAACAGGGGAAAGAATGGGAAGGGACTCAAAATGCTTAACAGCTACACAGGCATTTCCCACAACCATCATGAAATTAAAACATTGAAGATCCCCTCTGGGGCTGGCTGGGGCTTTGTGAGATCCCTCGTTTCCTCTGGATTAATGAATTATGCAAGTCAAGAGAGGCTGGACAGAAAGGTGTGAATAAGAAGCTTACGAACTCCCCACAGTAATCACCTGCAAAAGTGTTTAGGAACAACATCTATCAGGCACTAAAAAAGTAAGAAAAGGAGTAAAATATCTACAGCTCTTTGGGAAGAGACAAGGGGAGGCCCAAGCCAGGGAAGTGTCACCTTGACATGAATCTTCTGTGGGCACAGAGCACACAGCAGTCATCAAATTGCTCCTTGTGGTCTCAGGATTTGTTCTGCTCATATGGCAGGCACCTGCACTTAGCTGGAAACTCATTTCCATTCATGTGAGAGATTCCCAGCTTCAAAGCAAGCCTTGTGATTTTTGGTTCCTGTGTGTAAGAAGGGTATTAATAAATGCAGTATTAATAGATCATCCACTTGCACGCTTCCCGTCTTAAATAAAGAAGACATTGGATCAAGCCCCTTTTCCCAGCACCTCCAGGCCTCTTGGATGCTTGCAGTGTGAGGCAAAGGCAAGACAGCAACAGTAGAAATGGACTTTGAAATCCAAATAAATAAAACCTCAGACCTTAATGCGAGGAGAGTTTGAAGAACAGTTCATAACTGAGTTACAGAGCATGGATGGATAATTTCTCTTGAAACTGTCTGAATCGAAGCTCAAAATCTAATATTCCTCCTTGCAGTTTATGGAAGCTGGGAATCAGAGCCAAGATCCATTACTCTTCTGGGGTTAACACTCCTCCTAAGCCATTTCAGCAGGGAGGAAAACCTTCCTCCCTTCTTATTTTGGTAAAAAGGGCTCTTTCCTCATCATCCTCTGCAGGATTTTTCCAGAGGACAGGAGACAAGCAGTATCCCAAAGACTGGATCCAGCCATGTCTCCATGAATGATGTTCTTATCTTACTACAATCTACTGAAAAGCTAGTGATCATCTTTTCCAATATCCTCCTTTTTAAAAAAGTTTTTTGTGACTAAATTAATAAAGAAAATACTGGACATTCCATTTCATCACCCAACTCTTATCTGCAGAGTTTAACTGCTGTTGATGCTATCTTTGCTTTAAGAATTCACAGGACATTGCTGTGAACCATTTTTAATAAATACTAGAGTTGGTTGGAAATTTTAAAATATTTTTTCATAACAAAACCACAATTCATAGTAACCAAAACACTACAGGAAAACATTGGTTTCAGTCAATCTCCTGACTCAACATATGCTGTAAAAAGAAATCACTTAAGTGCCTTATTGTGACATTACAGAAAAATTAAGGAGGTTGTTTTGAGAAAATTTGAATAAGTAGAGAAAAAAAATTGAAAATTGCTAAAATAAAAATAAAATAAAATATGATTTATAATTAATGACATCAAATATTTAATTTAGTGCAAATCAACCTTTAAAATTTTTGTCCAGAGAAGCTGTGGCTGTCTCATCCCTGGAAGTGTCCAAGGCCAGGTTGGATGGGGCTTGGAGCAACCTGGGATAGTGGAAGGTGTCCCTACCCATGGCAGGGAAATTGGAACTAGATGATCTTTAAAGTCCTTTCCAAGTGAAGCCATTCCATGTTCTATGAAAATATGAATTTTAATTTCTCAAGGTTTAGGATTTTTTTATTAAAATCCTGGGTGTTTGTATCTTTGTTAGGGTGCTGTACTGCAGAGTGTAAAATATTGTAACAAAACAGCAAAATTATTTTCTGCACAGCTGTAATATGGACCTGCTCTAGGGCAGTGCTACCAACTCTGCTTATAACTACACCTCAGAGGAAAGCACAGGGAAGGCTTCAAGGGGAAGAAAAAGTGGTCTCAGAGAAAATAAATCTGCTTAGCTGACATTTGGCATCGCACTCAGCGCTGTCTCACGTTGAGGGAAACTGCAGTTGTCATAGCACGCTGACTTCAGGGGTTATTGCTATGCCTTGCCAGCAGGTTTAGCATCTTTTTAAGTCAGCCAGCTTTCCCTAATGCAGTAAAATTCATCACCAATCACAGATATGCGTGTCCTGCCGGCATCTTTGATCCTCAGCTTCTCTATCCATTTTGCTCTCTCTGTTCATTGGTCACAATGAGTTATGGCAGCTGTATCCTACATATTGTCCAAAGCTCTTTAGCTGTCCAGCACATCATGGAAAGTTCCCAGGAAAGCTCCCTGGTTGAAAAGTAACAACTCTGCAACATAATTCTCAGCGCCATGTGCAGTCATTCATCAACAACACTTCTTCTGTAGAAACCAATGGGCAGATCAGTTACAGAGCAGAGCTGTAATGTGACCTGCCAGATAGATGGAGATCCCCACGGAGAATTCACTGACTGCACAAAAGAGAATAGAAACTTCTCTAGTGTTTCTGGAAAGAGGAAGAGCTCAGCACTTGGATTAGTCTGGGCTGAGGGTAAGAGAGTCCCTCTCCACTCTGCGCTGCTCTGTTGCATAACCAGAGCTTCTAGAAATAAATGAGAAACAGAATTAAATAAAATTATTTTTAAAAAGGAGCTGTTTTCCTCTAGGAATTCCAGTGACATATTAAAAGAAATAATTTACGAACGGCTGGTCTGTGCCTCAGCTTTGGCTGTGCAATCACTCTTAGCACTGTGCTAACAAGAGGCCACTTTTTAACAGGAAAGTCCAGCCAGGATACAGTCTGACATCCACTTTCTGAAATAACACCCAAGACCAGCCTTTTGTTTTATTTGTGCATTATATGCTCAGGAAATTGATCTCCTGAAAAATCAGTGTATTAAAGCACTGCCTATTTTCATTACTAGTCTTCATTTTAAAAGGAATTTTCCATTTTTCTAATTTTTAATATACTGCTAATATACTGGTTTTGCTTTTTAACTTTACACTGTCACATCTCAAATTTTAACAGGTTTAAGCTGTGATGCCCAAGTCTACTTGGTAAGGAGGTGCTTGCACTGACCCCAAAGCCACGAGTAAGAGGGATATATTGAGAAATGTAGGATTTCTTTCTTATAATTTTGTTCTTCTCATAATTTCCCTGCCATGAGGCTGAACCAAGATATTCATAAGGAAGTCATATTACATGTATGTTGGTGAGCATTTTGAAGGAAATAGTGTGATATTAAGATTGGTTAATTCGGTGTACTTATATTACAAAAGGCTTAAAAAAGAAACTGAGATCTCATCTTAATAGCTGAGTAAAAACAGAACTAAGAGTCAGTTTATGCAATAGAGAGAGGTCACATGAAGTTCCACACAGATGAGTGTTGTTCGACATGTTCACGAAATCTGGGAAACAGTGACTCATGAGACAACAGAGGTTGGAGATTATAGGATCTCCTTAGGATCTCATGACACTGAGTGATACTTGTTGTTGATGAGATATCATGGCACTGAAAGAAATCCAGTGTTGATAGATGCAAAGTAAGGCTATGGGCTAAAAATAACCCTAATTATACGTACGTCACAATATTCTTAATTAGCTATGACTGTTCACAGGGAAAATGGGGTTTGTGGCTAATACACTGAAAACATTAACCCAGTGCTCAACAATCATCAAAGAGGCTGATAAAGCACAATGGATTATTAGAAAGAAAACTGAGAACAAATCAGAAAACCTCATTATCTCATTGTAGAAATCTGTGTGTATTCCTGTCTGTCCTGACTAAGCATGCCTGCCAGGCAGACTTCCTTGGAAGAGTGCAAAGAACTGGAAATTGTGCAGAGAAAGAACTGCAGTGAATGCTCTGTCTCCCTGCCCAGTTCTGTCTCTCCTGTGCTCTGGATTAACAGGAAAATGGGGTTCCCTGGGCACTGCTCTGGACCAAAACCAGAAAAACCAGGAGTTATTAGGATGTTAACTTTGATGTCCTCCTCCCCCACACCTCTTGTTCCCAGTAACTTTTGCAGGACACATTCCTATGCCGTGCAACTTGTGTTAGGATTTCTCTTGTGCTGGGGCCACAACATGAACCAATCACTCCACAGGACACAACAGAAAAAGGTGACAAAATGTGGATTTCAGAGCCAGGGAGTTGAGCTTTGTAAAGGGGAAATGTGAGATTTAAAAGAAAACTGTGAGTAGGGGAAAGCTGCTGAAAAATATTTCCTAGGTGATGGAACTAGTGCAAAGCAGATAAAGACTTTCATAGAAACAAAAATCTTCACAAAATTGTTCTCTATTTTTCCTATCACCATCATAGAAACCTTTTTTCCCCATAGATAAAAACCTCCAGATTTTTCAAATTAGCACATTTCTTCCAGTCTGCTCCTTGCTGTGATCCTCCTTTACACTGAATACAGTAGACACTGAGGGCTTCTTAGAGTGAAAATATCTTCAGTCAAGAATTTTGCTGACATTGGGTGTAGAAAAATTTTCTCTTAATCCAGTTAATCGTGCAGCTCTTGCACAACTAGAAGGAAGATGGTACACATATGTAAAACTTGCTTCCAATGAGGTCCTGCTTCCAACAAGTTTTGTGCTGCATTTCCAGAGATTTATGGTAGATGCATCAGGACTGTGTTAAAATCTAGAAGAGAAAGATGCTGCTAAAAAGGTACATTCCCAAAAATCTTTAACATATGGTGAGAGAGACAGAGAGTAGGAGAGGGGAATATATCAGAGCTCTGTATGTAATAAGGATTGAGCAAAAATGAAAGAGATGCTCTCTCAGGGGTGCTTTAATCTCTTCAGGGATGAGTGCCAGGACCAGAATTAACACTTGTGAGATCCTCCTTGGCACTCTGCACTTGATGAAGAAATCTGGCGTAAATCTGGGAATGAGAATGCTTGTCAGGCCACAACATGCCCAACATCAAGGAGAGCTCCCAAAGTGCAGGAGCAGCTGTCAGAGTTGTGGTCACACCCCACCAGAGGAATTGGTGCAACCACGGGGTCCCAGTCAGCATGACCCCTCTGGCAGCACCAGGCTGATCCTGGACACAGTTTGTGCTCTGCTGCACCCTGTCCCACCACAGCAGGAAGGGACACATGCTGGGCCATCCATCATCTCCAGCAGGGTCCTCCTTGCAGCTGGCACAGATCACTCCAGAGCAGATGGGACAGGTCTGTGCCTGCATCCCACAGCTCAGAGCAAGAGAGGAATATTCAGATTAACAGAAAATTTTGCAGTCAACCTTTTTTCCAACACTGATTTTCCTCCAGGGAAGCATGTGGTCCAGTTCAGGGAAATGAGAAAGAGAGCAATTTTTTCCCTTTAATTTTACATTTCAAGCAATAGCAGTTTTCTGGCTTTTTGTGCAGGTCACTAACAATGCTCCCCAGTGAAAAAAGTTAGTAGTTCTCACGTCTCTGACTCAATTGGCTGTAAAAAAACTGAAGCAGAAAAGCTCTCAGACCTGATGTGCATTTACACTACAGCCTTTTTTTTTCCTTTTTCAGTAGTATGAACTACCCTTCCTGCAGGCATCAATGTCAAATCTTGCATGCTATAAAGGGATGTGAGTGAAAATAAGATCCAGCTTTATCAAAGTGTATGTCACCACTTTGGGAAAGAATAGGAGAATACTGACTTTGGGTAAGAACTGCAAGAGTTTCATGAAACAGAGGCAGAGACGAGAATTGAAATTAGGCAGAAATAAATCGGCGCCAAAGCAGAGCTAGGCTGTGTGTGTTCCTGAGGGTACAGGACTGAAATCCTGATTTAAGATTAGCACAATGCAATATCAGTGGAATGTAAAGAGAGTGAGTTTGGGACTGGGTGAAAGGGGTCATTAATGGGGACGCCTCACTCTGTGGAGGGACCCACTGAGGCTCTAAGGGAGGGCTCCAAGGTTTGCTACATTCAGCATTTATGTCCATGAGCTTTGGAAATAAATTTTGCATCACAGCTCAGAAAATGAATTCGAAGATCAGTGCAGTGAAAGAGAAAACAGGAATATGACCAACAACTCACTTAATAAATCAGGTCAGGTTCAGGGAAAATGTTGAAAATGTTCAAAATGGCTGAATGGGAATGCAAAGGTTCTGGAACAAAGAATAGAGACCGTGTTTTCAAATGAGGATTGTCTCCTGTTCCAGGTAAAGGCTTCATTAAGACACTGCCTACAGGAGCTGCAGGTGTTTTACTCCTGGGCAGAGTGATGGTGAATGTCATCATGGCCTCAACTTCACGTGTGATTGGGATGGAAAGAGCTGCATGTCACCATGGAGCACCTGCAAAGTCATCCAGTCTGAGAGCCTTTTCTCCCTTGGTCTACCAGTGACATCAGGAATTAAAGCATTTGGCTCTGCTGAAGTGCCAAGTGTTTCCCCTTTTAGCATAGAGCCCCAGGGGAAATGTAAGGCACAGCTGCTCAGTTCTGCTCTGGGCAAGCAACAGCAGAGCAGTGAGAACCTGAGGCCCTTCTCAGCCCACAGCTTTTAGGAAAATAGTCAAAGGTCCTTGTACAGATAATGGCAGGAGGAATGGATAATGGATAGGAAGAAATTTTAGTAATTTTCACTGGGAGGAGAGTAACCAGTGAGTGCCATGGAGATATGTGATGGCAACAAATTTGTAAATGATCTTGAAATTAATAGTGAAGTGTTCACATTTGCTGATGACACAGTATATTGGAACAGAAAAACTTGTCTGTGAAGAAAAGCAAAAGGGGATATTTCTACAGTTGTATAAGATGAATGATGTTGATGGATGGATGGCAGGATTCATTGTTCCCCGTCTATTCTGATGCAAAAATTACGGAATATCAAAGTTAGCAGTTGGCAAGTCCAAAAGAAAGTTGTTGGTTTTTTTTTCCAGAGACACAACATGTAGGACTTGCCAAGAGGATGCTGTGGATGCTGAAAATTCACATCAAGGAGAGACTGGACAAATTAATGGAAAAGGAATCCCATCTGCATTACTAAAATGAAAAAGAGAGCAATCTCCTGAACCATAAATTGTTGCATTTTGGAAGAGCAACCTGGGGAAGTGTCAGTATGTGCTTAGCACAGTCTGCTCTGCTTGCTCTCTGCCAAACCATGCTCCTCTTGTTATTCATTCAAAAGAGGAACATTTATTCTTCAACACCTCCACAGCCCAATGCATCTCCATGACACAGAGATGAGGTTTCATCCCCTCAGGACCAGCATCCAGGTTTTCCATTCTCATGGTATGTGCTTTACCTCTTAAAACTGCTGTGCCAAAGGTGGGCACCGAGCTCATCTTTAATTGTGCTGGCCTTCTCCAGAATTCCCACTGCTGAAGCCTGGCGTGGTGCCACATTCCAGAACAGGCACTCCTGAGGATGTGTGTGCCTGGAGCTCTGAAGAACTCTAAGACAAACCCAGAGATGCCCTTCAACATTAGACACCAAAGAGCCAATGCACTCGGAGTGAATTCTAGCCCAGGAGCCCAGGCTGCTGAGCTCGGTGACAAGGAGACTGAAAGAGATTATTAATGTGCTATTAATCATTAATACCTATGAGCGAAGAAATACCAGATACTACCAGGCTTTGTAGTTGAAAATGGGAAAGCACAAGACCTGAAAGCCAGGGAAATTCTAATTGGAAATGAGGTACACATTTCTAAAGGGATTGTGGTTAACCACTGCAACAAACTAGAAAAGGGAAGTGGTGGATTCTCCATCTCTTAATGTCTTCAGAGAAGAAGAGAGTGTCTTCCTGCAGCACAATATACTGTGCTCAGTTCAGGAGGTCTGGATGTAATTCAAAGGCTTCATATATTCCAAAACTCAGGTTAAATTATCTTGTCCTTTCAGACCTTTATCTTCACCAGCTTTAACTCCTGCAAAAGTCTTTTGTATGCAGTGGATCTGCAAAGTGAGTTGAGGGTGATCAGGTATGGACAAGACTGGGTTTATTAAAACCTTCTCCTTTAGGAAGTGCCCCACAAAAATAGCTAAAAGTGAAGCTTTCAAAGACCAGCCTATCATAAAGTAAATGCAATAAAACACTAGAATATCACACTGGAAAATCAGTTTACAGAGAAAAACCCACAGTTTCTATTCCTCTAGTGCCCAGAGCTCTGGAGCCATTTGTCACCAACAATTTTACAGCGACCCAAAGATCTGCAATTTCACGTTGTGTGTTCATTTCCAATGCAAATGGGAAAAATAGAGATGGCTTATACATGGCTGGGAAACCAAGTCCAACCTTGCACTTTCAGCCCACCAACCAACACAAGCAGCTTCCCTCAAGACAGTGATGCCACAATTTGCTTCTTCTCTGTCTTTTCATCTATTCCACAGCAGTTGGGTTTTCCCATTGCAGATGTCACCTCAAAACATGTGCCCACCACCCTTCAAACCACACCAGAGCAGCACCACCTTTTGTGCCTACCTTAGAGAAGGCTTCACACTGCTCAGGCCAAAGGATTTAGTGCAATTATATCTATAGAAAGATCTGTGATGAATTATGCAGTTCTGGTATCTGCAGATGAATCACACCAATGGAACACAAGGATGTGGTGTCAGAGCCAAGCTTGGAAATGGAAAATGCCTAATCCAGCATTTTAAAGGTTTAATGCAGCCAAGATTTCAGAATTTCAAGTATTTTTTTTTTAAATCTTTGTTTAAGCCTGGATTTGGGGAGGGGACTGGTAATGGTATTTAGATTATTATTTTTGCTGTAACAGGATTATCCTTTTCAGTAACTGTTAAGTCGCCACAAGCTTGTTGCCTTTTCAGTGCCGGAATCAGTTCAGCATCACAGATAGAGAAATATTATTATAACCATTTTACAGCCCATTTTGGCCAAGAATGGGACCAGGAATGCTGACTCTCAGTCACCTGCTTTCACAAGTAAACTAATAAATAAGGTAGAAAGCTAACAGATGAAGGCACTGTGTATGTTAACCCTCATATAATGGTACTTATCCTGTGCTTGTGTTATACACAGGAGGTCAGAGGAGATGAACAGAGAGGTCCCTGCTGGCCACAAAGCCAATGAACCTATTTTTAAACATGAGGCAACATTCAATAACCTGCATCAGCTTTGATTAACTGTTCTGCAAGATTGAAAGCAACACAAGCAGAACTAACATGCACAGTGGGCAAAAAAGACATCAAAAGCACAGTTCATGATGGCAAGGCTTTAGTGCAGAAATACTAGATGGGAACCTTGGCTGTGCAGCTCATGCTGACCCTTCTGGAGCAGTTCATCATGTCCCCAGAACATTTTGGCCAAGGCTCTTACAGAAGGGCACTGACAACTGGGCTTTGTAGCTTCCTTCAGTTTTCTAGCTAACCCCAGTCTCTACCTCTTAAATACATAAATACATATATAAATATATATATATATATAAGCAAATACTATATTTGAGCTGCTATGAAGCAACTAACTTTTTTAAACATGCAAACAAGCTTAGTATAAGGTCTGTAAAACAGCTCTGCTTTTTCTGGTATTGATTTTGCTTATTTTGAAGTAAAGCATATCCATAAATATGCTCTATGGTCCCTTGAGGTAAGTCTCATAAGGTATTTAAAAAGGAAAAAAAGGATGAGGAGGAATTTTTTGGCAGCAATTACCATCTCAGATAACCTGCCTGGGGTTGGGAAAGTGTGCCAGCAATCTGCTCAGAAATAGCTTTCATTTGGGCTGTTTATTTTCATATGCTTTGTCTGACACTTTACTGCTGTGGCTGGGTACTTAACTGTCAGCTTCCATTAAATGCTTTGTCAGTTGTTTCCACTCCAGGCAAAAACCAAAATTATTATCTCCCATTATTCATTAAAGGCAACACTCTGGCAGGAAGCAAGCAGGATGACAAAGGAAATCATCCTTGTGCCAAATGGTGAGATTTCCTCAGGGTCCTTTGCTCCAGTGCTCCTCTAGTTCCTTCTACCTTCCTTCTCTTGACTCCCCCAGTCACCTGCCTTGTTTCTTTCAAATAAGTGGGGCACTTGGGGCAAGCTGTTTCACTTAAAAGCAAAATTAGGGGGACTGAACTCCTTTGCAGCAGCTAAAAATATTCAGATATTCTGAAAAAGATTAATGTGTTTGTTTCAAATAAGTTTGGACTTTCACAGCATAATCATATGGGTGAGTAGCCCTTCATATGGCAAGACAGAATATAAAATATGAATGGGATGTTAATAAAATAGCTTTGGGAGGATCTATTACACAGTTTCTTGTTTTGCTGTTTTAGGGTGTGTGGATGGTTTAATTTTCTTAATTATTTAAAGTAAGCTTTCCATGTTCCTATACATAAAGAAAGGGGGGGAGGGAGGGGTTAAGCAATTCCAGAAAAGGCAAAACATGTCATTTCAGGTCAAACAAAACATTTTAAGATGACCCAGACAGATCCTCCCCCTTCCAAATTTGGTCCTTTCCACACCAGTCCCATTTCCCCCCAACACTCTTGTTCACCCTTTGAACCAGAGAATCCATTACATGCAATGCTCTAATTACGGTCTGGTTTCTTTTAATGAGCACATGTGGAACAGCATAATCATGGCCCCAGGCCACGGAATGGTGGACTCCAGCCTGGACCTGGACCTCACATAAACGTGTTCCGTGCCCTGCCAAGGTCCCAGACATGTGACATCTCATGAAGGAGACCCCATGGCTCTTACCACTCCTTTTGGTGTTGTGCATCACCAAGCTGGCCCAGCTCAGGCAAAGCCAGTGCACAGCTCCCTGCTGACTATCCCCTGGTAAGAATTAGCAGATCTCAATAAAATTACCCCGTGGGCCTCTATTAAAAGTTAAAACCCTTTTGCTCAAGATTGCAAAGTGCTCGCCTCTTGAGCAACAAAAGTCCCACCAAACAAAACCAAATGTTCCTCAACAGAGGATCTCTATTGCTGTCCTTCTTCCCTAAGAAAAACATTCAGTCTGAACGTATTTGTTCCCTCTCATGCTCCTGGGGTTTTCAATGAAAGTCTTGAAGCTCTCCAAGCAGCTCATAAACTGGAGCCCCTTTCTGATTCAAGTGTGCCCTCCTGTTCAGATTTTGGGAAATGGGATGATTAATTGATTTCCATCATCGGACTCCCCATAAGTCACAAGCCAAGCTGCTATTTCAAGTTTCCATTGACAAAGATTTCATTATAAGAAGCCATAATTTTTAACCAGTGCTGTGCAAACTTTTTTTAGTCTTCAGCCTGAATTAGGCCCATATGTTACAGAAAAACACAGTGAGGGCAAGTTGTGGGGGTGAAGTGGTGAGGGGAAGGGAAGGGAGCAACTGGTCTATCTCAGTGTCTGCACAAACTTCCACCCACATCACAGCATAAAGGGGCTCTGAATTGGTCGTCTTAACCCTTATCTAAACAAAATAAATCAAAAATACAATTTTCCAATTGACGCTGAAGGATTTGCTTTCTTAGCCAAAAAGCAATTTTAAACTCCCTTGCTGAGTAAGCTCTGCCCAGATACTGAACTCCACTGAGAGCTCCTGGAGCCCAAGGTGGAATCGCTTAATTCCCCTTCTGGTGTTCTGCTGCTGGGATAGAAACATCCTCTGACAGCACCTGCCACAGGATGCAGATGAAACCACAGCTGAGTGCTGAATGTAAACCTGGTGGCTGGGAGACCCTCCCTCCAGAGGGCTTGACAAGGCAGTTGAAAAGACAGGAAAAATGGGAAAGAGGCAGTGCTGCAGTCCTTATTTCACAGAGTCAAACAGGCAAGGTGTAGCTCAACAAAGAAAACAGTTCATTGTCAATAGAACACTGAGCTCCAAATCCTGCCAAGAACACCTGCATTGTTTAGGATGATAACATAGTCCCCGGCCATGAGCAAGGCTCTGTGAGTAAAATTTTGCCATTGCCACCCTGTTGAACTGTCTAGCAGGAAGAAGATGGACATAAGGATGCAAAGCATATTCAACTCAGCCTGTTTTATTTAACTGCATAGCCAGAGCCCTCAGCAGAGCAGAGGCTTCATCTGCCTTGTAGCTCCAAATCAGGGATCTGGAGATAGAGGGATCTGGAGAAAGAGCACCCCACCTTGTATGATAAATGCATCCCAAAATGACCTCTGCTCCATTGTCACGTGTGCTTGAGCTCCTTGGCAATGTCAGATTGTTGTCTAATGGGATGGGGATTCTCTGGGTGACAGGGAAGGGGAACAGCAACATCACTGTAGGAATGAACCAGAAGTAGCAAGGAGTAGTTTAAGGAGTTTACATCAAGCTGTGTGACTGTCTGATATGGCTAAGCCAAAAACTACTGGATATAGGAACTGATAAGTCTCAGTCTTTTCTTCTCTCTGATTTGCAATACAGCCTTGGATGAGTCACTGCAATTTGGATTAGTCCCCTGCAAAACAGGGATAAATGATATGAACCTGCCGAAAACTTTCTCTGAGAGATGTAAACAGAACCTGATGAAAAAGTGCTGTCTACTAATGCTCTTGTCATCCAGATTGCCAGGGCAGCTTCTTGGCACAGTGCTGTCACACAGAGGGGCTCCAGCACTCAACAGCTTGGGAAAGCCAGCCAAATTTTACATTCATATGATGGCTGCTTCCAGCATGACAGAACTATGGCAACAGCACAAGCCATGTCAGGATCTGGAAGGGCCAGAGGTTGATTGGAAATTTCCCCAGATAAAGAAAAATATTTAGCAGTCATTGAAAACAAACAGTGATTTTTCTGCTCTGCCCCTTGAATGATAAATTCAATCAGAGCTCCAGGTCTTTCCTTATTTTCTTTCTTTCTTTATAGCCTTAACCCAGGCTGGCTGGAAACCCTGGAAATAGTACAAATTCCTGTGCTTTGAGGAATTTGTCTCAATTCAGGTTGGATTGGTCAAACAGATGATGTTGCAATCAGGTTGTGGCAGACTCAGAGTAATACCCTATATCTGACTTGTTTTCTCTCCTTGCTGAAACATTGCAGTCTGCTCATGCAGTTCTTATCCTGGCAGCCAAAAATTTTTTACCAAAACCACTAGTATTGCTGTGTTTCAAAATTTTTTGCCAAAAGTCTAGTTGTTCTTATTTTGGTTCTGTCCTGATAGCAATATATTTGATGTCACAAAAATGTCATCAGCTTCAGTGGCCTCAGTATTTTGGATAAAGTCAGGAAAGCTGGACAGCAGAAGAGACAAAGAGTTTTGGAGAATTTCAGAGAGCATGAAAGGTAGAGAAATGACATCCTTCACATATAGATTTTGATAAGAAACTTCTGGTTTATGTCTCTTGGACTTCAGAAAGAGGACTAAGGCCACACAGTCTAAGCCCAGAACAAACTATTTACCTAACACAGACCTTCAAAGATGACCCTCCCCTCCTCTTGCTGTGACTTCAATGCCTTGTGCTCAAGTAAACCATTTTTTCAGGATGATATACAGCCTGATTAAAAAGACCAGAGATGAAAAATCCCCTACTCATCCCCACAGCTGTTGTTAATTATTAGTCACCCCTATAGTTAAAATGTGGCCCTTGTTTCTTGTCAGGATTTGAGCTCAGGTTCTGCTTTTGCTTCCAACCCTTGTTATGTCTCTGTGTAGTTGACCAGGAGGTCTCTACTGCTGCTGTTTATGAAGATGTTTCATCTGGCATAACCAAACCACTTCACAACATTGCTTTTCACCAAGCTCTTCTAAGTTTTCCACTGCAGCACATTTTCTCTGGCCCTTAATTTTTTTTTTTTTTTTGCCACTGTGTGCACCTTAAAATAAAAGATGTGCCTGAAACAGGATCTCCTGTCTCACAGCACGGCACAAGTCACTGGGCAGATCCATCATCTCAGGGATATTCAGCCCAAGATGTCAATTCACATCCCACCTCATGATTCAGACGTGGATCTGTGCTCTCCAGATCATGCTGACATAGGAATTGTGCATTTCTCCAAATTTCCATCAGGTTTCTCTTGAGTTGTGGTTCACGGGTAGTTTCATCTAAAAGCACATCAGAGCCCAAGGTTCAGCATCCCGACCTCAGCAGACTCTGCTGATGTCTGAGTCTTGGGAATTGCAGTCAGTCAGTGGCAAGGGGTGACTTCTTCCAGAACCCTTTCAGTTCTGGATGTTGGCCTTGCAAGACAAATCTCCACGGAGCTGTTTTTGCATCTCCGGTGCTGGCACACGGACACGTAATGTAGAATATGCCCTTCCCTACGGGACACTCCTCCATGAGTTCATTCCTGGCTTAGTTGGAGGAGCTGGATTTTACATTATTAGGTATTGAGTTGCAACATGAAATTACCAAAATGTAAAACATGGGAAAACATACTGTAAATCACTTATTGGCAGGTCTCTCACCTCTTTACAAGTGCACAACTGGATACATATGAGCCTTTTGGAATTTCCAAATTAGAGCCCAGAAGACTTTCCCAAAGAAAGGCATTTTCTACTGGCACCAAAACAATTTTATCTGAGCTAAACAACAGAGTTAATGTTTTAGCATTCACACAGCCATTTGCAGGCTACAAATCCAGACTTAATTTCACCTCCTTCTTGTACTGTAGCTCTATTATTATTGCTTTTTTTAATGAATGTTATTTTTCTTGTAACTCTCCTGCTTTGGCTTTTCAAAGGAATTATACAGAGACCCAAGGGACTGACAGTGAGAATGCAGAACCTTTCACGTTCAGGTGAAAACACTGATATCTTGAATGGTGTTATCAGGAAGTGAATTTACCTAAATGTATGTTCTTACTCCTGTGACCTCCAGCTCTTCTGTCCCCACCACTTGTGGTGACAAAGGATGGTCTGATGTGAGGAAGGTGTGATTTTGTGGTTAAGGCACTAAACTGGTGTCTGTGAATCAGATGTCTGTGATTTATTCCATGCTCTGCCATAGTCTGCCTGTATGCAAGTCACTTAATCCTTCTCTGCCTCAGTTTCCCATCTGATGGAATAAATAAAAATATTTTATTTCTTAGTTCTTTGCCATTCTTGTCTCTGGGGCAAGAAAGATACCCATCCCCGGCAGTGTTCAAGGCCAGGCTGTTCAAATGAGCACCAGAACCAGCAGTTCACATGAACACAATGAACAGTTGGGCACCCTAAAGCAAAATTCTTCCTTCTGCATAAAGTTCACCACCAATTCACAGAGCTGGTCACAGCAGGACACACTGCAACTTTTATCTGAGCTAAAGAGTGAAGGCATCACCAGGAAAGGCCCCCAAAAGCCAGAGCATGGTTTGTCCTGCAGCTCAGAACAGAGAAGACCTAACAGGTTTGTCAAAGGCAAGTTCTGCCACGTGTGGAGGCAGTGTTTGAAACCCACTTGGCACCCAGCACTGCAACTGTCTGCATGTCCATAGCCCATGGAAAGAAGATGAACTGGAGCCTCCCATATCTTCATTCAGCTCGACACCTGTTTAATTTTTTCTCTACTTGTTTTACTCTTAGAATCTGGGGAGTTGGTGGCATGGAACCTGGGCCTCAGTTCTTACACTCCTGGTTTCTGCTCTTTGTGTTTCAAAGATCCCTCCTGAGCACCCTTTTCCTGCAGGAGGAACTGGCTCACACAGCATCTAAAGAGGGGTTGGGGTGCTAGAAAATAACCAAGATAAAATAACCATTATCATAAGCTGTATCTCTCAATGCTGATCATCCTCAATTTTTCAAAAGAAATGAGGCTATTTAAAATAAAAGGAGTGACCAGGTAGCTGCACAGAGCTGGTTGCTTTCTTGCTGCTGCTACAACCAGTAATTTTCTCCCTAAGTGAGAGAGACACATCTGCTGGCCTTGCAGAGAGCACATCAGATCCCCTGGATTAGCAGGTCTTTCCATGGATAACTTGACGTGAGGCGGGCGTCCCACAGGAGCTCCCAGATCACAGCACTCATTATGGAGAACACTACACTTTAGTGCTCAACTTGGATGATGTTTTGAGAGATAAAATACAAAGTTATCCATAAACCATCAAATGTTTCAGGCCTTTCAGAATACTATTTGCTGATTCCCTCAGAAATTTATTAGCTCTACCAATATTTTCTTTCTTAGTTTTGTAAAGCAAGCTCCAAGTCAGCTAGTACTGACTATGCAGAGCCCTGAAACCACATGTTTATTTTCCTAAGTTATAAAAAGTTTATAAGGGTAGCTGGTATCCTTATGGGCCACTGTACAGTGATTTGCTACTGCATTCCACACTGATACAGAAGAGCTCTGTGTTTTATACCAGAGGGAAATCCTCGTGATACAGCTGTCCAGCAGCCAACAAGAGTGCAGAGCAGACACCTTCAAAAATATAACCCTGATTAAAAAAAAAAAAAAAAGAATAGCTGAAAAGGCAGAAAACATCCCTTCTGAGAAAAATAAGTTTGAACAATGTGATGACCTTGAGCCCCATAAGATCTGTGTTGTAATATCCGAGTGAACATCAACAAAATCCTTTCATCAGAGATATAGGGGGGTTTTTTGTTTGTTTGCTTGTTTTTTAACTAGATCACCATTTTTGCCTGAAAATGTTGTATGGTCACAATAATTTTCAGAAGTATGATGCAGTGGCTACCTTTTCTTTCTCCAGCTAACATTTAGCCCCAGGCATTCAGTTTTCACAACTTCATGTGGCTTCACTGACATGAGGAGGCTTTGGTCAATTTACACTGGAGAACGGAGAGACTGTTATTCATTTATCTCTTAAAATAGTGAGTACACAGCTGCACAACCTGAAGAATTAGGTCAGTACGTTGCTATGTCTGTCCTGGAATGAGAAATTCAGAGCAAACAAGGTAGATTTCAGGAGAGAGCCTGGAATGTGTGAAGAGTTAGCAAAACTGACACAGATTCATAGCAAAAATAAGTAATTTTGCAAATCCCTAAACCACAATGGTTGGATTAGGGCCCTTGTCATACAATTCTTGGGCATGTGAACAATCCCTTTTTCACTTGAGTTCATTTCATTAGCTTCTCTCAGCTACATAAATACTCATACTCTCAATGGGACTACTCACATCAATAAAGTTCCTCAAGCAAGCAAGGATTGCAACCCAATTTTAGTGGAACAAACCCAACCTCTGACTTTGATTGCATCCCTCACTTTTCTAAAAAAACTATTTCCAGCAAGAATGAACCCACAGTCCCTGTGGAGCTTTCTTTCACCACTTCCAAGCACAATCCCAGTTATTTTTCTTGTCAAATACAAAGGCAAACTGGGCTCTTCTAAACTCCTCAACTTCACCTTTCTTTGTAAAAACACTGCTGGGCATTGAGCAGGCCAATTTGGATGTCTTTTAGAGCTCCTGGGCTTTGCTGTGCTCTGATTGATAGATCCCCAGTTGGGTTATCCTGCTCACATTGAATCCCCCTGTGCCTCAGCCAGCCAGCAACCTCTGAAAGTCAAAATTCTGCTCACTGTAACACCACAGGTAGTGACAGTAGTATCGTACTCAGATGTAAGCTGTTTTCTGATGAAGTTTGTAGTCTTTTTTTTTTTAAGCCTTTGACACTGTTGGACAGTGTTGACTGTGATTAATTCACTTATAGTCAATACCAATGTCAAGGAAAATTGTCCCTTTACCTATCAGCTCCTATCATTATTCTGATGGAGTTTAGTTTAAGGTTTGCTGCAAGGGAGAGAGGATGGGCAGTGCTGGAGTGAGAAGTGCATTGCACTGCTGGAGGAAGCAGCAAAACAGGCAACTTTTGCCCCCAGCTGGCAGCAACCACCACAGGGATCCCTAAATCTAAAAACAGCACATACTGAGTTGGACATTTCCTGTATATTTTTCAAGCAGGTTTTTAGTTAGTTCCATTCTGCCAAAAGCAGAGGAGAAATTTCTCTTTTGTCTCCAACTCTGCTTGATCATCCAAAAATACACATGAAGGGCTGAACAGAGCAACAAGCAGAATTGAAATCAATAAATTGACTTGCTGGCTTCTTGTGTCAGTATTTATCATCTTATCCAAAATAGACAATAAAATCAGGACATCTAAACTCAGCCATTTCCTCTCAGGACTGTGATCTTGCAAACTGCTGACGTGCTTTGCTTCCACAAATACCCACCAGATGTGGCATATTTCAGGTAAAGGCTTCAGTGGAAGGCATGAACTCTCCCATCAGCATCCTCTCTTCCCCTCAAGGTGGAAAAAAAGAAGTGGGAGGACAATGAGAAAGAAGATGAAGTAAAATTAACTCTGTCCCCTCCCTTTCCATTATGTTCAAAGATTACAAGGTGTCTCCAAAGAGCTCTGTGAAGACTGTCATGGAAAACAAACACACAGAGGTGTTTCAGTCCCAGAGTTATCAGACACAAATAAGTAAATAAACTATTACTCCACAAAGAGAGACACATGGAGAGACCTGTCTCTAAGTGCAGTTTTGTTGCACCAAGTACAGATTGCAGGAAGTGATCTCAGGGTCAGCAAAGGTCAGGGAAAAAAAGACTTGGTAAAGTAGAAGAGGCAATGGATTGTTTTGGGTTTTTTTATGTTTCAGTTCAAAGACTGAAACATAAAAAAATGATTTTATGGAACAAAAGGACAAGAATACCTGGAGTATGGGGAACCCTGACCCACTGATTCCCTCAGCAGGACTTGAGTTCAGCATTGCAGCATTCATTCCAACAAAAAGGACATGTTTTATCCAGAGCTAGGAGTCACAGAAACCATCTGCAGGGTAAGAAAATTCTAGTAACATCCAAACCAGCTTGCTCTCCAAGATCCAAGATGTGTACAGGCTTGTTGTACACAAGTACATGAATGTTAAGATGGTGTTCTCCAGGGAAAGGGAGAAACCTTTTACATTGTATTATAGATGTAATGAAATGTAATTTAATATATATAAATGTGGAACTAGTCTCTGCCATGACTTTCTTGCACAGAACAGCATCTTACCATTCATACATTCAGATATATATGCAGCATATGTATATATTCACATACATAAACATGCTGTATTATTTAACTTAAAGCATAAACATGTGCTTAGGAGAGACAAGTCTGACAGCCCAGAGACTAATCATTCCATTAGCATCCTTCCATCTCTATTACCTTGTCTCACTGGATTTCCTTCTGTGTCCCAGTGAGATTGGCTTTTGCAGCAGAACAAGCAGAAGAACACTCAGATTTACATAAAGACCTCGCTTGATGTTCCAAGATGCAGCCACACCGTCAGCCAAGGGATGGTTTTCTCATCCAGGAGGAATCTCAGCTGTAATCATCAGCCTTTCACAACAGATTCCTGGGAGTCTTTTACCTCCTTCACTTGCAATTTGTCCAGCTCAAAGATTTACATGAAAATGTTGAACTCAATATTGAACTTCACGAGGAAATGCATGACCTGGAATATCAAAGGGTATCTCTGGAGTACAACAATTTTGGACATGGCAAAAAATGAAATGCTTTTCTTCAGCCAAAATACCACTTACAAGAAGGTCACTTAGGGTGGTTGCCAGTACAATTTCTTGTTCTTTATCCCATTTACCTCAAGTGCCTTCAGGACAATTAATACAAATTATACTTTAAGCATTTTAGGAAGCGCTATGCTAACTAATACAGGGGTCCCATTAGTGGATTCTACTCCACTGAGTTTCATTGTCAGGAGTGAAAACTGAATTGCACTGCCAGGAGTGAACTTTGATCATCAGCCTTGACTATTAGGATTTAGAAGCTATCACAGAGCAGAATGGAGTGCCAGCAGCTGTAGATTAATAATCCAGAAACGCAGATATAAAGTGAGAAGTGGAAGTGAGATGTGGGTAATCTCAAATAATTAATACTGCAGATAATAAAAATGTTTCTCTTTAGCCACATGGATGAACAGAGAACAATGATAGAATTGTAGAGTCATAGAATATCCTGAGTTGGAAGGGACCCACAAGGATCATTGGCATCCAGCTCCAGGCCATGCACAGGAGAAGTCCAAAAATCCCAACATGTGCTTGAGAACATTTTCCAAGCACTTCTTAAACTCTGGATAAATGAAATAGAGAAAATATGAGGTACAGACAGACCAGAGAATGACTGAAGATTATTAGGATTAATAGGATATTAGGATTTTCCTTTTGTTTTCAGTGGTGATGATGAAGAACATTCTTGGACTCCATGGCAGCAGAAGCCTCCCAGGCAAAAGCACATCCATTGTGGGTGACACCAAAGCCTCATTTGGGCCTTGCACCTTGCAGCCTGGCCAAAGGCTGAAGACTTTAGCAAGTTTGGGCTTCTGTGAGTTTTCCTACAGACTTTCAGTGTGTGTTCATCCCTGAAACAAAGGTCAGCCTGCCAGATGTCAAACCCTTCCTGCAGAGTACAGGGGGCAAGAGAACCATTCACATACAGGTTGTCAGATTTTTTTATGCATATATTTTCTGATTTTGGCTGACATCTTCTAAAATGAATTCAGCCTGAGGCACACACTCAGCATGAAGAATTTAAATCCAAATGGTTAAAGCTTGGCAAAACTCTGAGCAACTGAAAACAGGGTCTGGTAATGGGAAGTGTCAGACAACCTCAACAATAGGGAACCAGGCCTGGCTACAGCCTGCATTGTAACACACTGGTGATGGATGGTATCAGACTGGAAATTTCACAGTTAAGTGGCTGCAGCACCATTAATTCCTCCCTGGCAAAGGTCGGTGTTAAAGCCCATCTGGTCTGTGTGTACAACATCAGACTATGTCCATCACAACAAAATGAATTAAGGATGGAATTCAATCTTCCTGTTAAAGTAAGGAGTTAAATTTGGGCACCGGTGATTGACTTGACATCACATACTTTGGTTCAATGACAAGTATCAGGTGTGGCAGCTCCACATATATAAGTTGCTGAGTTTTGGATTATATTTTTCATTAAGTGAATATTTCTTTTGCTTTTTTCTAAGGAACTGGGTTCAGCTTGCATCTGGACATTCCTTTGAGTGAATTTCAGAGGCCTAAACATTCAAGGATAGGACATTTCAGGGTTGAATGGAAGAGCATTGAGAGGAACAGAATCTTAAATGTGTGCACCTGGATATTTGTACTGGAAGACACTGCAGCAATATTTCAGTGATATAGGTATGAAAAGCACCATGTGACTGGCTTGACCAACACATCTCAGATTTTGTTATTTATGAAAGCCAGAGGGCAAAAAAGTTCATTATGATATTTGTCCAAGCAAGTATAGTGTAAGAAACTGCACTTAGCTCAGAGCTATTCCCTCAGCAGGAAAAAAGGCTACATTTGAATAAATTATTTGTGGTGAATTATTCCATTAGCTGTAGTCATCATAATTTGGTCCTGATTTTTATGTAGTATGCATAAGAAAATTCTCCTTTCCATATTTTATCTTTACTTAATTTGCTGTGGCTGGAAACAACAATTAAACGTTACTTTTAATGACTATGATTATCTGACAAATGCAGATCTTAGCTACTGTTTGCTCCAGAGATGCTGCAAACAAAAGCAAATCTAACAGTGAAATTGAATAATGAAAAATATTTTAAAAGTTATTAGTGAATAGCTCTGTGGGAAAAACCAGAAATGCAAGGAATAGCACTATGCTGAGTGAGGCTCATCACTGTTAGAAGAGTTTTGTGATTTGTTATCTTGTGGAATATAAGAACTTAACACAGCATCAGTCTGCAGCAGTTTTCAAAGAATCATAGAATGGTTTGTGGTGGAAGGGACCTTTAAAGATCTCCTCATTCCAACCTCCCACCATGGGCAGGGACACCTTTCAGCAGATCAGGTTGTTTGAAGCCACATCCAGCCTGGCCTTGAACACCTCCAGGGATGGAGCATTTCTTTTCTGAGTTCTTTAAAGCAGGCTTGTGTGAAAGTTTAGACACAAATGCCTTTGCCATGTGCTGGCACCAGCCATGCTGAGAGAATGCAGGAGCATTTCTACAGCTTCTGTCCATGTGTCAGGCCAGAGTCAAGGTGTCAAGTGCTACAAAGATCAGAGCAGCAAAAGCGAGGAGAAACAGAGACACAGACAGAGCAGAATGAGACTTGAAAAAGATACTTCACCTCTGGAGAAATTGGTTGTATTCTTTTGTCCAAGTCAATGAAACCTCAAAGTGGGGAACACTGATGGCACACCCAGAAAGCCACCCCAGGGCTGGGAATGCTGAGCTGAGGGGAGGTGAGGTGTGGGGTGACTCACCCAATGAGCAGGTTCAGCCTGAAGGCTCTCATGCAAATCCCTGCTTTTGCTTTGGTTGAGTGGGCTTATCCCTTTATGCTTTTTGGTTTCCTGCAAACACTCTAACCCTCAGCAAAGCCAAAGCCAATGTGTTCTGCCTGGTTCCAGGTTTTGCACAGTGCTCATCTGTAGCCATAAACTGGCCCAGCTGCACTCAAATTTTGGCCTACATCTGTTTAAAAAAATAATCTTTTTTTTCATCACAGCAGACTCAAACCAGATCCTAATGGAATCATCACAAGGAGAGTAACTGGAAACAGCATGTCCATTTCCTTGGCTTTAAGTAAGTCTGGCACACTCTTCTAGAGAGAAAGGTACAGCGGGTTTGTCCCAGACACCTGGTCAGATGAAGCTGCAATTTGGGATAATCTCCATGTTATATGGTGGAATTTTCCCCAGTTTCTTCTGCACAAACCTGGATGTAATGAAGGGAGGAATCAATCTGGTGATGACCCTTAGTTAATGCCAAAGGTTTACTCTTCCCCCCACTCTTCACTCCTCCATTCTTTATTCTTCTTATGACTGTGTTGATAACGCCCTGGGATGAAAAATCTTGCAAATTATAACTCGTGTGCAGATGTATTTCTATTTGTCTTTCTACTTCTATTTGGTAACACACTGACTTCACAACCTTCTCCATGAGTCGAGGCTCTGAGAAACAAATCTTATGAGTAGGGGGATGGAGACTTACATTTTTACAGATTTTCTTTCTTTTTCCCTAGATTTTGACATTAACACCAATAGCACTGCAAACAAGAACAGATGAAAAAAGCATGATTGAAAGCCCAGATTTCCTGGGGTGACTGCCCAGGTAGAATCCTGACTCAATCTTTACACATGCAAATGAATAACATGTTTATCCAACATGCAGAGTTGTGGGATGCTCTGCACTATAAAAAAAGGTCAGGTATCCTTCTTTGGGCTGGATTTAGTCTCATGTGTCATACAGGTGAACCTATCAACCACAGAATTAAATTCCCGTCATCTTGGGCTCTCTCCTGTAGTCAATAACAGTGCAACTAAGCTGCTTCAGATATTTACCAATATGTGGGATAGATTCCATGCTAAAATTCTATTTATTTGCTCTGATTATGAAGAGATTCTGCACATCCAGGTTACACCTAGACATGCATCATCTGTCAGATGCATCCCATCATAAATAAGTTTAAACATGGCTTGAAGGGCAGGCAGCATTCATCTGATCAAGTGCAGACAGCTGCAACATTGACTACTACATTTACTCTCCTTTTGTACTCAGTACAAAGAAACAGCTGTCTTTAGGGTGTAATTCATCTAATATTAGAGCAGACAATTAAAATAGGTCAGACTGATCACTCCCTGAAAGCATCTGATTTACACAGGCTGGAAGGGGAGTCTGACAAGGAGCTGAGGTGTGAATGTTGGGTGGGATGAACTCCACACTAGAAGTTCATCTATTCCCTCATTTTTATTGGAATAAGGAACCAGAAGTAGCCAAAAATTAGAAAGCTCATGATGTGATCAAACCTGAGCAGTGCGGGACAACCAAACTTTCCAAGATTTCTTGGAAAAACACAGGTGCATGTGAACCAGCTCAGCACAAGCCCCTCCACTTTTGCAGTAATATCACCTTACCTGGGGATCAGTACACAACCATTAGCTAAAGCTAATAAAACAAACTCCTCTGATATTTTGTTAGCCAGGTAAGAATGTGCAGTTGTAGAAGCTGTAATGAGGATAAACCCAATAATAGCTGATTCTGTACGATATGAATCTGAGGAAATTAATCCAGCTAGAAGCGATTTAAAACATTAAAGCTCCAAACCCTCATGGGATCATAGTATTAGGCAATTCCTTAGCAGAGTGCACATCACCCAAAGCTTATGAAAATATTTTTGGAAAAAGCCACAGGAAGTGTTACATCATTGAAGACGGCACAGACTGTGACAAGTCAGGGAACGTGACTCTGAGCCCGTCTCAGTCTGGTGCCCGTGCTCTGCCTGGTGCCATGCTCTGCCTGCCTGAATCAGCCAATTCATCTCCTGTTCCTTTGCTTGCCTTGCCTGTGTAGGACTGTGAGCTCCTCTCTGGTGTTTATCTAGAACTGACCCTGTGGCAACACCTCTTGTAAAAAGCAAGAGACTGAGGACCAACATGGATTCACAGTCTGTCCTCCTCTGACAAAAACCCTCAGCACCTTACTGTTGTCTTCAGGTGGTCAAAAGATACACTGGGGACACACTGAAGTCCCTTCGTTTTTATTCCCACAGGAGCTGTAGATTGTGGCAGGAAAACTGGTAAGGAAATGTAAATAACTGTACTGCAGCTGCCAAATCCTTGCTGGGTTTCTGCAACCAGACACATTACCTGCAAAAATAATATTGCCAAATTATTTTTTACATAATTTTGTCTGAACCACAGGTTCCTTCCTGATGTGTTTGAATGGAGGGAAAGGCACTTGTGTCTCTTTGTTGCAGCTTCATAGGGAGGAGGGAGCTAGATTTAAGATTTTCAGGTCAATCTCACAAATGTAAAAGTCACCCTAGAGAGTGACATCCCCAGTGAAGAGTCACAACCAACTTGAATTTGACTCCTCCATAGTAAACACAAACTTATAATCACAGACTCAGTTTCTAAGTCAGACAACATCATTTATGGCCAGTGGTTCACCTACACAGAGGTTTTTTTCTGTTTCATTCACAGTTAATGACTGGAAAATAATTTCTATTAGGTTTAAAAAACCAAAGAAACAAACAAACAAAAAATCTACAGAGATACATAACCAGGGAAGCAATGTATCTGAAAATGCATGATTTCCCATCTCCTTTTCCAAATTTCTCTATTATTTCTGATTACACCTCTTTAAGCATGCACTCTCCCTGAGCCCTCAAGTCTCCAGATGTATTGTAGATTTTGCCATGACAAAGATGTCAAACTGCTGACTCAGACTCCTGACTCAGACAAGTGTGATTACAGTGAAGATCTGGGTTCAACATTTGTCATGGAAGAAAACAGGAAAAATTAGTCCAGACTTCAGTATTAAGCCTTAGCATGTCAGAGCCTCATGACTCTGGGCTTGGTTTAATCACAAAGTAAGTATATTTTAATACAACAATGAGGAAATTGTCCCACGTTTTTGTCAAAAACAATGTTTAGGTGGAAATTACATTATAGCTACTGAGCTCTGGTGAAACCTCACCTGGAAAAATGTAACACGAAGTCCTAACATTTTAATTCTGCTCTGTCTGGCTGCAGGTAGTGGCATGACAGGTAGGTAACAATGGCTATTTCAAGGAATAAGATGTGCTTCAGCCTCAGTCTGCATTACAGAGAGGAAAACTTCTTTTCAGATGCACATTCATGGTACTCAACTAAAGAAATTGAAAACTCTTGAACAAAACAAGCCATGTATTTTTTTCTATTTCTGCTCCTAGTTCTGTGGTGTGAAGTATCTTATGACCATCAGATTCAATCCTTATCTTTAAAGTATTTTAAATAATGTGACAGTTAAGTCTGTAAAATCTGCCTTGGCCTTGGAAATAGAGTATTTTATTTATTTAAAAAATAGTAAAGGAGCAACTAAATTACAGGCCATACACACAGAATACTCATGATGTGGTAGGGGGCCATAAATAATTTATCACTCCAAATTGACAAAATACAGTGGTGGAGAAATGGAGATAAAACACAGTTAAAGGAAGGTGTAAATTTTGTATTGCTGCTTAGCACTTAGATGATTTATCTAGGCATGAAGAAGTGCTTTTTGTAGACCTTACACAAAGATTAAGGTCTCTATAATCCCATACAAAATCATGGAAGAAGGAAGAATCCTAGGCCTAGAGTTAAAACTAAATATATATTTGATCAGAGGAAACTCCCACAATGGTGTCCATGAACCTTAAACCTAACCCACAATAAAACTTTTATTCACAGGTATGTCTTCTTTTTTTCCATCTTCCACACCTTATTCTTTACATTTGAACCAACAAAGAGCATCAGTCTCTCTGTCCCCTCCTATTTGGAATATTTCCTTTGCATCACTTTCATTTCCTTTCAAACCAAGTGTGACACTTACTGCTCCAACATTAATGTTGCTTTTGGCCTGCTCTCCTTCTCCAGTGACTCTCCCTGTTATAAGAAGGTGAAACCCTTGTTACTGGATGCAGGAATGAGCCTGCCAGAGGGATCTTGTGTGTTTTCCTCTTCCCCTGAAGGGCCTATGGCTAAAGGTTGGTGACAAAGATGACGCTTCAGGTCTCGAGTTTGCCACAACCCTTGGAGAAGCAGCATTAAGGACTCAGTTCTACAAAGCATTGAGCAATTTGTGTCCCCCATTAGAGGGCAAATTATCTGATAAAGAACAGGATGGAATAAATTCTTGACAGCTCTGCAGGAAACGTGTAGAACCTGCACACCATGACATGGGCCAGCACCCCTCTGAACAGATTTTTTAATCTTCTTACTCTCACCATACATCCACTTCCAAAGGGAAAATTTATCCCTTGCTCCTATCACTTATTTAACAGCCAGCTGCTTCCACAGGACTCCCATATCTCCTGTCTTTTGGATAGTATCAGCATCAGTGCTAAACTCAGGCAACCTTGACCATATTTAAGGAATCACTTGTCTTTCTCACTCAGATCCTGTAGGATTTGGTTTTCCCCTACTACAGCCTCTCCATAGCCACGTTAAAAATAGGCTTGGTAATACTTTTCACATTTGCAGGCTGTCACAAATGGTTAGCAGGGAAGAAGTCATTCAAACACACATGACTTTATAATTAAGGCACCTAACTCTTATAAACCCCATTTTTCACAGAAGCAGTGACTTTTAATAAAGTGCAGTGGAGCTGTGGGGGATTCTGTGGTTTCTGCGTGCAGCCCTTGTGCGAACGTTTCGACCTGACCACAGAGACCACAGTCATCAGGAGGAATATTTATTTCCACCCAGCACTTGTCTGGTCTGGTGGACAAGCCCCTGAGCATGGAGACAAGAATGGCAGTCATTTCCCTTTGCTGGGCCTCAGTTTCTCCATCTATCAAATTGGGATGATGATTTCTTCACCATTTGAAAGCTGCCTTGAGAGCAAGGGATGAACCAAGCAAGATGGTAAGTTTCCAGGTGGGGTCACTGAGGTGAGCAGAGGTGAATGCAACACTGATGAAGTTGGAGAGAGAGCTGGAAAAGAAGCTCAGGAGCCACGAATCCCATTCCCATGAGTGCTATGAGGGATGGAACTCCTTTTAGTCCCTGGTCTTCTGAGGAGTAGGATGCAAGAAATTAAAACCTGGAAATAAAACTGATGAAGCTCTTTTATCTGGGTCAGGAGGAGGATCACATGATGAGAGCACTCTGGCTCTCTCCATGCATGTAGTAACAACACACTCAAAGCTGAAAGCCTGAGATAAATATTAAAAAGGTATTAGATAATCACTAGAAATTAATTTAACTTCACTGTCAGCTATATTCTTTCCGGTTCACCTGCTGGGCAAAGTCAGTGAAAATACCTGGTTATCAGCATGACAAAAGCAGGTCATTCACAGTGTGACTCAGGAAGTCAGACGATGCAAGCACTGCCTGTCAGCATTCACTGACCTGTCACAGGTGTGAAAATGGGAAAATGAGATAGTGGAAAGACATGGTCCACCTCCTGCAGATCAGGGTGCCCCTCTCCATGAGTCCAGCACCTCAGTGCTTCTGTTGCCCAGTTCACCACCAGGCTGAATAATCCTTGCTTTTAACTAATCCTTTGTCTACTCTTTGACTCTACACAAAGTGTGGCTTTTGGTGGCCATTTGAACCCTTGCTGTGGGACATCTGTGACAGGTGACAAGCCTTAGGGTGAAGGAAAAGGCAATAGATTCATCACTGGCACTTGCAGACTTCTGACACTGTCTCACATTCACTTTCCTAATCAGGTGAGGGAAACATGGGTCTAGATAAAGTTGCTAGAGAGTGGGGACAAGGCTGCAGATATGTGCACCCAGAGAGCAGTTATCAATGGCTCATTGTCAAAACAGAAAGCTGTGCTGGAAAGCCAGAAAGTGCAGCCTGGGAGGACAGATTGATCGAGTTACATTTATTAGCCAAAGGAGAGCCTTGGTGGGATGTTAGTGCCTTTGAGCACAGAAAAGGCTGTTCCAGAGCACACTGCTACAATCTGTCCTCATGCTTAGGATAAGGAAAGCCTTTACATCGCTGCAAAAAAAGGAAAAAATTCAAACCAGATAGGAAAAAAAATTTATGAGGATCTATAACATTAGTAGACTCAAGACTGTGAAATCTCCATCCTTGGGGGTCTTTAAACACAGGCTAGATAAAACTTTGCCAGGAAAAACAGGTTTAAGGGACTCTGCTTAAGATAGGCAGGGCTGCTAAGGGCTTTCTGTGTGCATTTGAATAATGCCCTGAGGCTTGATGTGCTTCTGGCCAGGCTTTGTGCATCAGCACCCCTTGGGTATAGGCTGCTGGTAGCTCAGTGCAGCACACAGAGATAATCCACTCTCAAGTTGCCTGAAAAATAGAAGCTTATTTTACATCAGGCAAGACTGGGGCTTTTCTAGGAGATACTGTAGCTGTGTGAGGCTACTGAAATGGCAGCCAGGAAAAAAGCTGCAGTTTAGCCAAGGGCACGAGCCTGGGTCATGTGCAGACCTGAGCCTTTTCTCTGGGATTTCCCCAAGGTCATCTCAAACCAGATCTGGAAAGAGAACGTGGATCTAAGCTGTGTGGACAGGAGGCGTGAAGGACTGGAAAACCCACATAAAAAGGCATCAAATATTGTAACCCACCCTGTGTCTGATGTCACATTCCTGACCCAGCCCCTCTGCTCGCATCTTTTGGCAGGTCAGCTGATGTGGATTTCTGCAAAAGAATGATTTTGACCTTTGCTGGGCTGCATTAGGAATTTAAGCTGGGTCTTTGGCTTACTGAGGCTGAGTGTAATGCCCAGCTAAGCTAGCAGCAATGGAGAGTGGAAAAGGAAAATTTAAAAATCCCCCCAAGAAACACTCAGAGGGCAGATAGCAAAGAAATCTTAGAATCAGAGAATCATGGAGTGGTTTGTGTTGGAGGGGACCTCAAAGACCATCTCATTCCACCCCCTGCCATGGGCAGGGACACCTTCTACTATCCCAGGTTGCTCCAAGCCCTGTCCAACCTGGCCTTGGACATTTCCGGGGGTGGGGCAGCCACCACTTTTCTGGGCACCCTGTGCCATGGCCTCACCACCCTCATGGTTTGGGGATTTTCAGATGGGCAAACTCAGAGTTTTGGCAACCATGTGGGACTGAAATCACTGCACTGCCTTCACACACACACACACAAAACATTTAAGCCTCAGACTGAATCTCCATCTGCTCAGTCCAGTGAGTGACCAGGACCCTTGAGTCTTGCACTGGCAGAGGGGAAGCAGTGAGGAGGAACATCAGCCTGTGACTGCTCATTCCAGCAGTGCTCAGGGCTGGTGTTGCTTTGGGATAAGCCCAGAGGGACACAGGAAACACTGTGGGCTCTGCCACAGCTCTTTGGAATTGTTTGGTCCACTCAACAGTGAACTCACTACAAATAAAGCCACTGGGTTCATACATCACACTACAGGCACAATTCACCCTGAATTAAAGTTGCAATGTAAAATAGATTTAAATATAAAATAGACACAAAAAATGTAATTTCTTTGGTCTCTGCTTCAGCGACCGCATGGTAGCAGCCGACATCTTTGGGGAAGGTGCTTTGCAGGGATTTACAGCCAGATGGGGGTTAACAGGCCACAGCTGTACTGTGATCCCCAACTCCACCCCCAATTAATGATCTTCTGAGGACGTATCCTTAAATTAGAGGAAATGACAGGTTTAAATTGGCATGTGCCACACACAGTGCAGTGGCAAGCCCAACAGTTAGTATAATTTTTAATACGGCCATAGAAAACACCTTTTTATACGAATGGAATAAATCATGTTCTCAACACCTGGAGTTTACACTGGCCAACCTGTAATAGCATATTAATGCAGAGCAGTTGCACATCCTGTTCCAGAGCAGCAATAAAATGGTGAGGGACCCCAGGGTACAGGTATTAGCTGAGGGCACGACTCGCTGGCGGCTGCAGATCACCCTCCCAAAAGTGCAGCTGCACCTTCTGCACCACACCACAGACCTCAAACTTATTGTCCTTCCTAGATGTCCACAGGCTGCTTTTTTTTTGTTTTTCTTTTTCAGATTAAACAGATTTCAATTCAGGAGAACATTATTATTTCCAGCCTTCCTTTAAAAGTGTGCTCTAATTACACCAAATATCAAGACAGTTTCAGGTCAGATGGGGGGCAGATGCTGCTGCTGGTCCTTGAAAATGCAGCGATTGTGGCAAATGCCCCATCCCTTGAAGTGTTCAAGGCTAGGCTGGACAGGGCTTGGAGCAGCCTGGGATAGTGGAAGGTGTCCCTGCCCCTGGCAGAGGGCTGGAACTGGTCGCTTCCAACCCAAATCATTCCATGATTCTATGACTCTACATTCTTAGCAATGTAAGGCCTCTTCTGAGTAGGCTTCATGGAGAAGTAGGTGGAAAAATGGATCACTTTCTTCCCTCAGAGGTGTTCCTCCAAGATGACAATGGTGTAAGGCAGACCTCAGTGAATTAGTCATGTACAGGTTTAAGTGGTGCTCTGAAAGCAGCACCTTCTTTTCTTAAATGAAAGCCTGAAATTCTGATTTCACCCATGAAGCTGCTGCTCCCAGGAGGAGGTTGTTGTACATCTACAAATATCATCAGTCAAGAAAACTCAAGTATTACCTTATGTGTGGTGCCTTTACTGTTCAGCAAAAGATAACAGATCTGGAGAGATTAAACCAGAGTCTGTTTTGATAATTACCAAGGATTTACATGACATCACACTTAAATTTTTTTGTTTTCTATTGTGTAGAATAGAAGAATTGTGTCCAAACCACAGTGGGAACTCTAAGCCAGCAGCTGCCTTTATCAGGACTCAGTGTCTTCCTGAGGCACTAAAATGTTTGGGGTTTCCAAATCAGAAGAAACAAACACAGTACTTGATAAAGCAGCTGCTGTGCTGGATTCATCTCTCTCTGTGCAAGAACAAAACTGATTTTGCAAAGCCATTGTGGTCAGTTTTTCAGCCACAGAGCTGCTGCAGCTGCCCTACCACCATTTTTAATTTGAATTTTGGGGCCTACAGTCTTCCTCTTACCATTATTATCAGTACTATTTTTAAAAGACTGTGTCTACAAATTCATTGATACAGCCATAATGAACTGAGGCACTGAGAGGTCTGGATGGGAGCCCAGGTCTCCAGAAAACCATTTCAGTGCCTTCACCTTCAGTATGTGTTGGTAAGGGGTAGGTGAGGGAAGCATCTGCTTTCCTTAAAATAAAAATGAATCAGTAAATGTGGCAAATCTGATATGATGTAGAATCAATGTAATACCAAAGGCAGCAGCAGCTAGTTAGGAAAAACAGCAAACCCCCTCATTTCTAGACTTGGAGTGATATCACCAATGACACCTTTGACAAGGAGGTAAACAGGAAAAGCTGAGTTGGCTGAAAGTCTGTAAGGAAAAGGGAGGGAAAAGTCCATGTTTACCACATGGAAAAGGACAGACAAAGGCAGCACAGAGCTGAATGTTATTTTCAACATTCCCAAAAGAGGATGAGACAGGAGAGAGGGTAAAGACACAACAACACTTAAAAAGGACTTTAAAAAAGTACTTACTAGTGTTTATTTCTGAATGGATTTAGACTCTGACTCCCTTTGTCTGCACAAGGCAAGGAGAGAAAGAGCCACCAGATCATGGATGTTGTTGCAGTGGAAAATTTTTGACAGGTTTTGTATTTTTTCTTATCCCTGTTGCAACCTTTACCCATCCTGAGATGGGTCTGATCTTGCTTGTGTCCCAAAGACATGTATTTACGTTTACTGTCCCCACAACCTGACAGTTTTCCTCCTCTGTGAACACAGTAGGATTCCTCTCCTCACAGTTATAGAGACAGACTGAATTTGGACAAAACAGTTATCAGGAACTGACAGAAAGAGGGAGATTCCTTGGTTATCTAGGATACAGTTCTGCAATCAAGATCAATACAAAATCATTGAAATATTATAGTAATTCTCTCTCAGGCTGAAGGAATTTGGGTTGTTCTGCCTTGAGAAGAGAAGGTTCCTGGGAGAACTTCCCTTCTAATCGAGAAGAGAATTGGAGAGGGACTCCAACAGAGTTGGAGAGGGACTTTTTACAAGTGCATGGAGTGATGAAACAATGGGGAATGCTTTTAAACTGAAAGAGGGTAGAGTTAGATCAGATATTAGAAAGAAACTTTTCCCTGTGAGGGTAGAGAGGGCCTGGCACAGGTTGCCCAGAGAAGCTGTGGCTGCCCCATCCCTGGAAATGTCCAAGGCCAGGTTGGACAGGGCTTGGAGCAACCTGGGACAGGTGTCCCTGCCCATGGCAGGGGTAGAATGAGATGATCTTTGAAGTCCCTTCCCACACAAACCAATCTGTGATTCTGTGATGGTTAATGGAACACAAGCAGCAGGGTCCTGCATGGTATCCATGAAAAACAGTCAATATAAAAACAAAATTTTAAAATAGCGAATCCAGAGCTTCTGAGCAGAACCTGTGCCTCTTTTAATCTGACTGCCTTAGTTCCTTGACCAGAGATTTCTTACAATGCTTTATCTGCTGGTTGTCAGATCAAACCTGGGCTGCAAGACAGACTTGGTTGCCACAGCTGGTGCTGCAGAGCTGGTGCAGCACACACAGAGTGTGCTTTGCCTTCCCCCAACATAGCATCAAAAGTGTAACCTCAGACTGGGTTCTGTGGGTCCCACTTGGCAAGGAATCCTTTCTACCACAAGAACAACAATTTACCAACCTGGCTGAGCAGAAAACCTACACTCTGAGTTACAGCCTGGAATAAACCATCCCACCAACTTCCAAAAACTCCCAAGCTCTGCACCTGCAGGCTGCCAGTTGCGGACCTGGGAAATGTTCCACTGGGGCTCACTGCTTTTCCCACCTAACCTTCAAAAGCTGTCATTTAATTCAGTGAAAACAAGGTTTGACCCATGAGTACTGTTTTTAAGGAAAAAATCATACCTTCTTTTCTGATCAAGTTTGTATCATTATAGGATTCAAAACATATGAGATGATTTAAACTTTTTCTTTATAAAATACATATATACACTACATACAAAATGAGGAACTATCTCTGACCTTCCCAGCGAAGTTGAATAGTAATGGTTTTAGTATCCATAAATTTTTGGGTGTCACTTGCTAGTAAAACATTGTACAGGAAAAACAGGGAGAAATAGCCTATCCATATGAAAACGATAATCATGTAATATTTATTGTCTGGGATTGAAATGTTTCAAATATTCAAAGCAATAAAACGTCAGGAAAAGCTAGACTTCCTGATGTAAAAAGGCCATAAATTTCTTCTCTCATAAGACATAAGGAGAGGGGGGAAATCAATGTGACATTTAAAGCTAAGGAAAGAAAGAGAAAAAGAAAGAATGAGAGAAAGAAAAGAAAAAAACCCACACCACACTTAAATCTAAGTTAAAGCAGTGGAAAGCCCCCAGAGGGCACAATCCACTTACCTTTGGGAGGCTGCAGGAAGGAAATGGCAGCCAAGAGCATAACTCATGTACTGTAAAATATAAGGACATTTCAGAACAATTTAAGGGAGCAAGAGGTATCTCTGCAGTGTCTGGGTGTGACAACTCCGTCCCAGCTCCTTGAGATCTCTCCCTCTCAAACCACAGTCCACTGGACTTTAAAAACCCCCAACAAACTATTACCAAAGGAAAAAAAAAACCACAACAATTTGCAGATTCAAAAATGCCTTTTTCATACAGGTCAAAGTTGTTTTTTCTAAAACTTCAGGAGGTTTCACAATTTCTTAAAGATTCACAGTATGACATTAAACTTTGGGCAAGAGAAAAATGACAGACAGCAAAGAAACCAAAGGTTACAAACAAATTACTTCCACCATGTAAAAATATTTTATCTTTACAAGGATAAACCACTTTCATTGCAGAGAGAGGGAGGTATCAAAACAGAGTTATGTTTGCTTTAGGATTTAAAAAGCAGAGATGATTTTTGGAATTCAGTCGTCATGAAAAATTTTACTACATATATATTCATATTTATTTAATATATATGCATATAAATGAATAAATTTTCTATGCTCCTCCTGCTTGCCTATGAATAAAGTTTTAATAACAGGCTCTTTAAGTGCTGCATTAATTTTACCCTTTTTTCAAGACCACCAAAGAAACCAACTAAGATGCAAAATCCCTTCAGAGCATGCACCACAACTACATACCTAAGTGCAAATAAAACAAGCCTCAACAAAATAAAAATGAATCCAGCATCATCTACAAGCCCAACTTCAACACTGTAAAAAAAGCACCTATAAAAACCAGTCATGGTAAAAACTGGGGAGGTTTGGACATTGGCCAAAAATTCAAAAGTTTGGCTGCTTATACCAAATTTTATCTTCACTACCGTAACTTTGGGAAGACTGTAACCTGCAAGGGTGGCCAATGGAGCAAGGTGAACTAGCTTAGATGGCTACACTTATGCATCTGGGTATTGTGAATAAAAGCAACCAACTCAGGCTCTGCCCCAAAATAAGTGTGCCCTTAAAATGTGAGGTTTTAACCCACTAGTCAAAAACAACAGCTGCAGAAGGACAGAGAGCTGTTTACCACTCTATCAGCTATGAAAGTTGACCACACATGAGAATTAACTATTCTCAACTATTTCACTGACAAAGTTCTGATCACCAAAGTGTGGAAATTATCATGATGTAATTGTCAAACAGGAAAAAAAAAAAAGAGATTTTTCCTAAGCGACCTGCTGCTGAGCCCAGTCAGACCAAGGTTATTTTGTTCTGCCTTACCTTGGATTATTCAGTGTTGTGGTTCTTGATCTTCCAATGGAAGAATCTGTCATGTTTTTCCTCTTGTGCCTGATTTACACAGTGAGGAAACAAGTGGGATGCTCATGTGTTTGAGGGAGACCTCAAGGTTGACCTCAACAGTTTGTTGTAGAAGTTCAAGCCCTACAGGAGCCATATATCAGTTTTGCCACCATTCCAGAGAAGATGAATAAAAGCAGCACCTTCCATGGAGAAACTGACTGTCAAAGACCCTTTCTCAGGTATTCAAAGCATTCTTTAATAATTATTTCCATTTATTTGTGTTCCGTCTACACAAAAATCTTCTGAACAGTGAAAATTTAGGACTATGTTGATACCATTTCAAAACAGAAGCGTGTAAATTCTTGTAATATTAAAGTAAGGGCAAGCTGACGTGGTGAACATTAGACAGATCATGTCTAGTTTGCTAAAATTGTTTAGTTGAAGCTACAACAAAATTTGTGCACAAGCAGCAGATTTAGGCACTGCTGATCAGCAGATACACAATGATCTGAGCAAGGGAGCTCAGGGGGAAGCTCAGCTGGAGCCTCTCTCCTCTAAACACCTTCCTTCTCCTCCTGCAGTGATGTTTCAGATTTGTTTTCACCTCAGCTTGACATGCAGTTGCTGCCATTTCATTTGCAGATCTGAAGAAATCGTGTCAGTACAGGAAAGGCAATAGTTTCTTTGGAGTTTTTTGTTTTGTAGATTAATTAAATACTTATGGAAATGAGACCTAAACAGAACTGGTTTGAGCCAGTTATTGACTGCTGACTATCTGAATCTCACTACAGCTTCTGATATCTTGCACCTTCTTTTCTTCCAGGTCTAGTTACAGGATGAGGATCAGCCACCACACTTCAGTGGCATTTTATTGGGTTCAGACCCAGTTCATCTACTAAAAATTAACATTTTACTTTATCTTTGTCAACACCCATTGCAGCTGCTGCCCCATTTAAAAGAGGGCATTTACGTTTTTTGATTGTGTTTCTCCTCTCATTTCTTTGAGCTCTGATGCACTCTGCAAAGGCAGGTTGGGAGGAGATGAAGGTGAGAATGCTCTGGCACTGCCAAAGCAGGATTTTTGTAATGAGTATGTCCCTCATGGTGCTTTCACAAGTCCAGCATAGTTTGGAGGAAGGAAGGTGTCCCACAGCCCTGTTATGGTGAAAACTTGTCTTCTGTGTTTCAGTAAGGGGTCACCAAGTGCCCATGGCACATCTCAGCCACACGTTTTCAAAGTCTTGAGCCCTGGATTGGATCCAGATTGAGTGGTTGCATTCTTCCATGTCCAGTTCCTCTTGCGGATCCAGTTGGATACTGCCTTCGTCCCTTTCTCCCCCAGCCTGCAGGGCTGGGTTATGTGCTCTCTGACACACCTACTGCTTTCACTGCACAGGGGAGATATTTCAGAACTGAGAGCATCATTATGGATTTGAGAAATCCAAGTTTCTGAACCATTCCAGGTTTCCCAACATGTGGCCCATAACTAAGTCTTTCCCCAGAAGAAACAGAGCTGACAACACATTATTTTAAAGTTGTGCTGTAGACATAAACACATTGAAACCTGTGAGGCACTCAGATATTACAGTAATCAAAGTCATATGAGGACCAAAGACTGACAGATCACATCTTCACCAAACCAGTAAAAAAAATTTGCAAAGCATCTGGATGAAGACAAGTCCAGAAATACACAGATATTGATATAAGATTCTTGTGCCAATATTTCTGTCCGATAGGAATTAAGATGAATTATCAATCACAAATATTAAAGAGAGCTATAAAATGTAAAATGAAACTGTATTATTATAATTTTAGTTCTTTATTTTCGTTATTTATCTTTTCATCTCTCACTACTAATCTATCTTGTTTAAGAAAAATAGTATATAAGTATAGTGGAGCTTGATTACTGAGAATGGCTATTAATGTAGTGTCTCAGAGCACTCTTTAGACAGTTGAAATGCTTTTAACAGTAAAAGATGAAGGTTTCCTTCAAATTTGAAGCCATCTGCCTTCTAAAACTTTGTTTCAGTAGTTGCCAAGATTTCAGTGATTTAAAGAAGCCAAAGTATCTGATTTTTGTCTCCCCACAAGAGATGAGAACTATTTTTTCTTATTATTTTGTAAAGGCAACATCATTATCTCAAGCAAAAAAGAAAAAAGTTGAGCTACATTAAAGATACAGCTTTCAAAATAATTTTGAAGGCATCTGGCCTTATTTAAACCATCAAATTTACATTCAATTCCTTCAGGGAAGGCTTCGCTGCTTTGTGCTGGCTCCGTGCCCTCTGAATAAACCTGGATTTAATGCATGCCACCACTGCATTTCCCTGGCTGCACTGCTGCCTGGGGTAGATATATAGCAGAGGTATAAAAAGTATAGATATAAAAAGCCCAACTTTGGACAAGATGATTCATTCAGGCAAAACCACCCCCAATCCTGTAACTGTTTAAGTTTCAGCTAGAGTTGGACTTGTGACTAATGTCATTATCTATTTATTCTGAATTTATGATTAGAAGTGTTTATGTACCATGAAACATTCTCTATGAGCTGGACAGGAAACTATAAACCATTTTATGAGATCTACACATGGCTGATGGCAGAACCTTAATCCAATACAAAGTTTCATCCACACCCAAGAAATGCCAAAACACATTTTTTGTATTTCCCCCCTCAGTGAAATGGACACTTGACCAAGAGAAGGGTGCCCTGAAAACCCAGGGGGGGCACATTTTGGAGGGTCCCGAGTGTCTCTGGAGAAACATCTGGAGCACTGTCAGCTTCTCCCAACTTCCAGATAAAGACAGAAGTCTTTTAAAGCATTTGATTTTCTCAGAGGAAAGACTGACAGAGGATGGACCTGGAAATGAGATGAAGCTCAACCAGAAATTTGTGTTGTGGCTCCCTCACCTCTGACAAGTTTTCAGCTGAATTATTATCCTTGTTTTGTGGATGGCTGGAAGAAAAACTGAAAAACCAGGTAGTATAACCATAGAGCAAGGCAGGCACTGAGCTGAGAGCAAAAGTCACACTCCCTTATATGATACACAGTCATACTCCTACTGAAGCTGAAGTTTCCCTGCTTCAGATAACTAACGTGAAATAATCAAAATAGGTACTGATTCAGTACCTACGAATCCTGGCTAAGAATAGAAATGATCTGCAAGCTGAAATTACAGAAGTGTAAAGCTATTCATATGCAGCCATTAACTGAATCTCAACCTGAATTTTATATATATAATAAAAATGTGTAGTACCAGCCTAAGCACACATCTCTGCTTCTGCAGCATGGGAAATGGTGCTAAGAAACATTCCAAGTGCAACACAAGTATTACTGGTTGCATTTTTGTTTTAAACAGAGTTAAAGAAAACTCTGAAGATGAGAAAAAAAGTGATTACTTCCCAAAATAAGAATAAACTGGGTTAGACCAAGATAGGGAGACATAACATACCTTGTTTGACTCTAAATTCAGCTCCCTGACTTGTGCAGAGAAGTGAAAGGTTTTTATATGGGTTTACTGGGCAAACCCAGATTTTATAAATAATTGCCTGTCAGGCTGTTCAAGATAGACAAACACATAGCAGACCAACAAAAACATGATCTGTCATATTTCTGAGAGAAATGTATGTTGAGTCTTCATTCTCTGGGACTTTAAGGAGACCAGTAAAAAATAAGTGCCAGTATTTTTCCTGCTTATGCATATTTTAAAATGTAAAATCTGGGAGACAGACAGCAACAGAAGGAATTTTGATTCCAGTACCCAGTGCCTGAAACGGTTTCTTCTGTCTGTATCCCTGCAGATCGAAACTAAATACAATAAATGCTGGTGTCCTTTTAAAAAAGTCTGGCTGTTTACAGCACGCATATAATTTTCCATGATTAAGGATGCCAACAAAAATAAAGAGTGATGATAAAAAGAAAACTTTAATCATATATTTCAAAAAGCACAAATGGAACATCAGAAAACTTTCCCCTTCCCTCATTTAATACATTTTACACATTACTTTTAGTCCTTTACACACAAAAAATTTCCAGAAAACAGAAGCGTAAGCAGATAAAAGAGAAAAGCAATTTATGAATGGCAGCAATATTGGATGTACAACGTTCACTTTTACAATATTTTGGTTGCAAAGAGACATTTTTCCATTTATTTAAAAAATATACATATATTTAAAGTTTTTGCAAGCAGGTCCAAGAGAGCAGGACAACAAAACCACCTAGAAACGACCACAAGAGCACAGAGCAGGAGTGAAAATTAAGACCTCACATACTAAGCACAAAGGAGGAGGATGGCTGCACTATATAAAATACTTTGCTGTTCTCCTCTTGATCCCTTGAGTGTTCTGTTTTAACTTGAGGCTTAAGCTAGATTCCAAGCCTAAGCTCTGGGCAGCTGAAGAAGACCCCTGACCTGTGGGTACCACAGGGACACCAGCAGGATGTGCCAGCAGATCCTGGTGACAGGCTGAAGCAGGAGCCCTTTTCTCTGCTCAAGCATCATCGTGGTTAGCTCTATATTTGTACAGTTTTTATGGGAAGAAATGAATGTGTTTGTGAGGCCAGCAAAGGCTGGAGGAGCAAAGGGACGGGTACAAGCATAGAGGCAGGGACTGAGATTTAAAAAAAATAAAAAAATCTTGACAACAAACAACGTTAGCTAAAATATATTTTAAAAAAGGCAAAAAGAGCTGGTGTCTTCTTTCACCAAATCCAACAGTAATGCTGCCTTTGTCAACAACAGGGACAACATCTGCTTCCTGCAGCAAATGCTGAGCAAGTACACAACGTTAAGCCCTTGCCTACAACCACTGAGACAGACACAGTTATTGAAACACTTTAGAATGTATTTTTCCAAATAGGGGCCCAATCCAGTGCCAAGTCACTGCTAAGGCTTCCTTTGATTTTGGACAATGACGGCTCAAACCTTAAGAGATGCCAATATTGAAAATTTGGATGTGAGCACTTAGCTCATCTTTGGGCCTGCTAAAAACCAAGTCTCTAACTGGTGAAATTTAGTTTACCTGAACTTTTCCTGAGTATCTTTGCATCCAAACTTGGTATGGCTGTCATCAAAATCGCCTCACTGGATTAAACTAGGTTATACTCTGTGAACACTTATATCAATCGAGAGAAACAAGTGGGAATTAGAAGAAAATAGAGGGAAAAAGTTTTTCTTTTTGTAAAAATTGCAAAGAAAACTACATAACCTTTATACAACCTAATAAACCAACACAACCCAGTCTATCTCTGGCCTCTTCCTGCCCTATCCTGCTTTACAAAAAAACATCTTTTGGAGAACATACAGACTTCCAGACACTTAAATAAAAATGACATGTCAGTCAGAAAGTCCCCTGCAAACTCCAGCATTGTCTGAGCTGCATTCTTGTCCACCTACACCCTATCCCAAACATCCTGCCATTAATTAGCTAAATGTTCCAGCTAGTAAACAAGAATAACGATTGAGGAGGCTGGAAAAAGAGACAGAGACAGCCAGCAGATAGTCACAACAAACCAGCCCACTCACTGGTACTTGGAGACATTGGAGCTTGTATTTTTTTTCCTTCCATGGAGGGGAAAAGAAAATCACCTTAATATAATACTGTCTTTCCTGTTGCAGCAGCCACATCCACATCAGCAGGCGAGAAAAGTCATCCCGTTCCTGCGGTAGGCACTCTGTCAGGGAAAGAGAAAATCTGCAGTGAATTATCACATCAGCTTAAACAAGGGAAGGAGGCAGAGAGAAAGGCAAGGCTTTCTTCCTGTTTTGTAGGCTATTCTGGCTGCAATCTAATAGTGTGCTTAATCTGAACATTTCTGGTGGGGAAGCTGTAACCAACCACTTTGTCTATTAAAAAATCAGTGTGGTTAACAAGTGGTTAGTGACTCTATTTCAGGAGAGCAAGAGATAGGCAAAAATGTAACATCCTCCTTTGTTAATTGCCTGCAAAATAGATGAGGCCAAAAATACACCATTATGCTGAATCTATTTATCCTTTATAAGCATGTATTCTCTATTCACCGTGTTCGAGAAACATTTCTAAACTGCCTGAATACTATATAAATTATTGAATAATTACATTTTTCCAAATTTAATTTATAGTCTGAGTCTAAAGGTATATAAACAGACACTGGTATAATCCCCAACACTCCAAACCAAATTAAAGACTCTCTGGTCAGTAGGAAATAATTAGATATCCCATATATTGTAACCTAGGATGATGTGTTTCCAATGGTAAAGAAGCACAAGAGTTAAGTGGCACTTGATAAAATAATTTTAAAAGATCCTGTGATACCTTTCATGCATTTTTAACAGCTCTTTCCAAATCAATAAAGGAAACTATACCTTTTAATGCCACTAAAAACCTTATAATGTAAGGAGATATTCTCAGTTTAAAAAATACTTTTTTTTCTACTAACAATATCTTTAAAAAGCAAAGGAATTCAAATAGTTTTGCTTTATTTGGTTCACCTTCAGCAGCCATCCTGTTTTAAAAATGAAAATGTACTCATCTATTTCATTACAGTTAGTGCTTCATCAGATTTATTTTGTACCTCTTCAGTCAAAGTACTTAGGAAGTGCCATATATAACCACCATTTTTAGTGGCTCTACCAATTTCCTAATTAATTTCAGCCAGATCAATTTCTCCTCTCTTAAACTAGAATTAGAGTAACATTAGGAGCAAAGGATAACCTCAAACAACTTTGGATATAAATAGCGTTTATACTGAACTGTAAAGAAACCATTTCAAAACCAGCAAGGATGTATTCAGAGAGACATTTTACAGACAGAGAATATGCAAAAGGAAATATGTACAAGATGTTCATTACAGCATCCTTTACATTAACACCACACTTCAGTCTGGAGATCTAGCAGCATATGGCATTGAAGTCAAAGAGCAGAACATCAGCTCTGGGATATACAGCCAAGACATGGCAGTATCACCACAAACAAAACACAAAATAAATCCAAAGACTCTATACCCAAACATGAAATGCCCAAGACAGACTAGCCAATAATTTTGAAAGGATCCAATATATTCCCACAACCACAAGCAGAAGTCCAAGGCAGTTTGGATGTTCAGCTTGCCCAAACCATTATGGCTGGCATTTGGAAGTCGATGCAAAAGTAATGTTTTTAGCTGCTTGACCCCAATAGTTTCACAGGGCTTTATAACCCAAGTGACAACCTTTAACATATAAACAAATATTCAGGACTGCTGTGCAGTTTGCTTGGAGACAAATGATCCCGAGTACAAAACTGGATCGACATGAAAGATAAAAGGTTGAATTTTGTGAAAGGAATTTTGGTTGTGAAGCAAAGTTGGGCTTGGCTGGGTTTATCTGGGAAATAATGAAATTTAACATTTTCCAGCATGGGCAGTGTTGTACAGTCAGTTTTATCCCTGCAAAGGTCATTTCAGAAGGCAGTTCATGGCAGGCAGGATAACACCTTTGGAGAGTTGGGCACACCCACTGGTCTATATTTAGTGATATATTATAACAAGTGTGGCTATAGTTAGGATTGAAAACTATTTCCTACTTCACTCCCCCTTTCACATACTTTAAACTTTCTGAAACATTTGCCCTTGGGCTGAAATTTCCTCTGCTTTAATCTCTGCCTGAAATTCACTTTCTTTGGAAACGACCAAAAAAATTCCTGAAGTCATTATGAAGTTCAGCAATAATGAAAACAACACATTTTTTCCTTCTCAAGCCAAAGTGATTCTGATATATGTATGTTTCATTATGGAATTTAGCCATAAATTGAACCATTTTACCCAGAAACCATTCATACCTTCAACCTCAGCATAAAGGTAACTGTTTTGAAAATCAGTATTTCAGAGGAGGGAGTTTGATTCATCCCATTCCATAACAAGATAACACTTCGTACTCATTTTGATACATTACTAGATAATAAAGGTTAACCTCCAAAACGCTTTTATGCAAAGCAAAAGTATTTTACAGACATCCCATCTTTCTGAGTTATGCTAGATATCTTTAAGATCTATACAGCTGAATTTGTGATACTGAAAGACAGATCTTTACATGCCAAGAATCATGAAGAGAAACAGCAAGATGTTTTTCATAAAACTCACATGTGCATGTGCCCTTGCAAGAGTTTAGATGTATGTGGCAGACATTTAATGTGGTTGGAGATAATTTAGAGGGTTTGGATGACACTTCTGGGTGCTTTATGCCACTTTGGCAGCATCCACATTTAATTTTTTTAAAATATTATTATTTGGCTCAGAATTACAGATAGAGGATGATGCAGGCTCTTGATGTGGGATTAAAATAGCTGTATCCATTTTGCTGGATATGTCTTGCTGTAAAGAGATAACATAAGCCCATGGTTCCTGCTGGAGCCCTTTTTGGAAAAGTGTCTACTGCATCCAAATTTTCTGTGTGTTCTCTCTTAAAATTTACTACCAGGCTGTGCTTTGACTTTTCCTGCTGTGGGCTGAGTCTCTGCTATGGCTGAAGTTCTTTAAGACTCTTGCTGTATCCAATATGTGCAGAAGTGATCAAGAGAGCAACTTTCAGACATGGAGAATCACCTAATCTGGCACAAATTAGACAAGTCTGCCTTCCCAGAATGGCTTCCATGCCCTGAAAAGTTGATCTAACCTTATCTGGCTAATCTAGCTCTCACAGGAACTCTTCCTGCTCCTTGATATCACATGACAAGATTTTTCTTCCTTTTCTCTGACCTCCTTGAAGGTAGAAGGACAGATTGCTGCCAACCAGAGCCAGAGGCTGCACAGGCTGTGTCAATGTGAAAGCAGAAACATGAACATCATCTTGTCCAGGCCACTCTTACCACTTGCTCCCATTTAAGGGAGAGTTGTGATGATTTTGCTTCTTAGCCCTCACTTCCCAGTCCTACCCTGACCTAGTGGGTCCATCCCTTCCCATGGCAGTGGGGTTGGAACCAGATCTTTAACACCTCTTCTAACCCCAACCGTTCTACGATTCCACCCCATGAAAGCATCTTGTGAAGAACCTTCTTGGCATCCTCTGTATAGGAATGCTCCCTTGGAAATGTTGCTCCTTCAAGTTGTCAAAGCACTTTGGATTCTGACACAGGATCCTCTCTGGCAACACTACCATTATTTAATCAATGAAGACAGGCTTTTTTCCAGCAACCTGAAAGGAGGCACAATGAAGCAGAAATTCACTGCTGTCAGTTGCCTAAAAGCAACATCTTGCTTTGCCCTTAGTTTGGTGAAATAAGGAAAAACAAACAGCTTAAAAAGCCAGCATGGAACAAGGGAACTTGGCCAAGCAAATTCTCAAATTTCATGAAAAATCATCCACTTTCTATTTTCTTTGGTTTTGGTCCCATTTCTTTCCTGTAGCAGTAGTCCTGTAGTGTCATTATGAAGGACCAAAAAGAACCACTCCAAGACAAGGGTAGCAGAATTCCTGTCCTCACAGCAGGCCTCATGAAATGGGACAGCTTAGTGAAGAGTTCATAGGACAATTTAAGGGACAAATAATTGTGTTTATTAGCAATTTAGGACTAGGAAGATGGCTTTAAACTGAAAGAGAGTAAGTTTAGGTTGGCTATTAGGAAGACATTGTTCCCTGTGAGAATGGTGAGGCCCTGGCAAAGGTTGCCCAGAGAACTTGTGGTTGCTCCATCCCTGGAAGAGTCCAAGGCCAGGTTGGATGGAGCTTGGAGCAACCTGGGACAGTGGAAGGTGTCCCTGCCCATGGTAGAGGGTGGGAGCTGGATGATCTTTAAGGTCCCTTCCAATCTACACCAGTCTGCGATTCTATGATTTACAGAAACAAGTCCCAGCCAAACATGAAGATGTGTGAGTACTCCTCAATGGGAGAACAGAGTATGTTACAATACCAAGACTTCTGAATAGGCACCTCAGCTAGAAATGGTTTCCAGTTAACAATTTACACCAGTGCATGATTTCACAGCTGTAGCATGATGCGAAAGAATAATTTTGGCAGGAGAAAGAAACAGCTGTGATTTTTGAGTGGGCTGAGCTTAATTTTTATTTGGGATAAAATTTGGAAAGTCTGGGGTAAAATATCTCCAGCGGGCACACGAGACACCAAAGTTTATTGGGCCAAATCTGACATTGGTTTAAGTCTGCAGTTCTCCTTGCATTAAAGTTAAGCACAATGTCACACTGCAGGCCTGTTGTATCACTTAGAGATGTTAAACCCTGAATTATAAGCCCTGTGTAAGAGAGTTACAGAACAGCATTTATAAAACTTGAAGTCTGCCTTTCTTGGTGTCCTCTTGTATGTGTGTGGGCAAGTGGTTTAATTACAGTGCATAAAATGGAATGGCAGACAGAGACATCCAAATCAAAGAGCAAGCCCTGGCTGAACTTCATTAGCAAACATAAATGCAAATAGGCACATCTTGTTTGTGACATGCCATGGTCCTTTCTGCCTTGGGTAATTTTACTCTATTCTCTGACATTTGCATAAATGTAAATCAAACCATATGACTTGAGCAGGTTTGTGATAGGGGAATCATATGCAAAACTTCTTTCCATTAAATAATTCTCTTCATGCAGCTTTACACTGTTACTGTGAAAACTGGGGAGGGGTGGATCTCAGACAGTGAGAGCCTTTATTTAAGAACAGTGGAGGGAGCCCTGCTCTTTAAATAAGAGACATTCTTGGATCAGACACTGGCTGGCAGGATGGAAAAAAGGATGTAGCATTAACTTTCATTCCATTCCAAATAACCTGGAACCCATAAACCACCAATATTCTCTAATTTTGAATCTGCTCCTTTTCTCCCTGTCTCTTCTTTCCATTTTATTTGGGAAATGTTAACTTTGAAATTTCATTAGCTTGCCATAACATCAAACAGGTCACGCTGGACAGATTCATAACTCTTTGTACATAAAAACATTTAGATTAAAACCCGTGTGATTAAAAGGTTGCTCTTCTAATTTATCCCAGCCTGAACAGACAAACCACATGCAAAGTGTCAGCTTATTTAGAGATTAAAATAATAATTAGTTTAAGAGGCAAAGTAAAAGCAACATTGTTTGAAAAAGAAAATCCATGTGTTGTTTAGAATGAATTGCTTCTGTTTAAGTTTAAATAAATTTGTGTGGATATAAACTCTCTTTATCAAAAGTGCATCCATGTTACAAAAGAAATATAACGGATAATTCTCCCTCCAATTTACAACAATAGCACTGAAGGCTCTAATTCCACAAACCCATTTTTAATCAGTAGCCAAAGCACAGATGTCTGATATTACTCAAAGGATGAGGGAGCGCTTTATATAAGTAATGTCTTGTACATGGTCGGTAATGAACACCACACCCCAAGTATGTATCTATGGACACCCAGGTTTTGCACATTACAGACTTACTTGTATGATGCTCTGGCTGATCTGCCCTGCTGTTGCCATGAAATCTCATGGATTTCATTTATGATGAGGCCAGACCAATGTGCTGAGAGCTCCAGGATCCATTTATCCATACTGTAACAGTCCCTCTGGAAGCACAACCACGTTGGTGCTTACACTAGATCCTAGGAAACCATTTGTGAGGATTGAGTGACACGGACTCTGCTTATGCCAGCAAAGCAGAGCCAGTTTTTTACACCAGTTTACCAGTAATTTATAGGTCACCTCGTTCAAAGAAAATTTTCCACTCTGACCCCTTTGTCCCAGTCCCCTTTAGAAACACAATCTTCTGATTATTCTTCTTACGCTAGTAATGTCCTTGGTTATCTCTTTCGCCAGCAAAGTCCTTGTTGCATCTTCCTTTGTCAGAACGGTCAGAGTGACCACACATGATGTCTTCACTTCTGTTCTTGCCTTGAGTCTATCTGTCCCTTGGTACACTGTACCAGGTGTAAGAAACACCAACAGCTGCATTCCTCAGGTCTGTTCCCTGAGTCCTCAGCCTGGTGACACACCAGGGACAGCAGCAGCGTCCATGCCAAGAGTCCCTGCCCTCAGGAAGGGGTCGGAGATCACAAGAACGCTTCATGTAGGTGCCCACAAACATCACGCATTGATAAAACACTACTCCAATAAATCACCCATCAATAAAATGCTTCCCAGCAAAGTCAGCTCTGGGCTTTGGTTGACCTTTTATCTGCCAGTGGAATAAACTTTTTAAATAATTTTGTAACACTGGGCTGCTGTGTACAGGAATGGGACATATCCAGGATATATCATCCAAGTCTGTTAAAGAACATAGTCTAGATCTCAACTATCCAACTTTTTTATTGTTGTTTTCTGCTTCTGGGATAAATGACATTCTCAAGGCTGACGGAAATGTAGGATCACTGGAAAAAAAGACCAAATTAATTTCTCAGACACCCCGTGCAGTACCATCAGTGGTTGGAGAACAAAACGTAGGGCTTGTACTGCTGTCCCCCAGTGTATTTGGCCAAAACTGCAATGCTGCAGTTAACCAGAAAATGCTGTTCTCAGGGCTGGGCTGGTATTGTAAAAAAGAAAAACAAGGCAAAAGGATCATGGCTTCTGTTGCAGCAAGAACTGGGGTGTGGGAATGGGGTACCAATGTCTGCCAAGAGAAAAAAGAACAAAATTGGTGGGGAGAGAGGGATCATTTTAAGTCTCTCAGAGGGTACTGCAAACAGTGGAGAAAGAAGGAAAAAATGGAACTATAAAACAATACTTGGCAGCCAGCTTTGCAAAACAAACATATTTTCACAAAGTCTTTCCCATCACTGCCACCAGCTTTAATGGGCTTTATTTGTCTGAGAGTAAGAAACCCTTTTTAATTGTCAGAGGAAAGGCGACGCTGCTTTGCACACTGAAAGAAATTCCTGTTCTGAGCCCTACTTCAACTACACGCTGCTCTCCACTCACAGTCAGGGAGAGGAATCCCTTCCCCCAGGCTGCACAACCTGTGGCAGGGCTCCATCACCCCTCTTCCTTGGACAGCATCAGCTGCTTCTCCTGTGGAGAAAGCTGAAATCCAGCAAGTTCCTCTTGCTGTGGGTCTAATGGCACATAAGTGTCTGCCCAGGACACGCTACTGGCAAAGCACACAGCAGGTCTCCATGGGGCACCAGACCTCGATGGATATGACCTGTTGGAATCCAGTATAATTAGGAGAGCTCAATCCCCTCACCCACTGGATATGCAGTGGTTCCTGAGTGTCCCTGATCTCCTCATGAGCAGTGCAATTAGATCACTTATATTTTTATAAAACGTCAAACTGGTCATAACACCTGGAGTTGCTCAAAGGTCAAACTCTCCTCTCCTGATGTGCTTTAGCTGCATGGCAACAAAAATGTACACAGGGAACTTTATTATGTCTGAGAATTAAATTAAAACCGGAAGTCTTGAGACTTTAGGTATGACTGGACACTGAAACCTCTGGGTTATGACTCAGTCACAGCACTCCCATGGGAAAATATACCACTAACAATAAAAACTCGTTCAGCCTGAGAGCAATTCAGCACCAAACAACCTGGATGGCTCCCTGTCTCCAGGGATGACTTTATTTGACCTTTTAAGATTTTCTTCTACTGCAGTAGAAGCTCAGGGTTTTTTTCTCTAGGAAGTGACAGAAGAGGTTAAATTCCCCCTCTGTGTCACCACTGCTCATGACCTCAGCATAGGAGCTAAAGAGCAAATTTATTTAGAAACAATATGGTGTGGTACAGTCTCTGAGTACAAGGGCAGGAGCCAGGGCTGGGCTCTGCTCCCAGCTCTGACACTTACTTGCTGTGTGGCCTCAGACAAACCACTTAGTGCCTCTGTGCTTCCATTTCCCCTGCCTTTGAAACAGAAACACTATCATTCACTAAAAACCTTTTTTTGAGGATTGCTTGATTACAGAGCTAATACGTGACACTTTGAATACATTGTATACTATGCCATAATTACTATTTTCATTGCATTTTATCTTCCATTTTAATGGCTAAAATACCAGATGTATAGAAAAGGATGCTGAAATTGGCAGCTATTGCATAGGAGGAGTGGGCATTACTTTGAAATTAAATTATTTGGGCACACCAACAGAGTTCACCTTTTCCCTTTAAATCTGTTGAAATTGTAACAAAAAGCAGCATCTAGTGACATTTTGCAACACACTTCTCCCTCACCTCCTGAAAGCATCTTCCAAACGCTCTCTGCAGAGGGCACAGCGGGGAAACAAGAGCCCAACCAACAGCTCAGGTCTGTGAAGAGAGGAATTTTCTCAGGCTCCGAGGCCCTTTGCTGGTGGCAGCACTGGGGTGTGGCCACTTCTTGCCCTGCTCGGCCCTGACTGATGTGCTCTGTCTGCAGAGGGGCGCTGGTGCACCGGAGCAGTGGGAGGTAAGAGGAATTAAGGTAACGCATCAGTGGTTGTCAGTGAAGGAGATGGGAAGGGGGTGGGGGGAAAAAGAGAAAAAAAAAGAGGCAAAAGAAATATACTATTTCAATCAAAGTCTGAAATTTGTAGAAGTGGTTTTGGTCTCAATATAGAAAAAATATTTATCCAAGAAACTCCTACTCGGGTGCGAACATCCTACTTCTAGTGGGATTTTGCTTGGCAAAGTGCTGTGAAAGAGTGGAAGCTAATACAGAACATGTCTATAAACAAATATATTTATTTAGTACAGATTGACACATTCACTAGAGTATTTCAGTGATTACACATGTAAAACTATTTCCTATAGTGGTTTCCTTTTGTGATTCTGCTAATTTATTCAATCCACCCCATTTTCATGCATTGAATGTTATGAGCCATTTCAGCCACCCAGACTGAAATGTGTTTGGAGAATACATGCCTGTTTTTTCATTTCATCATCTACACATAATTATTTGGTGATATTAGGAATTTGAGCTCAAATGGAAGCCAACCAACATTTTAATAGCTTAAAAATCACACAAAATGAAGTCTGCCCTGAGGTTAATGAATAAGAGCCAAATCTTGAGGCTCTTGCTCAGTTTTTACTCACTCCTTATTCAGGCAAAAGTTGAATCAATTGTAGTTAGACTGATTAAAACCAGAAGAATATATATATTTGGACCTTTCTCTCAGGTAAAAGTGAATAAATTACCTAGGATTAGGCTGCAGAATGTCATCCAATCGATCTTTCACATGTATTTCTGCTACATGCTGGAGAAAAAAATCCAAGTGCTGAGGCAGTTTAAACCAATATTTTAGCAGCAGAATAAATTATTACACACTACCAGGTTTTATGACATTTATATTAGAAATAGCCCTGAATCAAAATAGGTTTCCTGGTCCCTCCTGAACTTCTGAAAATCAGGATCAAATCCAAACTTAAAAAATGGTTCACTAAGTATGAAAGCCAAATGCCCCTATCCTTCAAAACAAAGCTCCATCCTTAATTAGAACATTATTCCAGGCATGTATTGATACAGGTATTTGATTTTTGATGATGGCAAGCATTTATAATTTAGGAAATTAAAGGTTATGCTTTAATTACATACAGGATGTCCTACTCCTTATTCAAAGAATGCAATATGCCTGTAAAAAATACAAAGCAGAACAGTTAATTGCTTTGAACAGTTAACACTTCATTAGTAATTGGTGATAATCACAGAAGGATGCTTCTCCCTTCAGTCACAACCCATTTAAGTATTGAGTTAGTCTCAGCAAAGTAATGACACATTTATCCCATTCAAGCCAGACTTAAGCATGAGGATTTGGAAAAGAAAGGAGTATGAATGACTGATTTCTTCAATATATGCAAAGCAAATAGAAGAAGAAAAAATGGGTAACAAGAATGAAGTGGTCAATGTGTAGATATGGCACCTGGGGACTGGTTTTAGTGTTGGGCTTGGCAGTGCTGGGTTAATGGATTTAATTGGATTCAATGATCTTAGAGAGCTTTTCCAGCCTAAATGATTCAATGATTTGTGAAAAACACCAGATCCCGACTGGGTCTGGGTCATAGTGGCCCTGCTCACTATCTCCTGCAATTCAGTCTCAATGCTGAAATATGCTGAGCACACAAGGAGCTGGACTTGGGGATGCCTTTGTTTGTACAGGAATGAGTTGGGACACGTGAAGAGGGCAGTCCCCTCCTGGCCACCACTCATGCAGGGCCCGGTCATGCTCTCCCCAGCACTTCCTACCTGCAGGAGAGACAAACTCCTTCCTAGCAGGGTCTGATGAGCAAAAACCATGCCAGTGGCATATTGGGAGTGTGGGAACACTGCCCAAAGCCTCGCAGGCTCCTGTGCTGGGCAGCCTGCACAGAGGAGAGCCCTCACTGCACTTTCAGAGAGCTGTGGGCAAGTTATGAGCTGCAAGAATGTGCCAGGGAACTCGGGATCCCAAGGAAGGGAAGGCTTTTCATTACATTATACTTTTTAAATGAAATTATATCCACATCATATGTTGGAAAAGCTGTTTCACAAATGGACATAGACTTCAAGTCTCTCTAATGTACAGCTCAAATTATCTTTAATCTTTCTAAATGTCTTTCTGTCCGTCTGTTTCTTAGCTGCCTAACATCTTGGGCAAATGGGTAATCCCAGGGACACTGGATGGTTGCTGAGAATAACAGGATTCCAAAATGTCCCTCCTATAAGTGACTAAAAATTCCTTTTGGCAATTTCTGACTGATTGGTTGTGGGTGGGGGCTGGGCAAATAATATTTACTTTGTGAAGCAAATGAAATAACTCGGCAGACTCAGAACCTTCATGCTATACCACCCCTCCACAGACCTAATTTCACATGTCACTTCCTATGGCACATGTTACTTAAATGAAATTTATTTTGAAATGCAAGGACAGACCAATGCCATCAACAATATCTCAGTGGTCTGACCCATCACATCAAACTCTTTTCTTCTTTACCGCATCTCATCTTTTTCCCTTGTATCCAGTTTAAGAGACACACATTTATATGCACATCTATAAAAGTGATACTCATCTGAAAACAAACTGGCCAGGCCACGAGATTGTTCTGGCTGATTGCCATTGTTCAGTCACTAAATATGGGTTTAGGAATAGGGAGATGGATTACTCGCTTGTAACCCCACCGCGGGCATTTCATGATATCCCAGACCATATTTTTTTAATAACATCAAGGAATATTTAAATCCTGTATGGAAGTTTTTTCATACATACTTTGATGTTAGAACATTTTGATTTGTTTGCATGCTGACACCAGAACATCTCGATTACTGCATGTTCATTTATCATCGAGTGCGGGGTCGATTCCATTCAGATGTGCAATTATTGCATCAAATAGAGAACATGGGCTAATCATGCTGACAGCAACATCCCCACTTCCAGTGGCTGGAAATGAAAGAACACTAAATAATTACTGTAAATGAAGAGTTAGTTAGGTCTCATTAAATGTAATTGCTAACTAAAACAATAAAAGAGTTCCTATTTTAAAAAAGCAGAAAGGTGGTAGAACTGAGCCCCAAACCTAGAACACATTGCCGTTCCTGGATTTAAAGCTAATGGGACCCAGTGGATTCAGGCTTTGGCAAAGAGAGAGCTGTTGTCTCCATCACATTATTTATTGTAATGGTGTAACTCCTTTCTCCTTTGTTTCTCCTTTTCCCCCCAGCAGAATGGCTGTTGGTAAGATGGGAATGTGAAATCCAGGTTTTCGTCTCTCCAGTAGCTCTGAATTTCCTGGCTTTTGTGGACTGAAATCAGACCCTGAAGTCACTTATGTGCATTTTGTTTTGGGTAATTGACATTAATTTTTAGGTTGCATCACTGACATCAATCAGCGCTGCTCTCAGAGGACTAGAGTTAAGGGGCCACAAGAAAAGGGCATGATATTGTTTCTTTTGTTTTATTTTTGGAGCACTTTGACTACTCTATACTTTTCCAGTCAATGTTACATTTTTTTGGGTGAGACAGTTTAAAACATTACTGACTGTCTCATTTAAAAGAATACTTTGGCATTACAGTGAATGCCTGGCTCCAGAGGCTGGGACAGTCAAGGCTGGTAAAAATTCAAGTTGTTACCTTTTGTCTATGTAACACTTTGAAGAAACTATGAAATGACAACACACTTCTTTAGAGAGAGCCCTGCTGCCCATTACAGATGTTTCCCATATGGTAAGGGGAAGGTTGGTCCCTTCCCCCTCCACTCATCAGTGTTCTCACATCATAGCAGGAATCTACAAAGACAACACGGCTGTAAATGACACCGCACAGAAGCCTCCAGCAGCACGTACTGCCAAGGAAGGAGCTGATTTTCATTGTCAGGGCACGAATACACTCCATTGCAGCCCATTGATGGGGAGCATTTTGACTTTCAGCTTCCTGTTTCACCAGTGTATGGCACAAAAACACTGGAGTAAGTGGCCAGGAGAAACCAGACTAGGTTTCAGATGCTAAAATGATGAAATGGAGAAGATAGATTAAATCAGTAGAGATTACTGCAGATTATCATCCTGTATCAACTAGTGGGCTCAACACCTTCTCCCTCAAATCCTAAGGGGTGGGAAGAAAACTCTTTCTAGCATAAAATCATGATTTTTAGGGAAGAAGAATCTGAAGCACTTCAGTGGGGCTAAGACCTATTTTTTGGACACTGGGACATAGTCACACACACAGGTTTCACAGGCAGGTCTTGAAAACAGACAGTCATTGGGTAGAGAATTGGCCTGTTGCCCCATATTTTGCCAAGGAGTTCATCACCCTAGCTGTACTCAAGATGTTCATAAATGCCAATACTTTTTTGGATACTGGAGCTATTCTAACAGTCAAGTCTTGAATGCAGGTGTGACTTCCTAAGAGTTTAATGTGTAATTGAGACATTTTTTCATCTCATCCACTCATTTCACAAACCACAAAGTTCTCATATTTCAAAATAAACTTCAAAATAAATAAGAACTTGAACATACATGGAGTTTGTGATGAAAAAAGAAATCCTTTTTGCCTGTTTCCCTGCACCTTTGGTTTTAGAGAACGTATGGGACCGTCTGGACAAGTCTATATTTAATTTATAATGGACCATTGTTTTTTCATGCCAACCAATCTTAGTAATATACATACATACTAGTTGGTATATTTTGCCATTGGTTATTATTATATATTATTGCACAATAGTAATATAATATCTAACTAATATCTAATATATCTAATATAACATCTCTAATATAATAGCTAATATTTCTACAAAATAAACTCTAATGCTGAGATATTTAAAACCAGCTACTGATCTTAGCTGGCCATTCCACCAATAGATACGTGGCTAAAACCTTACATAGACTAAGAAATAAACTTTAAATAATATCTAGTTAAATGTTTCTTCGTTGCTTTTTCACTATTACTTCCTTCTCATCTTTCTAAAAGGTGCACCACTATTAAATAATTTCTTAGAAACGACAAGATATTCCCCAATAAATGGAACAATTTTAATTTTTTCTCTCATCATATTTTCCTGTTCACCTTTTCCTGTTCCTCACAACAGCATTTTTCCAAGTTCTTTATTACCAATTCTGCTTAACTTTAATTAAATCTATCCTTCTATTTATCTGTCTTTGCCCTCCAGTTCAGCTTATCCACCCTTCGGTTTCCAGCCCATTCTCCCATCTTTCCATAACTCATTATTTCCACTCCCTTTTGACCAGCCTATCTCTGTCTCTGCTGTTTTTCTTTCCAACCTGATTTCTGCATAAACTTATCTCTTAGTAACATCGTCTTCTCTGTACAGAAGTGAAAGGCTTCTGTGTCTTAAAATAATTCCATCCAAAATGTACTTCATCCTCTCCCAACCACATTAGGGGTCTACAAATATATCTGCAGTTGTTGCAGAAACTGTAGAAAAACAGATCTACTGCTTCTTGTAGGACACATGAAGAATTTTGGCATTACCAAAGAGGGCATTGAGAGAAACTCGGAGCTTGTGAATAGGAGCAGGAGAATCCTAAACACCAATTTGGAGCAGCCAGCAGTCATCACTCAGGGCACAACAGAGCCCTCAAAAGCTTGGGGGAACTTTCATACCTCCCACAAGCTAAAGTCCAATCTTGGATATTAAATATAAATGAAGCATATATTATTCAGTTTGCTTAAGGAGAAAAAAGTAAGAAAGAAAGAGGAAAAAAAAGGGCCACTCACCACCTTGGTGTCAGAGAGAAGCCTGCTGGTGTCCAGTCCATTGAAGAAATTGCTCAAAACCACTTCACCTTTGTGGGAACATTATCCTGCTGAAAGGCTGGGATTTCTATCCCAGAAAGGGTGACATGAGGTTTGCTGAGACTGGATGAACTCACACACCAAACTTCTATTTATTCTTGATAAATTGGTGTCACTTAGTGTCACTTAATTGCTCCATATTTCCTTCATCTCTCTTTAGCTGGCCATCATTCACCTGGAAAGCATGACTGAGTCTCACAGAGCCCTTAGCAGATGAAGAGATATTGCAGCAGAGCAACATCCCTGCAATATATTTTGGGGAGATATTTATTCCTCCAGGGGTGCTGTTGATGGGGTGAATATTGATCCTGACCTACTGTGAACCACTGATCCCTGTTGGGGGAGGAAATTCTTTCATCCTCAAGAAAACTACCCTTTCTTGCTGTGTTCCATGTGGTACTTCCAACAGGTGTTACAGGGGAAAACAAGGGGACGACAAAATACAACAAATAAACAAATTAATAGATAAAAAAATAAATGAGTAAAACATCTTGGTCTTGATCTGGAAGAAAAGACAGCTGCAGATTCAGCTTTGGCTTTTGAAAAGCCAGGGAACCAAATGGGGGGACATTCTTGACTTGTGGGCAAGTTTTATCAGGCACCAGGCAGAGTCAACCAGCCTCTTACTCACAGGCCACTTGCCCAGTCTGAAAAGGGAACAATTTTCAGTCTTTGACAGATGGGACTTGAACAGGCACCAGAAGTGAAAGCATCTATTGTCCATTATCCTTCCCAGCCCTGAGACTCCCAATTTCTCATTTACCATGTAGCCTGTTCAGAAAAGGTTTGTCAAGCAACAGCCTCTCTAAACAAATTGCAATTCCTTATACTGTGCCACATACTTGACTTGCTGCTCCAAAAAGAGCCACATAATAAGTTTCTAACAAGGACACTGGTTATTAAAGCACTCTCAATTTTCTAGGTCAAAGAGGTGAAAGGCAAAGTCAAAATAATAGAAACAAAATATTCTATAAATCATGGGTGTTTACTTAACAAAA